>JAXDDW010000110.1:760000-1267500 GCA_034670385.1 Hoplostethus mediterraneus
ATAATAATGTAATATTTATATTTAATAATATTTAATAATAATATGTCATATTGATATTTAACAATAATATTTAATAAGAGTAACGTCTCATATTGATATTTAGTAATATTTAATAATAATGTAATATTTATATTTAATAATATTTAATAATAATATGTCATATTGATATTTAACAATAATATTTAATAAGAGTAACGTCTCATATTGATATTTAGTAATATTTAATAATAACGTCTCATATTGATATTTAATAATAACGCAGCTTACCCGAAGTCATCGTCCATAGACTTGAAGAAGAATTTGTGGTGCGGCTTGTTGAGGACGTGTTTGAAGTCCGCCAGGGTGACGCTGTCCTCGGGGACGCTGATCCGGACCAGGTAGGGGGTGTCCTGGTCCTCCAGGTGGTAGATGACGCGGGTCTCCCCCATGGAACAGGCCGGACACGGAGCATCCAGACCCGGCCTGCTGCCTGGACCAGACCGCTCCTGCTGCTGGGGATGGAGCAGCAGCAGTCTGTCTGTCTGTCTGTCTGCTTATCTGTCTCACTCTCCAGATGATGTCTACAGTCTTTTAAGAGTCCACAGATATTGAGACGTGGAGAGTCCAACCCGTCCTGGTTTTCTCCTGGGTGAGGATGAGGATGCTGTCTGCGGTTCCTCCGGACATCAGACCACCGTCAAGCAAGACACCATTAAATACACCACTTCCGGTTACACATTTCACAACAAATATTTAAAATATTTTAGAGTAATTTCTAAGTCAAACAATTTCTGCGTAATTTTTGAACAATGCAAAGCATATATTCAACTGTTCACATTCCCATATGGACCTATGAGCGACAACATATCCACAGGGCCAAAAATAGAATATTATATATATCAAATATTAAATAATACTCAGAATACAGCAGAATATCACGTGCTTTTATTATCTTCTGTGAAAAATGTTTGATTAAATTATGAATAAAATATAGTCTGTGCTTTTATTTTCATAAGATCTAAATCGGAAGTAAGAATACTAAAATATTTCCGGTGTTTTATCGGAAGTTCGCGAAAGATACCGGAAGTTCAAGAATTTGTCTTAAAAATAAAAGCTCCCAGAAAACCGACAGGAATGTCTTCTAAGAAATCATCTTGAATTGGTCAGTCAGTCTCTCTCTCTCTCTCTCTGCCTGTCTCTCTCTCTGTCTCTCTCTAAAAATGACTGGAGTATATTTGAGTATATTTGAGTTTTGATGTGAAGTCTGTTTTCTGACTCTCTTGATGAAATGAAGTGGCCAGATATGGATTCATTGGATCTCTAACTCCTTGGTCCAGATCTGATCGGATCTCATTCGGTGTCTGAACAGGATGAAACTAAAATCAAACTAAAGATTTGACTTGGTTCCAGACCAGATATCAGCCTGGTCCAGCACCTTGGTGTCCTGTAGCGGTCGACACTCCTAAACCCTGTCAGAAAATATCACAATACATCACATGACTGGAGTCTGTCTGTGTTAACAGACAACCACTTTCCTCTAATCTGTTCAACCCGTGTACCTGTTGGTTTCCCCCAGGGAGGGGAAAGTACGCCCCCTGCTGGAAGAGTCCTCAGATGTAAACCACCATCATAAATGTATATGAAGTAAATTCAGGGTATACATCAGAGTTATACAGGGTTCAAACTGACTTGGACTTTTTGATGACTTTCAAGGTTTTGTTTGGTGAAATTCAAGGACTCAGGTTTGTCCTGTTTTGAGGTAAGACATGTTTTACTCCTGGAGGACATATCAGGAACTGGACCCAGTTTGGGATGCAAAGACAAGAATTTCAGAACTGTTTAGTTCAGGTCTTTATTACCTGTCAGACATTCAGAACAAACCTGTACTGGTGTGAGTGAAGAGGCGTTCAATGACACCTGGGGAAACTGGGAGGTTTCTGAGCTCAGGAGAGGACAGTGATGTCATGAGAGGGTGACCTGAGGGAAACCGGTGTGGGTTTCTGAAGATACCAAGATTTTGGGATTGAAGACATTCGGTATATTTAAACTTTTCCCAGAATTATATTGTTGTCAGGTTGAACAGAATTTAGACTATCATGGTCGAAGTTTAAGTTCTCTTCATCAATATCACATTCTTCCCACAGACAACCAGTGTAGTGTCCCATATTTAATAAAACACTTCTATCGGTCTAGCCCTTAAATAACCCCCAGTTCTGACTCTGGTGACATCACCGCCCCCTGCTGCCTGAACAAGGAGCTTCCAGTGTAAGGCGGAGGAGACAGGAGTCTTCTGAAATGAAGAATGAGTAGAAAGTTTATTCATCCATTACTTAATTTGCCCTCCTGATCTCATCACTGGTCAGGAATGACGTGATTTAAAACCATCTAGCTTGGCGTTAAGAAACGTCCCAGTTCCCACGCGCATTGAACGCAGCGTAAGGCCACTGTGGTGGATGTAGGCTGGTGGTTTTATTCATCTCCCTGCACTTCACATGGAAGGGTTATTGCTCTGAAGGATTATTCCTGGTCCGAGTCATAAATAATAATAAACATTTAACCAGTCCAGCAGTCTGACACAACAAACAACACCACGTCTGGACAGCAGAACACAAGAACACTTGGACCGGTCAAGCTCAACGTCTTGAACCAAGTAGGGAGAATATCTGGAGATCTGTTTTGATGCTTCCTGGTTAGAAGCAGCGTGTTGAGACGAGGTTAGTTGGTTACTTTTCATGTTGAGGTGGGAAACGTGCAGTAGTAACATCGCTAGCATTCCTTGTTGTATTCAATGGCTAATTACACCTGCATGCTAGCTCATTAGCTTGTAGCTAGCAGTAGCAATTTGTTTCAAGAAGGAACGTCAACAATGATAAGCCAGTTTTAGGGTGAAGCTGAAGGACAAATACAGAAACCTTCTGACAACGTGACAAAAAACAACTAAATAATAAAATACTTGAATCTTGTTTGTCACAAACATCTAACTAACATTGATCTGGCCTTTCTCTAGACCGGGCTAACCCGGACCCAGCCAATCGGGGGGTCCATCCATGAGGTTCTCCTTCCAATCAATCACTACAGCAGGTGACTCTGATTCGTTGCTCCTCTCTGGGTGAAGCTAATCAGTGAAATCAGATGATGTGATTGGTTGGAAGGATGGTTGGACACGAGTCACCCTGAGATCCAGACAGTCACAGGACCCGTTTTAGGGCCCTGACCCGTAGCTTTAGAAACCCTCTACAGGGCGGAGCTCCTCCAGCAGTGTTAGCATCAACTGCTGTTACCTCAACTACAACCTCAACAACCTCAACGGCCTCAACGTCCGTCCTCTGCAGCCATTTGGAGTGTCACCTACTCAGCAGTCATCTTTAAATTGGGGATGCCGATTGGCACAACGGACCATCCCATAACTTCCAGTGAGAGCGTATACGCAATGACAGTCGATACGTCACCTGCATCCCATCTGTCACATTGGAGGCCCCGCCCCTTCAAGCATTTCTACTCTACTAAGTTTCCCATGATTCCTCGTCAGTGACGAAGGGAGCAGAGAAAACATCAGCTCTGTTAAAAAGTGACAAATCGAGTTCAGAACCTTTCAATGTTTTACCAGACCTGATGGTCCTGGTTGGTGACCTGGAGACTAGACCAACTAACCAGTGATTTCCCTGCCTGGTTGTAAAGCCGATGGTGATTGTCTCCATTGGCAGAGTGACTGTATCCTGTCGTTGCGTATGACAGACTCTCTGACCCCTGACCCCTGACCCCCCCACCCCCCCACAGAGGTCCAGAGATCCCTTCCTCCTACCAGTCACTCCCCTGCTGGGATCCCGACCTGTAGACCAGAAACCTTGGAGTGAACCTTTCCATCATTGTCCTCACAGTGTTAAATTCGTCAGTGTCTGTAGTTTTGAGTCTGTTGGCACGTCGGTCGGTCAGCCGCCACGACAGGAAGTACCTCATCACCACTTCACCACCCGCAGGTTGACTGACGGGTAACGACTGACCAGCCACAACCTGAATCCAGCATCATCAGGAAGCCGCGGGTTCATTCAGGCTGAGACGTTGACGTCGCGCAGCGCGATAGCAGCGGTCGTACCAGCGGGGGGGTGGGGGGGCTGGGGGGAAGGGGGGGGGGTGGGGGGGCTGTGGGGAGGGGGGGGGGGGGTATCAAGGAGAGGGTGGAGCCGTTCTGATTGGTGGCTGCGGCGCTCGTTTGGAAAAGGATCTGCTGTAAGGTTCGTCTGAGGTTGGGGTGGAGTCGGCCCTGGGTCTGATGGAACATCTCCACGGCAACGCATTTCATCACCCCAGCAACCAGGTCCTCGTACAGCGGCACAGTGTACATCCTGGACGTCTGGAGGTGGAAAAATATAAAAACATTGAAATGTAACTCGGAAATATCCATGTGGTTGATGCCATGACAACCAGGCATCAAGGAACATGGTGCTTGTATGTACAGGTATATTCCATGTGTAACCCATGAAGCAAGAAAACAACCTTCAGATTCAGACAGATGTAATGTCTCAACTGTATTAAATTATGAGTTACTCTGATCTGGAACCCGATCAAGGGGTTCGGTCAGAGCTGAGGACATGAGTTGGTATCTCTCCACCTCTTCCCCCAGAGGTTACGCTCCACATTTGGACGCCTGGTCCACCTCGGCCCTTTGCCCCACAGGCTTTGCCCCTGACCCCTACCCCTGACCCCTGCCCCCTACCCCTGAGCCCTACCCCTGAGCCCTACCCCTCACCTTGCAGGTGGTCAGCCCACAAGCTAACAGCCCCAGGCAATGGAGGAGTTCATCTCAGGGTCTTATTCACGAGGGAGGAGAAGGAAGACCCTGAGCTTGGATGGATGGATAGTAAAGTTTTGATTTGATATGAGCCCTGTGACCTCTGACCCCATGACTGTGCTTCATCAGGAGGATCTGACTATGGTCTTACATGTTTGTGGAGGAAGGCTCGGACCCGGGGCAGGTCGGGGTAGAAGGTGTTCCTGACCACGATCTGCAGCCAGCGGATCTGGACCTCAGCATTCAGACCATCAAACAGAGCAGAGTAGCAGCTAGACAGGCTGACCATCACCTCTGACAGACAGACAGACAGACAGACAGACAGACAGACAGACAGACAGACAGACAGACAGACAGACAGACAGACAGTCAGCCACAGCTTACAGGGCAATGAACACCAGCCAGTTATCCTCGTAACATCCTGTTAGCGGCTCTGCGGCGTTGCTAGCTAAACTCCTGAAAGTCTGAAACCGTAGTAGTAGTGGTAGTATAGTAGTAGTATTAGATGTATTAGATGTATTATTATAAATATTAATATTAGTAACAGCAGCAGTAGTAAAACTAGTATAGTAGTATTAGATGTAGTAGTAGTAGTATTAGTAATAGTAGTAGCAGTATTATTAGTAGTACATTACATTACATTACAGTCATTTAGCAGACACTTTTATCCAAAGCGACTTACAATAAGTGTATTCAACATAGACAAGAGAACTACTAGTCACCAGAAATCATAAGTGCATTTCCTTCCTAAACAAGCGACTAAGAGCAGAACTAGTGTTAATGTAAGAGTGCAATAAGTTACCTACCTACTTATCTTAAACAAATGAGACAAATAGAGGATCAAATAAAACAAGAGCTAAGACAAATAAGTGTATCCAAGAGCCAATAAACAAGAGCTCAGGCAGATAAATGACGACAAATAGTCAAGTAGTCAAGGCTAGGAGGAAGGGTCAGGGTAGTGTTTCTAGAAGAGGAAGGGTCAGGATAGTGTTTCTAGAAGAGGAAGGGTCAGGGTAGTGTTTCCTGAAGAGGAAGGGTCAGGGTAGTGTTTCCTGAAGAGGAAGGGTCAGGGTAGTGCTTCTAGAAGAGGAAGGGTCAGGGTAGTGTTTCTAGAAGAGGAAGGGTCATGGTAGTGCTTCTAGAAGAGGAAGGGTCAGGGTAGTGTTTCTAGAAGAGGTTTTCAGCCTGTGGTGGAAGATGGGCAGTGACTCTGCTGTCCTGACATCAGTGGGGATTCATTCCACCACTGTGGGGCCAGAACAGAGAAGAGCTGTGACCGAGTAGATCGGCCCCCAGGGGCCTCTGAGCGACGGGGCAACCAGTCGCCTCGAGGCAGCAGAGCAAAGTGGTCGGGTGGGGGGGGGTGTAAGGCTTGACCAGAGCCTGGAGGTAAGAAGGAGCTGTTCCTTTCACTGCCCTGTAGACCAGCACCAGGGTCTGGAACTGGACGAGCTGCTACAGGGAGCCAGTGTAGAGAACAGAAGGGTAGTTGTACGGGAGAACTTGGTGGTTGAACACCAGACGAGCTGCAGCTTTCTGAACAAGCTCCAGAGGTCTGATGGCAGCAAGGAGGGAGTTGCAGTAGTAGTATTAGTATTAGCAGTAGTAGCAGTAGTAGTCATAGTATTAGTATTAGTAGCAGTGTCGTAGTAGAAGCAGTAGCAGTAGTAGTATTAGTAGTAGTAGCAGTAGTAGTATTAGTAGTAATAGTATTAGTAGCAGTAGTAGTATTAGTAGTGGTAGCAGTAGTAGTATTAGTAGTAATAGTATTAGTAGCAGTGTCGTAGTAGTAGCAGTAGCAGTAGTAGTATTAGTAGTATTAGTAGTAGTAGCAGTAGTAGTAGTAGTAGTAATAGTATTAGTAGTAGCAGTAGTAGTAGTAGTATTAGTAGTAGTATAATTAGTACTGTGTACCCTGTGCTAGTGGAGAGTGGTCCAGCATTCGGTCCAGGAACAGAACAGTCTGGAAGGTGTTCCAGGTGGAGAGGTCAAAGGTCGCCACGGCCTGGAGGTCAGGGGGGTCGCTACCCCCCCACAGCTCACAGAGCTCCTGGACAGGTCGGGTCAGAGCGCCCCCTGCTGACAGGTCAGGCTCATAGAGGGGGGGTCCAGACTCATTCAGCCAGCGGTCGAACTCCAGACCTGACACACACACAGGAAGTGATGTCATCCCCTGGCCTATAACGGTGCGTTCATGTGACCTGGGAATAACCTTCAGATCTGCAAATCCTGGAAGTGTTCATGACTGTAGTTTCCTGTCGGCTAGTTTCTCCTGATCAGCTTCTTCCCTCTGAACAACATGAACTGATGAAACATCTGACTTCCTGTTTCATGTGACGACCACAAACCAGACGTCACTAAACGACCCTTCATGTAGTTGATACCATCGGAATTAAAGACGTCATCGCCAAGTAGTACTTCTATCTAAAGCTGAGGTAACAGTATTTTCTAGTAGTACTTCTATCTAAAGCTGAGGTAACAGTATTTTCTAGTAGTATTTTATCGTAGTATTTCTATCTAAAGCAGGTTAATGAACAGAATGAGGTGACAGGATCATCTTGAATGATGAACTTCTCCCTGACCTACATCCACTATCCAATAACTACACCCACTGCTAACTAATGATGAAAACAAGTGTAACTGTAACACACACACACACACACACACACACCCTCACCCTCTCTCTGGGCGACGGCGGCGTCCTTCAGCTCAGGAAAGTAACCCAGGAAGTAGTTGATCAGGTCCTGAGCCACCACACTGCTGAACTTAAACTCTGAGATATAAGCCTACACACACACACACACACACACACACACACACACACACACACACACACACACACACACACACACACACACACACACACACACACACACACACACACACACACACACACACACACACACACACACACACACACACACATCAGCGTTGAGGAGAGATGCTGCTTCAAGGTAGACAGGATGACTGACAGGTGTTGGGGAGGGAACCTGACCAATGAGGGGCAGGAGGGCGGGACTAACAATACACTTCCGGTCTTAAGGAGAAAAGTTAAATATTGTAGTTTTAACATGGAGGCTGAGTAAGAGACATGCAGATGGTCAATAGTGTGTGTGTGTGTGTGTGTGTGTGTGTGTGTGTGTGTGTGTGTGTGTGTGTGCACCCATGGGTGCCACCCACCCTGAGGAAGGTGTCAAAGCGTTTGACGTTTCCACAGAGCTGGGAGAGGTAGGAGACGAAACAGAAACCCTTCTCATAGGTGAAGAGGTTCATCAGAGTGCTGGGATTCACTCCTGGAGGAGGAGAGGAGAGGAGGAGAGGAGGAGAGGAGAGGAGAGGAGGAGAGGAGGAGAGGAGAGGAGAGATAAATGAATAATTATGATCAACAATTATTTCCTCTAATAACAAAAACAAAAACACCTGAACACATCAGCACATTGGGGTGTGTGTGTGTGTGTGTGTGTGTGTGTGTGTGTGTGTGTTCTAGTTACCTGGCTCAAATTTGACCTGCAGCTTGCTGACAGGGTTGTTGTCTCCTAGGAGACGCAGCTGTCTGTGGAGGGCGTCCAATCGGAAGACAGTTTCCAGACAGGTGAACGCCTCACCTGGGGGGGGGGGGGCAAGTTAATGTGTGTGTAGTACTCCTACCGTAGGCCTCAGCAGTCATAGTAGTAGTACTAGTAGTAGTACTCCTACCGTAGGCCTCAGTAGTCATAGTAGTAGTACCCGTAGGCCTCAGTAGTCATAGTAGTAGTACTAGTAGTAGTACTCCTACCGTAGGCCTCAGTAGTGATAGTAGAAGTAGTAGTACTCCTACCATAAGCCTCAGTAGTAGTACTCCTACCATAGGCCTCAGCAGTCATAGTAGTAGTACTAGTAGTAGTACTCCTACCGTAGGCCTCAGTAGTCATAGTAGTAGTACCCGTAGGCCTCAGTAGTCATAGTAGGCCTCAGCAGTCATAATAGTAGTACCCGTAGGCCTCAGTAGTCATAGTAGTAGTACTAGTACTCCTACCGTAGGCCTCAGTAGTGATAGTAGTAGTAGTTCTCCTACCATAAGCCTCAGTAGTAGTACTCCTACCATAGGCCTCAGCAGTCATAGTAGTAGTACTAGTAGTAGTACTCCTACCGTAGGCCTCAGTAGTCATAGTAGTAGTACCCGTAGGCCTCAGTAGTCATAGTAGGCCTCAGCAGTCATAGTAGTAGTACCCGTAGGCCTCAGTAGTCATAGTAGTAGTACTAGTAGTAGTACTCCTACCGTAGGCCTCAGTAGTCATAGTAGTAGTAGTAGTTCTCCTACCATAAGCCCCAGTATTAGTACTCTTACCATAGGCCTCAGCAGTCATAGTAGTAGTACTAGTAGTAGTACTCCTACCGTAGGCCTCAGTAGTGATCCTCCGCTGTGCGTAGGTCGCCAGGCCTTCGCTCAGCCACATCTCCTCCCAGGTGGCGTTGGTGACGGCGTTGCCAAACCAGCCGTGGGCGATCTCATGGATGACGTCAATCAGCAGGAACTCTCTGCTCTCCAAGATGGAGGCGATGATGAAGGTCAGACACGGGTTCTCCATGGCAACAATGGGGAAGGAGGGGGGGAGGAAGACGATGTCACACCTGAGGATCAATCAGTCAGTCAGTGTACTGATCAATTAACCGGTCCATCGATCGATTTCTGCCAGAGTAAATTACAACCAGGACAACCAGGTGACCAGGTGACCCGCGAGCAGCCCTACTGGAGCAGTTGAGGGTTCAGTGCCTTGCTGAAGGGCTCCTCAACAGTATTAGGTTGCTATTCACTTCAACCTGGTCTGGGATTCTAACTCGCGTCGTTGGCAGCATTCCCCTCGTCTGTCCTCTTTGACTCACCTGCCCCACAGGTAGGGCCCAAACAGGTCCTCAGCCACGCCCAGCCAGCGCTCCACACTGCCACCTAGCTTGTTCACTGCACATGACAGCAAACACGGCTCCGCCCACACCCGGCTCCTGGAAGGGGATTGGAGGAGAGGGGTCAAAGATTAGATCAACCAATCAGTGAACTCGATCAATGATACTGTAACAGAAACAGTGGAATGTTTCAGATACAATTAGACAACTGGCAACCGGACTGGTCAGACACGGGACGGGTGAGTCGACTCTAACCAGGGAGCTAGTTAGCTCACTAGTTAGCTCACTAGTCAGTACTAGTCAGTACTAGTCAGTACACTTGTTGGAAACCGTTATATAAACGCCATAATACACAAGAGCAGAACTCTGAAGCTGAAAGCATAAATCAGCTAGATCAGTGATTCTCAGGTGTTGGTGTGGTGAGTCCGAGGCTGTTGTGAGTGTTGGTGTGGTGAGTCAGAGGCTGCTGTGAGGTGTTGGTGTGGTGAGTCAGAGGCTGATGTGAGTGTTGGTGTGGTGAGTCCGAGGCTGCTGTGAGTGTTGGTGTGGTGAGTCAGAGGCTGTTGTGAGGTGTTGGTGTGGTGAGTCAGAGGCTGCTGTGAGTGTTGGTGTGGTGAGTCAGAGGCTGCTGTGAGGTGTTGGTGTGGTGAGTCAGAGGCTGTTGTGAGTGTTGGTGTGGTTAGTCAGAGGCTGCTGTGAGGTGTTGGTGTGGTGAGTCAGAGGCTGATGTGAGTGTTGGTGTGGTGAGTCCGAGGCTGCTGTGAGGTGTTGGTGTGGTGAGTCAGAGGCTGCTGTGAGTGTTGGTGTGGAGAGTCAGAGGCTGTTGTGAGTGTTGGTGTGGTGAGTCAGAGGCTGCTGTGAGGTGTTGGTGTGGTGAGTCAGAGGCTGTTGTGAGTGTTGGTGTGGTGAGTCCGAGGCTGCTGTGAGTGTTGGTGTGGTGAGTCCGAGGCTGCTGTGAGTGTTGGTGTGGTGAGTCCGAGGCTGCTGTGAGTGTTGGTGTGGTGAGTCCGAGGCTGTTGTGAGTGTTGGTGTGGTGAGTCAGAGGCTGCTGTGAGTGTTGGTGTGGTGAGTCCGAGGCTGTTGTGAGTGTTGGTGTGGTGAGTCCTGCTGACCGCGGGCCCACGTCCACGTGCTGCAGCTCTCCGGCCACCAGGGCCACCAGGTACGACGGAACCGGGAACTCCATGGAGAACTGGAACACTCGGTCCTGTTTGGAGTACGAGCTCCGAGACGCACTCATCAACACGGTGACGCCGTCTGGAACCTGGAATGATGAGAATGATAATAATACTAATAATGACAACAATAATAACAACAACAACAATAATAATAATGACGACAACAACAACAATAATAATGATGACAACAAGAACAACAACAATAATAATAATAATGACAACAAGAACAACAATAATAATAATAATAATAATAATATGATGCATTCGGGGAACCATGGTACGTTATTTGTTCATATTATTAAGATTTGTTTATAGTCCTGTACTTTTCTCATCTGTAATACATTACATAATACATCTTGATATTTAAAATTATTGTAACTGCATATATTTCTATGTTATATTATATTCATGTTTTTGTTTATTTTCATATGATATTTTTTATTCATTACTCAGTATGTCCTGCTCATGCTGGAATTCATGTATTCATATAGATGTTATATCCTGGTCTTATTTCTACTCTGTCAGTAGTACTGGTACTGGACCATGGTAGGACCAGCATGCTACTGGGGTCAGAGGTTAAAGGTCGCCACTCACGCGCACAGTGGCGGTGTAGGTGCTCTTGACCGCCGGCGTGTCGAAGCAGGGGAAGAAGGATCGGTTACACACCGAGTGACCCTGAGTGAAGACCAGAGGACGAGACTGGCTGCAGGTCAGCTCCGCATCCAGCCACCAGATCTACCACACACACACACACACACACACACACACACACACACACACACACACACAGTCAGTCTGACTCTGGACTACAGCAGTCATCAAACAGCTGAACAACATCAGACATCAGTCTTGAACTGGATCCCAGTCCACCTGAACTGGTTGACCCCCACCGGGTCTTGAACTGGATCCCAGTCCACCTGAACTGGTTGACCAACTGGTTCAAACAGTCCACCGGGTCTTGAACTGGTTGACCAACTGGTTCAAACAGCCCACCGGGTCTTGAACTGGATCCCAGTCCACCTGAACTGGTTGACCAACTGGTTCAAACAGCCCACCGGGTCTTGAACTGGATCCCAGTCCACCTGAACTGGTTGACCAACTGGTTCAAACAGCCCACCGGGTCTTGAACTGGACCCCAGTCCACCTGAACTGGTTGACCAACTGGTTCAAACAGCCCACCAGGTCTTGAACTGGATCCCAGTCCACCTGAACTGGTTGACCAACTGGTGCCAGGGACCAAATATAAACCAGGTATGATGTGACGCCTGCTCCTCAACGTGGAGGCACCTTGGTAAGATATTAACTTCCTACTGGTATGAAAGTCACTAGATCACTAATCTCTGATCTCTAGTGAGACTCCGTCTCACCGCCGGGCCGTCGGTGGTCGTGTAGCGGACGGTGATCTGGAAAACCCGGCTGGGCTTCACCGCCGCCGGCAGGCTGATGTTCAGCGACGAGCCATAGTCCGTGAACGGATCGACCCGGTAGGTGAGGGAGACGGGTCCGGACCCAGGGACCTTACAGTCTATGGAGTGGATGAGCAGGGACGAGTGGGTGTCCAGGACCAGGTTCTGGACCCCCGGCTGGACCAAGACCAGGTCCAGAACCAGCCAGCCACTCATCTCCTTCACTGCGAAGTTCAGCCGCAGGTCCAAGTGGAAGTGTCGGAGCTGGAAGCAGTGGAAGTTTGACGCCGAGGCCACGTCCACTAGAGGGCACCTTCCTGACCCGGGACCTGGCCCTGACGCCCGGCTGGAGTCCCCACAGCGCCCCCCGGAGACTGGGAGGACCTTACGGCAGCAACACAGTGTGGTCGGTCTCTGGTGGAGCTCTGCCATGATGTAGTCCTTTATCACACCAGGCTTAACCCAGGAGTACCTGCATTCAAGACCCTACTTAACCCAGGATAGAATGTTTAACCCGGTATAGAATGCATTTAACCCCCTGCAATATTTAACCCAGGACTATGTTTAAACCCTATGTAACCCAGGACTATGTTTAAACCCTATTTAACCCAGGACTATGTTTAAACCCTATGTAACCCAGGACTATGTTTAAACCCTATGTAACCCAGGTCTGACTGGATTCTAACTCAGTAATAACAGTATTCAAGGCACCTGGGCTCCTTGTCCCGGGTTAACTCGTGTCTAGCGTTAGCTCGGTGTTTTGGTGTAAAAGGCACTTTTGTTTCCAGGCGAAGAATAAACACTCAACCCACCGACAGTCGGCAGAGGTCAAAACAACGGCAGCAACACACGGCGTGTAAACTAGTCTAACTAATCTAGCTAGTTATCTGGTTAGCAGAGCTGGCTGATCAGCAGAAGCCCTCAGCGACCACTACAGAGGACAGTGTTGTCATGTTAAAGGAGTGGCTGAAACACGAACTCTAGGTAAAATCCATCAGGACCGAAGCAGACAGCGGCTCCTCCTCTGAAGTCACACCGGCTTTCCAGTCCTGTTTTCCGGCTACAATTATAGTTACCCCTCGGTGTTCCTGGTTATCCGTCTCCCATGGAAAAAGAAGAGTGTTAAAAGAGACAGAATGAGTTGAAATGAGAGAGGAGGTTCGGTCCGGACAAAACAGGAAGTAACAACAGCAGGAAAGTTTCCACAGGCCTGCGGGGGGCGCTGTGGAGCCAATTATCTCCGTCAGGTCAAAGGTTAGAAATATATTTTCTTTTTTTATTTTGTGGTATTTTAATGTATTATTACCTTTATTTTATTCTCGATTTTCTCTTTTTCAATATTTCACACTTTTTAATTATAAAACACTAGAAATACAACACAGGTCAAAGGTCATAAATACTCACTATCACCTTTTAAATCAATTATTAAAACTATTTTTTATTCTTATTTGATTATTTTATCCTGGTATGAGTTTAAAAAAACAACTATATCACTATATGAAACGTATCAAATATATGTACAAATTAATTACACCAAAATAAATTCTGAATTTTATGATTTATTGATCTATGACGGGCCATTGGGTGGAGTGTAATCAAGTAGAGTGATCAAATATAAATTGTTAATATTGAGATAGCAATGGAGGACACAAAAATGGTAAAAATGGACGCTGGGGATTTTAGGTCAATATTGAAATAAAGATGGGTGAGAATTTTTTTTTTACCCGTTCTTAAGTCAATATATTGAGATAATGGGAGAAACAACAATTCAGGCAGAACATTTTGCTTGTATTGATAACTATAGCCAGCTATCGATTAGGAGCCCTCTCTAACACCAGAGTGGCAAAGCGCCTGGAAACATTATCTCTTAATATAATAAATGCTGATGCTGTTCTGTCTCCAAACACCTTCTGACTGTCTGTTCATTTGTATAGTTTAATGTTAGTTTCATATCCGGTTTAGTTTTTGCAATATTGTTTAAAAAGTCCGTTTCCAGGGAGCTGATTGAAAACCCTTGAATAAACCTGAAGTCACCTCGTTACCCATAATCGAGTTTAGTAGTACAGGCCCCTGGACCAGGACCAGACGACCAGGTTCAGACCAGTCTCACTGCTCTGGGCATCTGTCTGCTGTATTGACCAAGTGATTTATAGTATTGAACCTTGATCTTGTGTTCTATAGATTGTATTCACACTTTGAGTGTTGATAATATGCCACAATCCGTTCAAATCAGTAGACAAAAGTTCCGAGTCGGTATTCCCAACTTCCAATCTAAATGTGTTCCAGTGGATCTGCTCGGGAAAACATGGACGTCTGCAGTGAACTGATGTTTGCATGGCAAGTCTGAGTTTCACGAGCATCTAAAGACCTACACCAACTACTACAGCGGCATTAGTGAAGAGAAACACGCTAGTCAAGACTATCTCGTAACGTTGAGCACAAATCAACCTGAGTTACGTTACAAATGGAAACTACAAAGTTGTTTCAACATGTTTTCATCACAAAAACTAAGATAATTGTTTATATTGGTGAACTCAGATCAGTTGGATCTTGTCCGAGTTTCCGACTGGGAATTCCAACCTGAATAATTGTTGCACTTTACCGGGAGGTCGTTTTGTTTTAGCAGAGTTCCGAGTACAATGGCATGCACCATCGAGCTCCCACAGGTCAGAGGTCACATGATGCTCCCACAGGTCACCGAGGTCACATGGAGCTGCCACAGGTCACTGAGGTCACATCCCTGAAGCTTCCCGCTGAAAGGTTTTATTACTTTCAAGTTGTTTTTAACGGTTTGATATCTGAATGTGAGGAAGTGAAACCCAGTAACACTAGAAGACTAGATGAGACCCGAAGCCCTCCGTTGATAAGATGACTCGTTAACTAGCAGACGTTGAATAAGTTTAGTGAATCAGGATCAGTTGGGATTAGTGTTGATCCAGTTAACAGAGAGCTTTAACAATTCTTAGACTTTAAAAAAGGTTCAATAACTGACACCACATCTCAGTGAACAGCAAGCAGACAGTTGGACCAGGCTTGTTTATTGGTTATGTACACAACAACAACAGCAGCAACATCTTCAGACCCGGGAGGGATACAGCATCTGGAAGACAAGGAGAAACTGACATTAAACACGTGACATCATGACGTCTTGTCTTAGTTTGTGGCGACACCTCAAGTCATTTCAAACCC
This sequence comes from Hoplostethus mediterraneus, assembly GCA_034670385.1. Lineage (NCBI taxonomy): Eukaryota > Metazoa > Chordata > Actinopteri > Trachichthyiformes > Trachichthyidae > Hoplostethus > Hoplostethus mediterraneus. The sequence continues at coordinate 775,423 of JAXDDW010000110.1, forward strand.
TACGGCTGAGGCTGCGTTCACAGCCAGAGTGTTCTGGTGGGTTTATTAACCTCTGCAGCGTTTCCTCCTCTAGCTGGTTGGTCTCCAGGTGAGAACAACAACATTCACCAGATAACCGACGAGACGCCTGAAAACGTCTCAGTCCTCTAACAAGAGAACACAAGGCATTATGGGTAGAAGAGAACTGTGGTGGTTCGTTAGGAGAGAGAGAACGGGATCCAACCAGCTACAGGAAACCACCCCAGAACACAAGGCATTATGGGTAGAAGGAGACTTGGTCAGTCTGGATTGACGCTCATGTTCAGATGTTCATACAGGCTCGGTGTTCAGCTTCACCAGGGCACCAATACTGACCCTGATCAGAAATTAACACCCGTTGGTAAATAGGAGGATGAATCAGTGACTCCCACCTGAATGTCTCACTACATTTTCCATTCTCACTCAGACCTGAACTATTGGTTGGAGCATCCAGAAATTTGAATTATTCTATTTTATAGTGTAAAAAGTTAACAGGCTTCGATGTCTGAGGAAACACAATGTAAAACAGACGTCCTGCTGAGCAGTCGGTCAGTTAGACATGAAGCTCAGCCAGTAAGGGCCTGTCTGATGTACGGAGAGCATGGAGGGACAAAAATGTAATGGAAAAAGAAACTTCACAATGACGGAACGAGCTGTAAGTGAACTGAAGCAGGTCTGAGGTCAGCTGGTGTGTGAGGATGATGCGTTAGAACTCTTGCTGACAGGATGTGATGCGGGTCGACTCACCACTCTGATGCGGTGACCCATGGCCTTGGCCGGCAGGTTGCTGCTGAACTTGGCGCGGACCATGCCGCTGTTGCCGTGGGCGCGGGTCACCTTGCCCCAGATCACCCGGGTCTTGTTGGGTTTACCGCCCGGCGTCACCGTGTTCCTGGACACAACAACAACAACAACAACAACACAGGGTTACACACTGAAAACCACACCAGAACCAGACTAAACCAGGAGCCAACAGCTCCCAGGACCGTCGTTTCATTGGTCTGACTCGAGGTACAGGTGGGCGGAGTCAGTCACATGTGACATCAGAGAGTCAGAAGGTTTAGACAAGTCAGTCAACCAGCAACCTGATGGTCACCTCATCTGCCCCACTGACTGCCTGAACGGTCCTGATGAGGTAAACCCCGCCCACCTGCTACCATCAGTAGAGTCAAACAAACACCAACAATCACTGACCTGTTCTACTGAGGGCAGATCAACCTGGTTCTGATCCGAGTTCAGTCTGACCTCAACAACTGTCTCACCTTTAGAAACCAGAGAACCTGAAATCCTGCAGCGAACAGGAAGAGACAATCTGACCAAAACCCACCAGTCACCTACTGACAGCAACATGAAGCCAGAAGGACCAAATCATCCAACAGGTTATTTAACAAATGGATCCAACTCAACCTTCTGACCTCCTGAGATGTTCAGGAGCAACATGAGACGCTCAAGACTAGAGTTGAAGAGCGACAACTTCCTGGTTCCCTACACCACTACTCATCTTCACCGAGGTTCCTAGATCACCAACATCAGGTCAGAGGTCACAGCACCCTGAACACACCCATGACTGTTTGTTGATGCCACCATATTGACTGTCCATTTAAACCAGACTGACCGCAAGTGAAGATCTCACCTGACATCAGAAGAATCAGACTAAAGTCTTCCCGTCTGTCTGATGGTGCTCAACCCCCCCCCGTCTGTCTGATGGTGCTCAACCCCCCCGTCTGTCTGATGGTGCTCAACCCCCCCCGTCTGTCTGATGGTGCTCAACCCCCCCGTCTGTCTGATGGTGCTCAACCCCCCCCCGTCTGTCTGATGGTGCTCAACCCCCCCGTCTGTCTGATGGTGCTCAACCCCCCCGTCTGTCTGATGGTGCTCAACCCCCCCGTCTGTCTGATGGTATTCAACCTCCGTCTGTCTGATGCTCAACCCCCGTCTGTCTGATGCTCAACCTCCGTCTGTCTGATGGTACTCAACCCCCCGTCTGTCTGATGGTACTCAACCCCCCGTCTGTCTGATGGTGCTCAACCAGCCACCAGGCAGGTCAGATGACAGCGAGTCTCTTCATCAACAGTGAAACTTCACCTCTGTCAAGTGTCATCTATCTTTCTCTCACCAACTGAACTGAACGTTGACAGAGCAGTGACATAACTACAAGCCATGAGGTCAGAGGTCGCAGCACCTAGAAAATAGATGGAGCAAATATGCAGTGACCCTGGAATGACCCTGAGTTTAGACATCAGGTCAACCAGACGTCCACCAGACGCCTCTGTTCATTCAGGGTTCATTCTAGTTCACTGCCACCGATCAGGTGACTGAGACCCTGTGAAGTCATCCAACTCAACTCCTGAGACCGAACACCCTTCAGTCTGGATGGAGCCCAGGACCTGCGACTGCCTTGCTCTACCACTGATGTAAACGCCATGACTTTCCATAACCTAGTTGGAGTATTTCCATGAGCTAAACTTGATGTATTTCAGTCTGTTTCAACTCCTGAAACCAACCAAGGAATTGAACCCCTAACCGTGGCAGTGTTAGTGCCTTGCCCTCCCCTCCTCCTTACTTCTTGGCTTTGTAGACGTAGGCGCAGCGTTTGCCCAGGTAGAAGTCGACCTCTTCACGAGTGTAAACTCCCTCCACCTTCAGGAGGGCGGTGTGTTCACGCTGGTTCCTCAGACCTCGCTTGTAGCCGGCGAAGATAGCCTTGCTCCACAGTCTGGCAGACAGAGACGGGTTTCATTAAGCACAATCTCAGGTCAACATATTAAACTAGTACAGCAGACCTGAGTCTGGATCACCTGCCGAGGTGAGCAGAACGATTACTGGCTAAAAGGAAGGTGTCACCCTATCCCCTACCAGTGCTTTTGAATAGAGGATCAAGTACTGCATCACTCACTTTCTCAGACAACATATCAAGTTCATAGTTCAGCATGATGTGCAACAGATGCAACAGAGTATTTGGAAGCATTATATCATTAGAGAGACACCAGCCAGCGAGGCAGGTGACTTCTAGACCCTTTGACTTAAGCGTTTCATCAGGACTGGACCGTATGTAGAAATGGGCCATGCTGCACATCACTGAACACCACTACTGTAAGACAGCAGTCACTTCATTTAACTTTACCAATACCACATTACATGGTGTTCCTCCGGCTCTTACCTTCCTGGCATCGTGAATCTTTTCCAGGCGTGGAAACCTGGAACACAAAGACCCACAGTCAGACCAGACCTGGATCAGGGGTCTCCAAGCACTACATTGCACACCAGCCCTTTAAAAAGGCCCAACCTTACTAAAATACTGATTCTGTGGAAACTGCAGTTTATTACAGATTAATTCATTCTTGAGGGGACTGCATGCGACAAAACTCGGTTGGCTAGAATGTGTTACAACTGCTAGCTTCCCTCGCTAGCTGTACGGTTGTGTACAGATATCTGACAACCATAAACATCCACATTTCAAAAAGTGTATCCACACTAGCAGTCTGATAACAAACCCGATAGCAAACGAGGCGTGCAGCTTCAGTTTCACCAACATTATAACTTCAAACTGGCCGCGCTTACTTGCTGGTGTAGCCTGAGACTTTACTCACGGCTGCCGGTTTATTGACAAGCATTTAACAGGAAACTGCCACTGATATTCACATTAGAAAAGACGTATCAACACGACCGCCACTGTCGCGGTCAGATAACTGCTGAGAGAAAACTGTACATTTAAGGCGTTTTATGATCGTTCAGACTGTAGCATGGACACATCGGACGGACTGAGTTAGCTTCCTAGCATCATCCGAACCGAATCCCCGCCATCGGAGGCTCCAGAAAACCAACAACACATTTATTTACCAGTGAAGAAGGATGTTGTTTAACGGGGATGGGTATCATTAAGAAATAAGTATGTTATGAGGTCGTAATTTCACATTTTTATCGGGATATGTGGTCGGCTTACCTGCACTGTGAGAAAAAAATGGAGGAAAAGGAAGTTCGAAAGGAATGCTGGGACATTATTGTTGACTTGGGTGGCCGCGGAGACGCCTGATTAAATATGGTACATTTATTTAAATGTTTCTTCGTTTAGCATGATTTTAAGCTTCGTTCCAGCGAGAAACATTCGTTTGAAGGACAGTCAACAACTTCGTTGAGGATAAGTTGGAAGTTTCTGTTTACAGTCTGTTTCTATTTAAACCGTTTCTGTTTAGTAGGGAAAGGTGACCGTACACGTCATTTTGATTCAGGGGTCCTCACTCTATAGTTACCATAGTGATAGATATAAACACTTCACTACAGTTAGGGTGCTAGCTAGTGGTAGCTTTGCTGTGGCCATTATTCTCATTTTATTTGTTGAACACATTTTGGATCCGCCCGAAACGTGAGTAACTACCACCGATGAATTTATGTGAATTCATATTTTTATCTCCAGATTTGATCCTCATCACGACATACCGGACTGTACCGGAAAGCAGGCATCGGTTAGCACCTTGTTAGCGTTCGGTCTCGTACGGAAAGAACGGAACGCCAAATGTAAACTCCGTGTCAGTTAAAGGTTGCCTTGCTTGCACCCTTGGTCGTTGCCGACTCGCAAAGCGTCACTGAACTGGCCGATTTGTGATCGGGACTCCGGTCTTCTTCTCTCCATACGAGAGAACGAACTCCTTTACGTTCGGTGGCAGACTTTGCATCAGTTTGACAGTTGCTGTCTGCCTGTCTGTCTGCAGGATGTCAGGGCTGTCCAGTGTGGACGTGCTCAGACTGGGAAGTGTAGTGGAGGACTGTGCAGACCAGTTGGCCGTGCTGGGACGCGTGATGCCGGGTGATAAATCCAGGGTGACCACAACAACATCCAACCAGTCACTCCAGCAGCTGGTTAAGCTAACTAGTCCTCCTCTCTGGTTGGAGGTGTTAACCAGTGGAATGAGCTGCTGTAGTGGTTGGTTGAGTTGGTTGAGTGTTGAGAACTAAAATTAAAATTTATTTTTCTAATAAACAATATTTCACTGCATTTCTATGTCATACTGTCTACTGGTGTGTGTGTGTGTGTGTGTGTGTGTGTGTGTGTGTGTGTGTGTGCTGCTGCAGGGAGGAGCTGTGGAGGAGAAGCTGTGGTCGTCCAGCCTGGCCAAGCTGCACAGAGACTGGTGAGGACAGACAGGCTAGCTGTCTCTCTCTCTGCAGGTTGTCTGTCCAGCTGTCTGTCTTCATGTCTTCTACTCTCTTCATGCTGTAATCCAAAGTTCTTCATACGTTGATTCATATATTTATATTTCAACATAGTAGTGCTGAAATTGTTCATGTGGTTGTAATGAAAAGGAAGATGACCTATGACCTCCAGCCAGGCAACCAGCCACCAGTAGAAACAAATACAATTCAATTCAGAAAAACATTCATTCATTCCACATCCAGATATGACTCAGATCACATTGATGCTTCTCACTGGAAGTCAAATCTCTCCTGCTACTAAACACAATACACAACTCAACCAGATGGTGGCGCTATAACAAGCAACTCTCTGTTATGGCCAACGACTCCTGAACACTGACTCAACATGAATGTGTTGCCGGTTCCATTTCTGCCTTCATGGTTTTCCCACATTTTGTTTTCCCAAGTTGGACTGTTAGTTTCACTGTGGCTCTTCAGGCTGCTGGTGAAGACGTGAGGAACCAGAGGAACCAGAGGAACCAGAGGAACCAGAGGAACCAGAGGAACCAGAGGAACCAGATCGTAACCGAGCATCCTGCTCATGGCCGAGACACAAGAAGTTGACAGTGAAGAGTCACAGAGCCAAACGTTGCTGTTGTGATCTCAGGGGTCTCATCTGACCTCAAGATGGCCGCCAGCCACGCCACAGGCCCGACTAAACAACACGCTTCTGGATCCCGCTGGACTCCAGACTGACCTCCTGGTCCAACATGTCCGCCGGACTCCAGACTGACCTCCTGGTCCAACATGTCTGCCGGACTCCAACATGTCTGCTGGACTCCAGGCTGACCTCCTTTTTCCAGTTGTCTTTTTCTTCATCTCCTGAGAAATAGGGGAGATTTTGTCTGGTGATCACCTTCATCTGAATAGGAGGAAGAGGAGGGAAGCCTTTAGTGTGATCTTGGTGTTGAAGAGTGTCTAGGAGACATGAAAGGTTGAGATCTGATCTGACATGAGATCTGCTCTTGGATTCAGCTTTCCTATGGGTGGTCCAACATGTCTGCTGGGGGCAGGAGGCAAATCTGTTAAATGATGCAGTTCATCCAGTGTTAATAGAGGTCTTCTGTCTGTCTGTCTGTCTGTCTGTCTGTCTGTCTGTCTGCATCCAGGCAGTTTGTATTGCAGGTTGTCTCCAGTCTGTTGTTGGAGCTGAAGGAGAAGCAGAGTTTCTCCAGTCTGCTGGAGGCTGTGGAGGAAGAGGAGATGAGGAAGGCTCACCTGCTGGACGTCATCATCAGGTCAGTAATACAGTTATATATTTACATAGAGCTGCAGAAGAAAAGGAACAACACTAACATTTTAACAACCAACCATCAGGGAAGACGGGTACTGCTGGCTTCGTTCAGGCCCAGACCTCGTTCAGGCCCAGAGCTCGTTCAGGCCCAGACCTCGTTCAGGCCCAGAGCTCGTTCAGGCCCAGGCCTCGTTAAGGCCCAGACCTCGTTCAGGCCCAGAGCTCGTTCAGGCCCAGAGCTCGTTCAGGCCCAGACCTCGTTCAGGCCCAGAGCTCGTTCAGGCCCAGACCTCGTTCAGGCCCAGACCTCGTTCAGGCCCAGGCCTCGTCACGTCTACTGGCCATGAACATGGAACACACGATCAACCTGCCTTTCCTCTTCCTGTCATCGTAAACCATCGACCCACACTCGTCTTTACCCTGTAACATGCAGGAATCCAAACAATGTATTACCGGTTCGGACTACCACAGACATGTGACTGTCTGTCTGTCTGTCTGTCTGTCTATCTGTCAGAGAGGAGGGGGGGGGGGCGGAGGACTAGAGTCCTGCAGAGACAAATACTCAACCTTCACCAGGAAACTACGCGGAAGTTGCAGGTACAAACATTCAATGGGTCATTTAGTCAACCATTCCTCCTCTTCATCTTCTTGTTCCTCTTGTTCTTGTTCTCCCTCTTGTTCTTGTTCTCCAGGACCGAGAGGAGCTGACGGCCCTTCTGAAGGACCAGCTCCAGGAGGTGAAGGTCAAAACCTCCATGGAGAACCAGTACACCAAGAGGAGCGCTGAGCTGCAGCTCTACCAGACCCACAAACTCACCAACCAGGCTGAGAAAACCCTGGAAGACCACATCCAGGTGGGTCTAGTCTAGTCTGGTCTGGTCTGGTCTGGTCTGGTCTAGTTTGGTCTAGTCTAGTTTGGTCTAGTCTAGTCTAGTCTGGTCTAGTTTGGTCTGGTCTGGTCTAGTTTGGTCTGGTCTAGTTTGGTCTGGTCTGGTCTGGTCTGGTCTAGTCTAGTCTAGTCTAGTCTAGTCTAGTCTAGTCTAGTCTAGTCTAGTCTAGTCTAGTCTAGTCTAGTCTAGTCTAGTCTAGTCTAGTCTAGTCTAGTCTGGTCTGGTCTGGTCTGGTCTGGTCTGGTCTAGTTTGGTCTGGTCTGGTCTGTAGCTGTCTGTCTGTGTTCAGCTGCTGCAGGACAAACTGGAGGAGGAGAGAAGAGTTCAGGAGGAGACACAGAACTTCCTGAAGAAGCAGCAGATGGTACTACTACTACTACTACTAATACTGCTACTAATACTATTACTACAACTACTACTAGTACTACTACTGTTACTACAACTACTACCAATACTACAAGTACTACTAGTACACTCTACTACTACTACGACTACTAATACTGCTACTAATGCTATTACTACAACTACTACTAGTACTACTACTGTTACTACAACTACTACCAATACTACAAGTACTACTAGTATACTCTACTACTACTACTACTACTACTACATTTTGCTTTCATAAAATAGCCATAACACACTGTTGTATCAAAATGAAAAAAATCAAATGTTTTAAGTATTATTATTATTGTTGTTGTTGTTGTTGTTATTGTTGTTGTTATTATTGTTGTTGTTGTTGTCCAGGTCCTCAGGGAGAAGCTGGAGGAGCTGATGGAGCGTTATGAGCGGGCGGTGGAGGAGAAGCAGCAGGAGGTGAACTCCTTGAGGATCAGCAGAGCCTCCGACCGGGACGTCCTGCAGGAGCTCAGCAGGAAGGTCTGATCAACCTTATTGATCACTGGGGGGACATCTGATCAACTCTCATTGGCTACAGTTGTTTTCATTTGTATATTTATTAGGGCTGTCAAACGATTACAATTTTTAATCAGATTAATCACAGGGCCGCTGTGGATTAATTTAGATTAATCACGATTAATACCCATTCATTATTAATTGTGTTTCATTATTAATTATTAATTTTGTGGGGGCAAAAAGACTCATGACAGAAGGCGATATATACACTTAACATGTGTTTTATTTAAACTATAGAACCGATATGGTGTCCAGATATCAAAATAAATAAATAAAACATACCAACCACATTTTTTTTTTTAATCAACCAAATATCCATATTAATGTGGCGTCTTACTCATCTTTTATCAGCTGCTGAGACAAACTAACTAGTTTACATTACCGGAGAGTAGAACTGACTTCTTATGTACAATGTTACAATGTTACCTGACTGAGAACAGAAGAACAGGAGAACAGGAGAACAGAAGAACAGGAGAACAGAAGAACAGTAGAACAGAAGAACAGGAGAACAGGAGAACAGAAGAACAGGAGAACAGAAGAACAGAAGAACAGAAGAACAGGAGAACAGAAGAACAGAAGAACAGAGAACAGAAGAACAGGAGAACAGAAGAACAGGAGAACAGAAGAACAGAAGAACAGAGAACAGAGAACAGGAGAACAGAAGAACAGGAGAACAGAAGAACAGGAGAACAGGAGAACAGAAGAACAGGAGAACAGAGAACAGGAGAACAGGAGAACAGAAGAACAGGAGAACAGTAGAACAGGAGAACAGGAGAACAGAAGAACAGGAGAACAGTAGAACAGGAGAACAGAAGAACAGTAGAACAGAAGAACAGGAGAACAGAAGAACAGGAGAACAGAAGAACAGGAGAACAGAAGAACAGGAGAACAGAAGAACAGGAGAACAGGAGAACAGGAGAACAGAAGAACAGGAGAACAGGAGAACAGAAGAACAGGAGAACAGGAGAACAGAAGAACAGGAGAACAGGAGAACAGGAGAACAGAAGAACAGGAGAACAGGAGAACAGGAGAACAGGAGAACAGGAGAACAGAAGAACAGGAGAACAGAAGAACAGGAGAACAGGAGAACAGGAGAACAGAAGAACAGGAGAACAGAAGAACAGGAGAACAGAAGAACAGGAGAACAGGAGAACAGGAGAACAGGAGAACAGAAGAACAGGAGAACAGGAGAACAGAAGAACAGGAGAACAGGAGAACAGGAGAACAGTCTCTCACATGGAACGGTGGTTCAGGAGTGGTCAGATATCTGCGGTGCAGCTTGTCTTGTCTGTGTGAACTACTTTATGTCGGTCGATTGTCCCGTCTTGGTTGTTTTGTACTCAAACTTCCATCGAGAGCCAATATGTTGTTCAGAGTCGTCCATCTTTATCGAGTTGGTTCTGCCGCCAGATAGCGTTGGAGCACCAATCCGCGCCAGTGAGTGGAATTGTGGGATTTTGAGTCATTGTGCGCCGCGCGTTAATTGCGTTAACATTTTTAATCAAATTAATCATGCAAATTAATTAATCTGGATTAACGCGTTAATTTTGACAGCCCTAATATTTATCTAAACCGCCAAACTTGAATTTCATTCCAAGAGGCTGTGTACAGGGAAGGTGAACAGGCTATGATGGAGGTCAGGGTAGATGACAATACTAATATTACTCTTATGCTGCTGCAGTACAGGGAAGGTGAACAGGCTGTGATGGAGGACAGGAAGCAGAAGGAGAACATGCGCAGACAGCTGGAGAGAGAGCAGATGGAGAGGAGCGCTGCTACCACGGTAACCACCCAACATCCTATAATAATACTTGCTGTCTGCCATCTAAATGTCTCAACTCTCCCTGCTGGATCTGACCTCTGACCTCTGAACAGGTCCAGGCCTGGTGGAGAGGCTGCCTGGTCCGCCGAGGCCTCGGGCCCCTTCAGAGAGGACAGAAAGCCAAGGGAGGAAAGAAAGGAAAGAAGAAGAAATGAGTTTCCTGTCCTTTATGAAGACCATCATTTGGTTTAATGTTGAGCTGCAGGTGTGACCTCTGACCCCTGACAGTAGGGAGGTCAGATAGGAATCAGATGACAATTAAAATATGAACAGATGAACTGCTGATTAACTCCGGCCCAGATCTGGTCTCCTGCTGCCGGTCTGACCCGGTCCCGGTCTGACCCGGTCTGACCCGGTCAAGCTGATGTAAAACAGGAATAATGACGGACTCAAATTAGAATTTTTATTTAATGCACTTAAACTTAAACTCCAAATCTTCAATACAACTGTGTTCAATCTTTTATACATGGTCTCAGAAACAAAATGTGTAAAAATTAAAAGGTAAAAATGTTATAGAAGCGTTGGTGGAAGCGGTCCGTCCTCCCGTCATGTAAACGTGTGGAATGTCACATGATCACATGATCCACGGCTGAAACACGAATATCTAGACAGACATTTAACAAGATCATCCGTCGCTCCTCCTTCCACAGCCTGAGGCAGAACGTCACGCCACGTAGCCTGGGATTGGAGAAGAGCCCTGTCAATCACAGCTCCTGTCCCTGCCCACTCAGCTGGAACGGAGGGTTAATGCTGCGTTCAGGTTCAACTGGACTGATCCAACCCCATGACTAGTTTGGTTCCTGAGCAAATGAAACTGTGTTTTTAAAGCACCTCGCTTCCTTAATTTGACATCCTGTTGAAACAGGATGTTGGGGCGGGACATGACACAGGGAGGGATCAATCAAAATATATACACCAATGGGATATCAGTATCTGTTAGCATCTGTTGATGGAAGTATCCACTAAAAACACAATAACTTAATACTTGTGTAATTGGTTGTTAAATAGGTTTATATTGTAACATCTCACATCAGCTAACGAGTTATTTTTCATTTCATTGTGACTTCAAAACACCGAAGTGATGAAACGTGATTCATGTTTTACACAATCCAGAAATCTGATCACAAAATTACTTTAGTTTCATTTCAAGGAATCCATCGTTCCCTACGGCGTTCTCTAGCATCTAACAGGGTTGGACTGAAGTGGGATGTCGGTCTGGTCCAGTCTGGGTGAGATGATGCGGTTTGAGTCGTTACTGCAGAATTGATCGATACTACATTGGTGGTTGATTATCATGATTGTCACCATCCTGGTTTCAGTGGAGAGTTTTAGTGTCCCATGAGACTTTTCATCCTGATGGAGAAACACTGACTACTGGAACTGATGACACACAAATGGTCAAATTTAAAGATACTGAATATTGGCACAAAATATTGGCAGTAGCTTTGATTCAAAAATATCATCAGCCTTCAGGAGCGCAGAGGAGTTTAACCGTCGTGTTTCCCAGGTAAAAGCTGTGACCTGAATGCAGCATTAAAGCCCCTGGGCCTCCACCTAGTTACCAGCACTAACTAGTAGGATGTCACTGCACTGTTCTGGTCCTTGGAGCAGCGAGGAGGGACAGCGTCTGTCTGAGCGTCCATGTTGCTCCACGTCGTCGTGGCAACACAGCATATTTATTTACAGTATACGTTTGTACATTTAATAAAGGAGAAACTGCACGTGTCTTCAGTCCTGAACTACCGCCTGCTAGTAACCCTGACTAGTACTGTCAGTACTCATACTGGCACTTCGTAGTACTCATACTGCCACTACGCAGTACTGCCAGTATGTAGTACTCATACTGTCAGTTCTCATACCACTATGTAGTACTCATACTGCCACCATTTAGTACTCATACAGCCTCTATGTAGTACTCATACTAAGTAGTGTGTACTACATAGTACTCACTATTACTGTGTACTAAGCAGCATCCAGTGACGGGCATTGGACATTTCATCATTTTACTGAAACATCTAGAATAAATATCAAAGTGTTCTGGGCTACTAACTAGTAGCAGTATGGGCAACTAACTTCCTCTTAACTAGTAGTCAGTATGAGCTACTCCCTCTTAACTAGTACGAGCTACTCCCTACCTCTTAACTAGTAGTCAGTATGAGCTACTAGCTACCTCTCAACCAGCAGTATGTCATCATTACTGAGACCACAATAAAAGATGTAATTTAAAAACGAGATGCAATAATAATAATAAAATAGAAATAATAGAATAATATTAATAGCATGGTGCAAAATAAAACATCCTTCCAGATGGAAGAGGACAGACAGACTGACAGAGAGGACGTCCGTCAGTCTGTCCGTCTGTTGCTGGTCAGCGTCTGTGGTTGGAGAAGGCAGGCGGTCAGTCGTCAGACACCAACGCTCCACAAGAAGAAGAAGAACATACAGGAACCAGGGGGGCGTTCCTTCAGTCACAAGGCGGCCATGTTTGATTTGGGTACAGAAACAGGAAACTCAAATCAAGTCAATCTTAGCATTTAGCTACATTAGCTTGATCTCCAAACCAAGTAGGTCTGATTGTGTACGTTACAGCTGACAACTAGTCACTAAAACATTATGGACCTAGCTGGTTTGGCGATCAAGCTAACGAAGCTAAATGCTAACACTGATTTGAATCTTCCCCATCATCTTGGTGGAGATTTTAATGTTTTGTCCAAACAGCGGAAACAGAGTTTCCTGTTTCCCACTTTGTCTGACCCAAATCAAATATGGCCGCCTTTTGAATGAAGCAAATGGAGGGTGTTGGTGGAGAAGGCAGAGGTGGTGTGTGTTTGTGAATGTGAGAGCGTGGTAGCGTCCTCTACATGGCAAGGGGGGAGCCAGGTGCGGTTGCCGTGGTGATGGGGTGTCTGGGCGGGGCCAGGTCCAGCAGGGCGCTGACGGTTCCCGCCACCTGGGGGAGCCCTCGCTCCTCTAGGATGTGGAGAGGAAGACACAACTGTTTCTACAGACAGACGGACAGACAGACAGAACAGAGGGAGGTATGGGGGGACAAAAGGAAAACAGAAAAGGAAAGGAGTGTCAATGGATGGATAAAATAATAGTAACCATGGCAACAAAACATAAATAATAAAGAGCAGCAATAAATAAACATGGAAACAAACATCAACTCAACATGATAAATAAAAAGATGAATGGAAACTAATGGAAGAAGGAAAAGGAAGGAAAGGATTATTTCAAGTCTCTACTAGTCTCTACCACTCTCTACCAGCCTCTACTCTCATTCTACTTTGTGTCCACCGGGTCGATGTGGAGGGAAATCTGCTGGATTGCTTTACGGCACCAAACAGGAAGAGGTTCTGTTCTTCCAGCGCTAACGGAGATAAAGATAAAGAGTTTCTGGAGACGGCAGATGGAGGAAGGAGAGAAAGGAAGATGGAGAAATCACTTCAACATGTTGATCCTCTTCAGGGAGGGGGAGGGGGGACAGGAAGCAACGGGGCTGATGGGAAATGTAGTCTTAATGTGGAGAAACACTAGTAACAACACCACTGGTGAGATCGAGGCTGCCAGTCGTCTCCGTGGTCTCACTGGTTTAGTCTTTCTACCAGACAGAACCAGTGATGTGGTGATGATGTAATGATGGTAACCAGAGCAACAGGACCAAATACTGACAGGTCGAGGCCTTGGACTGTAAGGTTACTGTGATCCTGTACTTCCATCTTTGTGGGGACCGATAGGATGTTTATGGAAGAAATCATAACCAACCTGTACCAGCCGACTGGATGTCTAGAATAACAGCACTAGAAATGTCTGCTTACTGTGAGTATAAAGAGAGGTCAAAGGTCAAATATTAAAGAGGCAGAAATGAATGAAGGTGTTTTAGTAGTTTTATTGTTCAAGGAGCTCAGAGGGAAAAGCGTTTTCCAGCATGAGGCCGGATCAGAGCTGCTGGAGGCACAAGGTCCGGTAGAAAACACAACAACACCCAGGGACATGTGCTTTAAGTCTTCACCATGCTCTTCCTCACTCTTCCTCACTCTAACAGTCAGCAAGTGTCAGGTGACACAAGATTGTTTTTTAGCAAATGGCCCAAAACGAGTCCAATGTCAGTCCCTGCCAGGGTTGGACTAGTTAGCTAGTAACCCCTGGAGCTGTGCAGAGTCAACGATGTTTGAGACAGAGAAGAAGAGTCTTCTCCAGGAAACGTAAAGACAGCGGTTCGCCTGGCGGGAGGCCGTCTAGACCAGGCGAGGTTTGGGTGTGATGCTGAACCAGTTTAAAACCACCCGGTACAAACGTAAGGCACAGGGGGAGGAGCTTCAGCAGGCAGGAATCACGCCTTATATGGAAGAGTTGAGACAACAAGGATTCTGGGACTTCAAGCTTCCAGTGAATCGTACGGAGGCCCTGAGTGGTCAGTTTTTTTCTAGTTCGCTTTCCAATAACGTGTGACCACTCAGGGCCTCCGTAGAGTCGGTTTGTACTACAGAGTAATAAAATGTGCTGCTACTCAACAGGGAGGGGAAGCCACCACACCGCCCCCTGCAGGTTGTGTTCAGGGCAGGCTTCTCCATGGGGAAATAGAAAACTATCGCAGAGGAACGGTGAACATAACAGGCTTTCTCTTCCCATTAAAGAAATCATCTAAAATCACTAAATTGAGTTTTTACAATCCTGTGTGGTCATGACTCTACAGTCTATATTCCAAAATGATGTTCTGGTGAAGCTGATATTGTATTGAACACCTGTAGCTGATGAATGTGGACTGTCAGGAGAGAATGTGACCAGCTGGGGGCGCTAGGTGTCACTTTCCCTCCCCATAGTAGTTTAAACCTCTGGATGGCAGCGTTAGCTTACTGGCTTCATCTATTAGCCTAGCAACACGAGCTTCTTGAGCACTATCAGGAAACACTGGGAACTACTGGGGCGTTGCTGGTGATCAATGGCTCAACTGTTTCAGATAGAGGGCTCTGGGTTTAGGGACTAAGACGCCCTCAGGATATTGAGGGGTATTAAAAGGGAAATACTTCTGGAGTTCTGCTCTGAATTGTATGGCTTATTTTTTACAAAAACTGATACCAAGCAGAAGGACATATTCCAGCCATGTCAGTATTTAGCCACTAGGCTCTCGGCCCGGGAGGAAACCATCACTGCTGCTTCCTCTAGACACACCAGCTCTGCTTCTCTGCTCTGTGGCTTTGGGTGAAACTCATCCTCCTTCATCAGCCTGGATGGCCTTCAACCGAATCATACTAAAAGGCATTTGGCAACGGTTGTGTCATTTCAGTCTTTCCCTGACAGACGGATACTGGATCCACTGCTTTGGGACCTTTTGTGAAATAGTGTTTTCTGTTGCCCCCATCCACAGGTCAGAGGTCAGAGGTCAGGGTGCTGTGAGTCTTGTCAGGTGCCATGATGTGGTTGGTGTATCCTGATCTGACCAAACTGTCCCATGTTCATTCTGTGTACATGAGCTAAGACAACTAACTAAGTTATCGGTCTCCGCGGTGACCAGCGGGTGTGTTGAGGGATGCTGGGTATCGGTGGAGTGACGCGCTGATGTGGCGATGCTGCTGCTAGCCTGGTAGTAACTGTGAAGGACAACAAGCTTTGAAGACGGAGCTTGGTCATCATGTTGAAGTACAACCATGCACGTGAAAGTAGAGCGGTAGGTTCGGCCCAGGAGAGTGCACGTGAGCGGGCACGGCAGCCTGCAGCCGCCCAGCATGCCGGCTCCTCTTCATGCTAACTAGCGCTAGCGGCTAAACATGTCACCAACTAGAGACGCTAGATAAAACACTGTCTACTGAAGAGGGCACGCTCACGTGCACTCTCCTGCTTAATGTCTGTTGTCCTGGTGTCAGTAGCTACTGTAGTACTATGTTAGTCTGGTAGGTCTGTTGTCCTGGTGTCAGTAGCTACTGTAGTACTATGTTAGTCTGGTAGGTCTGTTGTCCTGGTGTCAGTAGCTACTGTAGTACTATGTTAGTCTGGTAGGTCTGTTGTCCTGGTGTCAGTAGCTACTGTACTACTATGTTAGTCTGGTAGGTCTGTTGTCCTGGTGTCAGTAGCTACTGTAGTACTATGTTAGTCTGGTAGGTCTGTTGTCCTGGTGTCAGTAGCTACTGTACTACTATGTTAGTCTGTTAGGTCTGTTGTCCTGGTGTCAGTAGCTACTGTACTACTATGTTAGTCTGGTAGGTCTGTTGTCCTGGTGTCAGTAGCTGCTGTAGTACTATGTTAGTCTGGTAGGTCTGTTGTCCTGGTGTCAGTAGCTGCTGTAGTACTATGTTAGTCTGGTAGGTCTGTTGTCCTGGTGTCAGTAGCTGCTGTAGTACTATGTTAGTCTGGTAGGTCTGTTGTCCTGGTGTCAGTAGCTGCTGTAGTACTATGTTAGTCTGGTAGGTCTGTTGTCCTGGTGTCAGTAGCTACTGCACTACTATGTTAGTCTGGTAGGTCTGTTGTCCTGGTGTCAGTAGCTGCTGTAGTACTATGTTAGTCTGGTAGGTCTGTTGTCCTGGTGTCAGTAGCTACTGTAGTACCATGTCTGTTGTCAACGTGTCTGCACCACTCCTGTGTATCTTTTGGTTTGGTCACTTCACTGTATTTTCCTAACTGGGTGGAGTTTCACACGGTGGAGAACTGATGAGTCAGATATCCTGCAGTCCAGTCCAGTCCAACTGAATCCAGTCCAGTCCAGTCCAGTCCAACTGAATCCAGTCCAGTCCAGTCCAGTCCAACTGAATCCAGTCCAGTCCAGTCCAGTCCAATTGAATCCAGTCCAGTCCAGTCCAGTCCAATTGAATCCAGTCCAGTCCAGTCCAGTCCAGTTCAGATGTGCGGTGCTAGGTGGCAGTAGATAGCACACAGCACTGACATTATTGACAGGTAGAAGAGGGCGAAGCCAGCCAATTGGACCGGAGGGGAGGTGCCAGTTAGGGGCGGGGCCATGGAGAGTAACACACCCACTGTCTGGTAAACTCCGCCCCCTTCCCCATCCAGAACCTCCCCCACAGAACACAAACTCTCCTGGGTGAGTGTGTGTGGGGATGGGATGGAAAAGATCAAAGCAAAATGGGGAGGAAACAGAAGTGAGAGAATAAAAAAGACAAAATTAAAGAAAGAGGATTGTGTTAACCCAAAATGGATGGAAGATGAGAAGAGAGAGAGACAGGAAGTTGTTGTTAGTTGCAGAGAAGCTTCACATCCATTTATTGGTGACGCTCTAGGAGGAAAAAGACGAGGAGGGGACAGTGACTCTGATTGGCTGACAGATTACACATGGTTGATTTAGTGTTTAGATCATGTAGCTTGTTAGCTAGCTAACCATAGCATCTGATGGATCAGATGGTTGGCAGCAGGGTGGTGATGGACCGGCATCATCGGTTGGTTCTGGGCTGCTGTGACAACACTGTCCCTTCCTTGTGCTTCCTTCCTAGGTTCAGCGTTACAGGTGGTCAGGTTAACTAACTTATAGAAGGCCTTAGTTATTCCTAGCTCAGTTACTATACTGGCAGCTACTGTAGCTGCTAAGACAATCAGTGTGTGTGTGTGTGTGTGTGTGTGTGTGTGTGTGTGTGTGTTACCTGTGGAACGCCGATCCTGCGACACGCCTCCAGGAAGTTCTCAACGTTTCGTCGACACTTGGCCATGGTGAGTTTAGGCTGGAGGGAGAGAGAGGGAGGGCAAGTCACAACAGAGACACTATGGAAGGAAAACCCAAGATCTAACGCTGGAGGTGGAAATCCCTCCATGTTGATGAATCAGTGCACCTGACACACCTGAGACACACCTGAGACACACCTGAGACACCTGAGACACCTGAGACACACCTGAGACACACCTGAGACACACCTGAGACACCTGAGACACACCTGAGACACCTGAAACTGATCCAGTGTGTAAAAGCCTCATTTGGTCAACCAGTTCCTGATTATCCTTTAATTATTATTACTATTCCTATTACATCATCATCATCATCACCATCATCACCACCACCATCATCATCATCATCATCACCACCACCATCATCACCATCATCATCACCATCATCATCATCATCATCATCACCACCATCATCATCATGCCTCTGGTCCCAGAGTCAGTTCCCAGAGTTCCCAGAGTTCCCGGCGGCTGTACTCACCACAGCGGGGGAAGGAACATGGATGCTGGGGACAGAACGCGGGCGCACGTGATTCGCCAGATGACACAGCACCACCCCGTCCGTCAACGCTGCTCCCAGGTCGCTAGGCAACGAGACCTTGAGACGAGCCTCAATGTTCTGGAGAGAGACAGGCAGGCAGAGAGACAGGCAGACAGAGAGACAGGCAGCTCAATATACATAAGTCCTGTCTATCACATTACACTGTCTACTATCACATCCCATAATCCTCTGGGCCTGGAGCAGGGTTGTGTGTGTGTGTGTGTGGGGGGGGGGGGTTACTGACCTTGCGGAGCTGCTCCACCAGCTCCGCCTCCTCCCCCACCAGAGCAGGAGGAGCAGCAGCCTCCTCTGGGTTGGGAGGAGTAGCAGCGTCACCTGGAGGACGGAGGGGAGAAAACCAGCGGTCACATGTCTGTCTGAAACCCCATTGGTCAATCGGCTGGGAGGTCCTTCACGACAATCGACCAGTCACAAGTCTGCTTCTCTAACCTCTGGGCTACCGCCACTGCTCATTGGCTGGGCTTTAACTGGTTGCCTAGCAACAGCAGCTTAATGTACAGGTTTTGCTGAACAGCTCTCCTACCTCTCCTCTTCTCCTCCTTCTGGCTGAGGCGAAACAGGAAGCTGTCTGGTCTCTGATTGGTTGACCGACAGGGAGGCACACCCCCAGAGCTGGGATAAGAAGGGGATTGATTGGCTGAAAAAATGAGGGGCGGAGTCAAAAAAGCAAAAAAAAAGTCAATAAAGGGTTAAAAGCATTATGTTCATAATGACGCCAAAATGTTCAGAAAAGACCAGTAACCTGCTACTGGTCATACTGGTTAAGGTCTTACCAGGTTAATCTGTTTCCATACCAGTAACCTGGTTACTAATCATACTGGTTAAGGTCTTACCAGGTTAATCTGTTTCCATACCAGTAACCTGGTTACTAATCATACTGGTTAAGGTCTTACCAGGTTAATCTGTTTCCATACCAGTAACCTGGTTACTAATCATACTGGTTAAGGTCTTACCAGGTTAACTAACAGACTGAGCGATAGTAACTTACTGCTGATACAATAGGGCAACACGTTGGGCAACACGTTGGGCAACGCTGTAGGGCAACATTGCCTGCGCAATGATTCAACAGTCTGGTATTGATTAGAGGTCTGGCCCAACAACTTCAAGGACGTTCAAGGTTGTTTGGTGGAATTCAAGGACTCATGCTACTCCTGGGGAAATCCTTCATCTGGAAAATATCCGGATGGGAGGCGGTGATGAGAGCTGATGCATGCTGGTGAGTCTGGCAGCTAAACCTCCACTCAGTCTGAAACACTTTGAAGGCTTTCTTTTATTTTTCTCAAACGTTCAAGGACGTTCAAGGACGTTCAAGGACGTTCAAGGACGTTCAAGGAGGAACTCGTTAGTCTCCAGTAGCCAATCATCAGAAGCCCTTTTCTATTCTGAACACCTAGTTGACATTTCCTGTTGCTCAGATCAATTCTGGAGCTCGGTTCACCGGCTGCCTTTCAGCGACTGTTGCCTGGGACGTTGCCCAACGAGTTGCCGGTGGTCTGTTGCTGCAGCTCACTGACTGAAGTGTCTGTGAACCCAGCACTAGTTAGAGGACTCTGGTCTTACCTGTAGGGGACAAGGCGGCCCTCTCTTCACCCTGGACAACAGACACAAACAACAGCAGAGTTAGACCTGTTCACACCACTGAGAGGCAGACAGGGAGACAGGGAGACAGGGAGACAGACAGACAGGGAGACAGACAGACAGGGAGAGAGACAGACAGGCCCAGACAACTCCCTGAGTTGGACCGATACCGGTTGGGAGGCTGACATTCAAGATCTTTAAATTGGATCATTTTCATGTTAAAAACTACATCTATGCAGTGTTTCCCCCAAGGGGGGGCAGAGTGTGGGGGGGGGGGGGGGGGGGGGGGGCAGAGTGGGGCATGGGGGGGGGCAGGGGGGTTGGCGACAGTCCAGACAGCGACTGGTCTGTCTGTCTGTCTGTCTGTTCTAGGGAATCAATGTTAAATTAAGATGTTGACATTAGGGACGTGGTAAAACAATCGATAGTTGTTTGTGACATTTCTATTATTATTATTATTATTATATCTATTATTATTCAGTATTTAAGGAGTCTAACGCAACTCAACACTAAATACTCAACAAACCACAGGAACCAGAAAGCCGTCCCTGCTGGACTGGTACTGGTCAAAGAAAGAGATATTACATCAAATGTATTGCTGGTTATTATCTACTACAGACAGACAGGATGGCAGAAAACAGGCAGGCAGATAGACAGGCAGGCAGATAGACAGGCAGGCAGCTGCAGCAGCATGCAGGGTGTAGTACCTGCAGCAGACAGGAGGGGGAGCTGTCTGCAGGATGAGAACAACACCCGTCCATAGATACTCCAGTTAGAGACTGCAAGACAGGCAGGAAGAAAGACAGACAAGAAAGAAGAAAGAAAGACAGGAAAGAAGAAAGGAAGGACACACAGACAGACAAAAAAGAAAGCAAGAAAAACAAACGGAGAGATGGAAGAAAGAAAGAGTGACAAATAAATTGATGGTGTAAATTAAAGCAAGTCAGGAGAAAATCAATTCAGACGTCAGAGAAACAACATGTTACCTGTCTGTCTGTCACCTGTCTGTGTGTGTGTCACCTGTCTGTGTGTCGCCTGTCTGTGTGTGTCACCTGACTGTGTGTGTGTGTGTCACCTGTGTGTGTGTGTGTGTGTGTCACCTGTCTGTGTGTGTCACCTGTCTGTGTGTGTGTGTGTGTCACCTGTCTGTCTGTGTGTGTGTGTGTCACCTGTCTGTCTGTGTGTGTGTGTGTCACCTGTCTGTCTGTGTGTGTGTGTGTCACCTGTCTGTGTGTACCAGGCCTTCTTTTTATAGTGTTGGTATCAGTGTCTATCTCAAACACCAGGACACACTGACACACACCAGAAGGAAGAAACAACACAAGTAGACCGACGCAACAAACGGACAAAACAAAACAAAAAAACAAAAAAACAAAGAATGAACAAAAGATGAAACAAGCAACAAATCAGCAAAAACAAGCAAAATGCACAAAAATGAATAAGGAAAAACGAGAAGAGAGAAGAGAGAGAGAGAGAGAAGAGAGAAGAGAAGGTTCAGCAGGTTCAGCCACAGCTCAGCACAAAGCAGAGTCCTATAGACAGACACTGAGGAGGAGCGTTGAGGGTTGAGGGTTGAGCGTTGAGGCCCAGCTCAACATGAACAGGGATGTGAAGCTCCAGCTCCATTCACAGGGAAACATTCACAGATCCACTATCATCGTTCACCTTTGACCCCTGACTACGGCTCGTGATGTTGGTGATCAGGGAACTGAAGCTGACTCTCTGGTGGTCAACAGCAGGACTGGAGGTGGGCGGAGTTATGAGAGGGGTTTGGGTTGATGGTTGGTTGGGTGGAGGTTTCAGTGTGGAGGTATTTTGGTGCTTTAGTATCAGCATGTATGTTGTGTGTAGTTAGTGTGTAGTGGATAATGTTGCATGCCAATTCGTACAGTCCAGTCGAAATAGACAAAATCATTCAGATTTAAAAACAGCACCAAAACCGGTAACCATGTCCTGAAGATGAACCCTGACAGGACTGGGACAACCTGACGACGGACGGAAACACCAAACCATCATCATGTTTAGTGTATAGGGAGATAGTTTACTGTCCTGGTACACCAGTACACCAGTTTACACCAGTACACCAGTTTACTGTCCCGGTACAACAGTTTACTGTCCTGGTACACCAGTACACCAGTACATCAGTTTACACCAGTACACCAGTTTACTGTCCCGGTACAACAGTTTACTGTCCTGGTACACCAGTACACCAGTACATCAGTTTACACCAGTACACCAGTTTACTGTCCCGGTACAACAGTTTACACCAGTTTACACCAGTTTACTGTCCCGGTACACCAGTTTACACCAGTTTACACCAGTTTACTGTCCCGGTACACCAGTTTACACCAGTTTACACCAGTTTACACCAGTTTACTGTCCCAGTACACCAGTTTACTGTGTACATGTGCCCATTTTGGTGTTTTTATGCTGATCTGAATGAATCATGTCCATTTGAACTGGACTAATAAGGAAACCTTTAGTTTGCAATTCAGTTTAGTTAGTATACGTCTATGGGCGTGGCCAAACTCTTACCATGAAGAGGGCGGAGTCATCTGTGTGGGTGGAGCGTCTGGAGGGGTAGATGTTCTGGACACACACACACACACACACACACACACACACACACACACACACACACACACACACACACACACACACACACACACACACACACACACACACACACACACACACACACACACACACACACACACACACACACACACACACACAGACAGACAGGACACACACAAGACAGACGTGATGTGAAGGGTAAATGAGTATAACCCGGGGGGGGGGGGGGCGAGGGGGCGTGTCTATACAGAGGGGGAGGAGCTGAGACTAACAGGAAGCCAGACTTACAACTTTTTAAAAGACCAATTTAGTAAAGCTGCTAGAGCAGACTGTTTCTGAGTGAACAGCTGATGAAAGTTATGAAACTATGAATGAAAATAATAAGAAAAAGGAACCAGGAAGTGACATGAACTCCAACCGTGTTCAGTAAAGCAGACAGGAAGTACGAGTGGCTTGTTCTGGAATCATCTAAGAGTGGACCAAGAAGCCTGTCAGCACCTCTAAGAACCAAAGTTATGTTAAGGTTATTTTGAGGTTTTCAGGACCAGCGGATACCCGATAAAGAGCAAGGCGGAGCAACACAGACTGGACAGACATGACCGGGAGCTCGGTTTAGTTCAGTTAACCAGCTAGTTAAAGACCTGGTCACCAACAGAGCAACAACAGAGCCTCACCTCGCTGTCTGGACTGGACTTGGTGGGACTCTGAGCTGCTTTATGCTGCACACAAACACAAACACATTTATGATTATTATCATTATGATGATTCACACTCACTCAACATAATCCCATGGCCTTGTTTGGCTGATATTACTCTTTCTAAAGCAAGAAATTACTCTTTCAGCTTGTTAGGGTTATACAGGGTTATATATTTCTCCAGATCATAATATATAATAGCAATTTAACAACAAATTCTAAAAATGAATTTTTTAATTTTTTATTTTTCCTATATTTTTCTGTTGCCATACCACTACTTTTACTTTCTGGAAAATGAATTTTATTTGATTTATTCATTTGATTTATTTGTATTTAATTTTGAGTGGTTACTTCACGCCGAACAGGTTTTTGAAGTCCTGCTTCTGTTCTGACGAAACCATTACAAGTCGGCGTCCAAACGTCTGTGACTTCAAGCTCGTTTCCATGCGGTCGAACCTTAACGAAGCTGATGACGGCGTCTCTCTGCAGGGAGCGCGACTTCTGCCTCTCCTCCTCGTACCGCAGAGCAGCGAGCTGAGCCTCCCTCCTCACCCGCTCGACTCCTCCTCCTCCTCCTCCTCCTCCCCCAGCTCTCTGAGGAGACGAAGGGACGAATCAAAGAAAGAAAGAGGGAGCAGAGAGAGAGAGACAGCAACATGGGGATATAGGACGAGTTGTCAGTGCACCAAGTGAAAGGAGGTTCTTAGTGCTTCTCTATGGAACCATAATGACTCAAATAACCATCTGATTGGTTAAAGTTGCTCCATGTGTCATTTTCCAGCAACAGGACTTATGGGAAATGTAGTCTTAATGTGGAGAAACACTAGTACCACTGGTGAGGCTACCAGTCGTCTCCACCATGGTCTCACTGGTCATTACACCAGGTAGAACTAGTGATGTGATGATGTACTGATGGTAACATGATGAATGGAGCAACTTTAAAATAGAGAATAGAAGAATGTATGTGTGTATTCATTGTTTTCCACAGTGAGCAGCAGATTTACCTGAGGCGAGTTCACTGCTGACAGACAGTAGGGGTGTATTACCTGATTAAGAGTGCTAGAGGGCGCTGTTACGCCATCAACCACACTCCTGAGAGACAGACAGGTAGTCAGACAGGTAGACAAACAGGAAAGATGTTGTTAAGCTAGTACACTGTTTGTTAAGCAACTCTCAGCATTTAGCAGTCAGAATCAGCAGGGGGCGCTACAGTGTTACTTCTCATTAGGAAACACACAGTGTCCCAGTTCCACATGCTCCAAGCCAGTCTGTACTGGTCTATCACATCTATAGAAACTAGTCTGTACTGGTCTATCACATCTATAGAAACTAGTCTGTACTGGTCTATCACATCTATAGAAACTAGTCTGTACTTTACATTAATAGAGTTTGATCACCAACCATCTGATCCAGGATCAGTCTGTTAGTCAGTAACGTGTCAGTAGAACCAGTTGACTGTCTGAACCAGGTTGTTGTGGTGTGTCTGTAGATCCTCCAGTAACGTTCTCAGTAAAAGTGATCAGTGTGATCAGGTAGATTTGTCTCCAAATGTAGGTTACTGTGACTCAGTAAACTGTCTTGTCTTTAGCCCTAGTCTCTACTCCAAAACACTCTGAGTTGGAGCTGGAGAAGAGTCAGCTAGTTCACCTGAACTAACTGGTAGCTAGCTAACTAGTTACTGTTAACATGGTACGTATCTAGTAGAAGCTAGCGTTAGCAGTGTACTAGCCACTGCTAATGCTAGCTTCTACTAGATACGTTAGCTAGTGTGCTAACCAGACGTGTTAACAACCAGACGGTGATGGTTAGCTGACCAGATACTATGGCTATTACTATTAGCTAACTAACTAGCCAGCAGGCTAATTTAGTTACTGTTAACATGGGACTACTAGCCACTGCTAACGCTAGCTTCTACTAGCTATGTTAGCATGTGCTAATCAGCTGTGTTAGCAACAAGACAGCTGAGGACGTCCAGAGGGCGTTACATCATCATCTCTATACAGCTGATGTGGATATGAACTGATATGATGAAACTTAACGGATTTCTGTGGGGAAATAAATAAAATATAGAATATAAAGATAAAAATATAATGTGGGAATAAAATATTATATATATTATATTATTATATAAAACATATAGTGGGAGGTCAGGGGTCATTTTAACCAATATGAATGTAAACTGTGATGATGTGATGTCATTATTCATCCCCATTTCCTCTGGATACAATGTAACCTTTCTGATGGTGTGTGTGTGTGTGTGTGTGTGTGTGTGTGTGTGTGTGTACCTGTTGTGTCTCCTTGCCTCATCTGACCTGGAGGAGTTGGTTTTAACTGGAGAACCCTGGAGAGACAGACAGGTAGAGAGGGGAGGAGGGAAGACAGACAGACAGGTGGTGACCTTTGACCCTTGACTTCCTTACTGTTGGTGATCTAGGGACTGACTGTGATTCTACTGTCTGGATCAGAGTGACTAGAATTAACTAGACTAACTAAGTAGACTAACCAACTAACTAGACTAACAAGACAAACTAATTAACAAAACTAATTCGACTAACCAACTAACTAGACTAACCAACTAGACTAACAACTAACTAGACTAACTAATTAACTAGACTGACTAACTAAACTGACTAATTTACTAGACAAATGAATTAACTAGACTAAGGCTGAATCCCAATTCTCCCTGAGCCCTTCCCCCCCCCAGGGGGAGGGGCCTGATCCTCTAGTGATGGAGGGCAGGTGAAGGTCGAGGACTACATGATCCTCCAAACGGAGATGTTTCAGGGGCACACTACAAACCGAGGGTTAGGAGAAATCTCCCAGAATGCCCTGCGAATCAACTGGAAGATCATGGGAACGCTACACTACCATCAAAGTGAACCACAGATGTAGTATTTTCTTCTTTAATAAAGATTTTTAAAATATTCCAACCGTAGTATTATCTTAGTTTAATGTCGTTTCAATGTATTATGGACCGTTTCTTTATAAAAAGCATAACAAAAAAATCGCTAATATGCCGATGTCTCTACTTCGTTAGTTAGTTACGTTACAACATTGTTTTTAGGCTGATTTGTGCATGACAGTCTCGCATTTTGACATATTTACATGTCGCATTTCCCCCTTTGATGGTATATGATGAAATATAACTAAAGTCCAGCAGCGAAGTTGCTGCACTTGTTCCGGCTCCTCTAATATCAGTGCAGACTGGCAGGGTAACGTTAGGACGGCTTGCTAGACTACAGAGCACCGCTAACGCTATTCTGTCATGAAGTGGACTGGTAATGAAGCAGTGGTCTTTTTTATTTGATGACTTGTTTGATCGATTAGTAGCGTGAAACGTATAAGTTGTGAACGAATCGCGAGCATCCATGTTTTTCTATCTCCATCAGATGAACAGCAAATGTTACTGTGATAAAACCATTGTTGCCATAGTAATCTCCGATAACAAACTCATCCTGTCTGCTTATGTAAACGTCATCGATGACGTATCAGCGTCTTGAAGGGTTGTTCCAATACTTAGGGAGAGATTTCAACCACGACCCCTTGTGACTCTGTTCCGAGGGCCAAGCCGAAGCCGAAGGGGTGAAAATGAGAATTGGGATTCGGCCTAACTCACTAACCAAACTAACTACAGTGAAGTGCTGCAGTGTTAACCAGCTCTGTTGTGGGTCTTCAACTAGTCCAACCTGACATCCTCATCGATCGGGTTCTTTATTGATTCCTAATAGATCAGAACACCTCTTGGATCAAAAAGAGGATCAATAGTACCGGGTATTGATTCAAGAGGTTGAGGTTGAGGTTGATCAGTGACTCGCTGGCGACATGTTGGAGACATTAACGCATCAGCCAATCAGGAGTGGGGGGCGGAGCTCCTACCTCCCTGGTGATGCGTCGCTCGATGTAGGCCATGAACTGAGAGCTGAGGCTGACGCTCTCTGCTGCGCCTCCTCGACTCCTCGCCTCCTCGTCTTCCTCCTCTCCTGGACAGCTGTCAATAAAGTCTATCTGCTCCAACTCCAAATCTGTTACAGGACAAGCAGGAGGAGACAGAGGAGGAGCCAGAGGAGGAGACAGAGGAGACAGAGGAGGAGACAGAGGAGAGTTAGTCAGTAAACTTGCTGGATCAGTATGTATCTGTTGTTTCTATCTGACTCAGAGGAACGTCCAGGCTGCTCCTCTAGGAGGAGTCAGAGGAGTCAGAGGAGTCAGAGGAGGAGCCAGAGGAGGAGGCGGTGGAGTCTGATATCAGTCAGCCAATCGGCCAATCAGAATCAAAGAGCAACGATCGGAGGAGAGAGAGAGACCAATTTCTCCACAGACAGGAGATAGACCAGAATGCAATGCAACCATGTTGGGCTATGCCTATACGCTCTCCCTTGATTGACAGCAACAACTTCAGGCCCCTTAGAGTTATCAAAAGGCATTGTGGGAAATCTACCTGAAGACGAGGCAGGTTGAGGGTCCCTTTGAGAACATATCGGAGATCCAATACGAACGAAAATGACGGTCAGACGGAAGCTTGACACTCAAAGTCTTAAAAACAAGCCCCGCCCCCGAGTGGGCGGAGCTTATGCTACCAACTCTTTGTGTCTCATCTCCGATCAGGCCGGTAGAATAGTTTTGTCCTGCTGACCTTTAGTTTCTGTTCCTGATCAGTCAGACCAACATGGTAGAGAGAACCTGACTATCACTTTAAACTCATCAAAGAAGGAGGTCTCACGTGTCCCGTTGGCCACCAGGGGGCCTCCTGCTGCTCCTGCTGCTCCTGCTGCTCCTGCTGCTCCTGCTGCTCCTGCTGCTCCTCCTGCTCCTCCTGCTCCTCCTCGGCCCTCCTCCCTGCGGTGTCGCTGGTCTCTGGTGATTTCCGCCACGCGTAGCGGCAACTCTGATAACTCCTCCGTTGGCTGCAACAACACAGGAAGAGAGTGAGTGAGTGAGTGAGTGAGTGAGTGTGTGAGTGTGTGTGTGTGTGTGTGTGTGTGTGTGAGTGTGTGAGTGAGTGAGTGTGTGAGTGAGTGAGTGAGTGTGTGAGTGTGTGAGTGAGTGAGTGAGTGAGTGAGTGAGTGTGTGAGTGAGTGAGTGTGTGAGTGTGTGAGTGAGTGAGTGAGTGTGTGAGTGAGTGAGTGAGTGAGTGAGTGAGTGAGTGAGTGAGTGAGTGAGTGAGTGAGTGAGTGAGTGTGTGAGTGAGTGAGTGAGTGAGTGAGTGAGTGAGTGAGTGAGTGAGTGAGTGAGTGTGTGAGTGAGTGAGTGTGTGAGTGTGTGAGTGAGTGAGTGAGTGAGTGAGTGAGTGTGTGAGTCTCTCTCACCTCGTTTCCCGACCATCTCTTGTCTCCACTGTCGACGCTGTTGAATCCTGAATCCAACGCTCCATAAGGACGACCGGGGTAGAGTTCCTCAACACTGGAGAGAGAGAGACAGAGAGACAGACAGACAGACAGACAGACAGACAGACAGACAGACAGACAGACAGACAGACAGACAGGGATTAAAATGACTGAGTAGCGCTGTGATCGATGACATCATCTGACCATCTGACTCTGATTGGCTGGGTTAGCGGCAGCAGGTGACTCCAGTAGTATCTTAATACAGTCCTGAGTATCATGATGCCTGTCTGGTCGTGAACACCAGGGGGCGCTCCACCTGACTGAGCTGGTGTTTACATCTGTCTGTCATTTTTTACTTTGTTTATTGTCTCAACACAGAAACAGTTTGGGCCAAACATCACTCAGCACCAGACAGAATCAGCTGCTATGACTGCGGCGGCCAGCAGAGGGCACTGTGGTTCTGCCCATCCCTCAACACTGTGGTTCTGCCCATCCCTCAACACTGTGGTTCTGCCCATCCCTCAACACTGTGGTTCTGCCCATCCCTCAACACTGTGGTTCTGCCCATCCCTCAACACTGTG
The DNA here is from genome assembly GCA_034670385.1 of Hoplostethus mediterraneus. Taxonomy (NCBI): domain Eukaryota; kingdom Metazoa; phylum Chordata; class Actinopteri; order Trachichthyiformes; family Trachichthyidae; genus Hoplostethus; species Hoplostethus mediterraneus. The sequence goes on from JAXDDW010000110.1 coordinate 804,472, forward strand.
GTTCTGCCCATCCCTCAACACTGTGGTTCTGCCCATCCCTCAACACTGTGAGCCAGCGCAGTGTTCCTACCAGGAGCTGAAGGCCAGCGGTCTCCTGTCGTAGTCTGGGAGGTCAGGGGTCGTCTTGCTGGCCTCCAGGTTCAGGTACTTGAAGATGTGGACTTTCCCCTTGATGCAGATCTGACAGGAGACAGAACCACGTCAGAGACACCGTCATGTTGCTGCACCCAGCAGTCCTCTGAACCACGTCAGAGACACCGTCATCACCCAGCAGTCTTCTGCATGATTATGGCAAAAATTAAATTTTCTCAACGTTGTGATTATTTGTGTCAACGTGTTTCCATCCCCTTGTAGGAACTAAAACATGGTGTCTCCTCTCCATCCCTTCTTTTGAGCTAGCAACACATTTTCAAATCCTAAATCCACCAGACGAGTCGGGGTCAGGGGTCAAACAGATCCAGGACCTCAAACCACCATGGGTTTGATCATTGAGTCGTTTTCCCAGGATGCCTTGTGGTTGCTCTGCCTGCTTCTCCATCTTAACCTGACCCACACTGACGCTTCAATATCGCTGAATCACAACATACGATCATCTAGGATCAACTGGGATCAACTGGGATCAACTGGGATCAATCAGGATTCATCAATGATACTTTTACAAACTTTTGATAAACCTTTTGTGGAATTCTTTTCAAGGCCTGATTCTGGCAGCAGTGAGTGTGTGTGTGTGTGTGTGTGTGTGTGTGTGTGTGTGTGTGTGTGTGTGTACCTGTGCAGGGGGGGTCTGTAGAGGGTTGTTGTCCAGTATGATGGTCTGTAGTTGAGTCAGTCGTCTATAACAGACGGGTATGGAGGTCACTTTGTTACAGGAGAAATCCAGACGGACCAGAGGCAGCTCAGCCAGCTCTGCGCACACACACACACACACACACACACACACACACACACACACACACACACACACACACACACACACACACACACACACACACACACAGTAAATCATCATTGAAACAGATCCTTAGATTGTGTGTGTGTGTGTGTGTGTGTGTGTGTGTGTGTGTGTGTGTGTGTGTGTGTGTGTGTGTGTGTGTGTGTGTGTGCAGCTAGTTGTGGAGTATTGTCTTCCAGATCATCTTCTCGTGGGTCGATAGTTAATGTTTGGTTCTGACAGCTTCACTAAACATCATTGATCAGTTATAGATAGAGGAAGATCTAAACCCACACTGGTTAACTAACCCACACTGGGTAACTAACCCACACTGGACCGGTCGGTTAACTAACCCAGACCGGTGGAGCAGACTGACAGACGGAGGCAACAATCACTGTATTGGTTGACTGTGTGTGTGTGTGTGTGCGTGTGTGTGTGTGCGTGTGCGCGTGTGTGCGTGCGTGTGTGTGTGTGTGTGTGCGTGCGTGTGCGCGTGTGTGTGCGTGCGTGTGTGTGTGTGCGCGTGTGTGTGCGTGTGCGTGTGTGCGCGTGTGTGCGTGCGTGTGTGTGTGCGCGTGCGTGTGTGTGTGTGTGCGTGTGCGTGCGCACCAGGAGGAAGTCGTGCTAGGTGGTTTCTCCTGATGTTCAGGTCTCGCAGCGCCTCCAGCTGGCCGACCTGAGACGGCAACATCTGGATCTCATTACAGCTCACATCCTGGAGGAGGAATCAATACTGATCAATGATGAACAGGAATCAATACTGATCAATGAGGAACAGGAATCAATACTGATCAATGAGGAACAGGAATCAATACTGATCAATGAGAAACATGAATCAATACTGATTAATAAGTAATCCAAATATGACGTAATACATTAATACTCATTAATACTAATTATTAATAATAGTTATTTAAACTGTCTGAGCTGTCTGTTTCTAACACAGCGGCGCTAGTTAGTTAGTTAGACAGTACTAACTAGTTCTGTCAGGTGTCTGAGCTGTCTGTTTCTAACACAGCGGCGCTAGTTAGTTAGTTAGACAGTACTAACTAGTTCTGTCAGGTGTCTGAGCTGTCCCAGCTCTTCAGGCAGGGAAACCAGTTTGTTGTTGCAGGCGATGAGGACCTTCAGAGGAAGACTACACACCACCACAGGGAGGGTAGACAGCTGGTTACGGCTGGACAGACAGACAGGCAGAGAGACAGAGAGAGAGGCAGACAGACAGAGAGACAGACAGACAGAGAATCAGGTTATTGTCCAGTCAATGTGAGTATTTGCTGCTCAGTGTCTGAAGCTCTCCTGCCAACATCTAATCAACTAAAAGTTCATATCCATTTCAATACATCAGCTCCTGGTTCAGGAGGTCCTGGTTCAGGAGGTCCTGGTTCAGGAGGTCCTGGTTCAGGAGCTCCTGGTTCAGGAGGCCCTGGTTCAGGAGGTCCTGGTTCAGGAGCTCCTGGTTCAGGAGGCCCTGGTTCAGGAGCTCCTGGTTCAGGAGGCCCTGGTTCAGGAGCTCCTGGTTCAGGAGGTCCTGTGGAGGATCAGGGACTGATTTAAAGTTTGAACTGAAAACTTGTGGATGTTTCTTGTGAGCTGCCGTGTGTTTCCACACTGGAATAATGTTCGGATTCAACTAGTCAACTAGTTAAACTAGTTTAGACACTACCGCTTTGTGTAGAGCAGCATTACAGCCAGCCAATCAGGAGCCTGTTTGATATTGTTTTGCTCTGATCTGATTGGCTGACAGTCAGGTTTGAGAACAGGTAAAGACCAAAGACGTTCACGTGTTATCATCCTGGTTATTCAGTTATTCACTCAAGACTCTCAAGCTGCTCATATCAGGTTGATGATGTTCATCTCTATCCAGGATGTAACCACGTCCATACCGATATGACCTGACAGTGATGATCAGAGGATCAATAACATCACATTCGGTTTCTGTCTGTCTTCCAGTTTTGACCCAAATACTGACAACATGACTTGTTGTCATGGCAACGTGGACTACCTCTGATTGGAGGGTTCAAGTCTCATGTAGGTCACATGACTCTGATCTGAAGGTGTAACAGATCTGCGTGATCCAGATGGGAAGAGAAACTTCAGGTCTGAGCTGCAGTGTGAACGGAGCCTCAGTGTGTGTGTGTGTGTGTGTGTGTGTGTGTGTGTGTTACCTGATGTTCAGGTAGGTGAGGGCCTGCAGGTTGACCAGACAGTCTGGTAGGGATCGTAGACAGTTCTGATAGAGGTTGAGACTCTCCAGAGACACAAACACACAAACCTCCACCGGCAGCTCTGGCAGGCGGTTACGACACAGATCTGAGAACGACAGGACACGTTTAGTTCAGAGGAACCGTCTGAGATGTTCCACTCTGGTACTGGAGAACGACAGGACACGTTTAGTTCAGAGGAACCGTCTGAGATGTTCCACTCTGGTACTGGAGAACGACAGGACACGTTTAGTTCAGAGGAACCGTCTGAGATGTTCCACTCTGGTACTGGAGAACGACAGGACACGTTTAGTTCAGAGGAACCGTCTGAGATGTTCCTCTCTGGTACTGGAGAACGACAGGACACGTTTAGTTCAGAGGAACCGTCTGAGATGTTCCACTCTGGTACTGGAGAACGACAGGACACGTTTAGTTCAGAGGAACCGTCTGAGATGTTCCACTCTGGTACTGGAGAACGACAGGACACGTTTAGTTCAGAGGAACCGTCTGAGATGTTCCACTCTGGTACTGGAGAACGACAGGACACGTTTAGTTCAGAGGAACCGTCTGAGATGTTCCACTCTGGTACTGGAGAACGACAGGACACGTTTAGTTCAGAGGAACCGTCTGAGATGTTCCTCTCTGGTACTGGAGAACGACAGGACACGTTTAGTTCAGAGGAACCGTCTGAGATGTTCCACTCTGGTACTGGAGAACCCAACAGTGATCTACCTCTACCACAGCCCACAAAGCTTTTCCATCAGCCCTTCCACTCATCTGACTCTGATTCAGACTCCAGAGGTCAACAGAAGGGTCAGAGGTCACACCCAGTCCTCAGGACCTCAAGGGTCAGAGGTCACAGGACCCTGACAATATACTCCTGATCCTAGAATGATCATGACAGAGAAGTGAAGGGAAACACAGTGAGTGAGTGTGAGAGAGTGTGAGTGTGTGTGTGTGTGTGTGTGTGTGTGTGTGTGTGTGTGTGTGTGTGTATATAGAGAGACTCGTGATGCGTTCTGAAAATAGAAACAGCTACTGATAACAGACCAGACCCCCCCCCCCCCCCCCCCCCCCCCCGGGTGTCTTCACACTTGTTCTGGTTCTATGTGGATTATTGACTGAGCTTCATCCTGTGACCCTAATATGGCTGAATACTCCGCAGGCCTGTTCTAACTCAGTGTTCCAACTCCTGATCTAACTCAGTGTTCTAACTCAGTGTTCCAACTCCTGATCTAACTCAGTGTTCTAACTCAGTGTTCTAACTCCTGATCTAACTCATGATCTAACTCCTGATCTAACTCCTGATCTAACTCAGTGTTCTAATTCCTGATCTAACTCAGTGTTCCAACTCAGTGTTCCAACTCCTGATCTAACTCAGTGTTCTAACTCAGTGTTCTAACTCCTGATCTAACTCCTGATCTAATTCCTGATCTAACTCAGTGTTCTAATTCCTGATCTAACTCAGTGTTCTAACTCAGTGTTCCAACTCAGTGTTCCAACTCAGTGTTCCATCTCAGTGTTCCATCTCAGTGTTCCATCTGTGTTCCAACTCTGTGTTCCAACTCTGTGTTCCAACTCCTGATCTAACTCAGTGTTCCAACTCAGTGTTCCAACTCAGTGTTCCAACTCAGTGTTCCAACTCAGTGTTCTAACTCAGTGTTCTAACTCCTGATCTAACTCAGTGTTCTAACTCAGTGTTCCAACTCAGTGTTCCATCTCAGTGTTCCATCTCAGTGTTCCATCTCAGTGTTCCAACTCAGTGTTCCAACTCAGTGTTCCAACTCAGTGTTCCAACTCAGTGTTCCAACTCAGTGTTCCAACTCAGTGTTTCAGTATTTGGTGCCTCTTGGTGCTGTTGTGATCAGACATTGAAACCTGTCGACTTTTGTATTGAAATGATGGAAATAGAATAATTAAAATTCGATTTCTGTTGTTGTTTGTTCATTGCCTCTATTTCTGGATGCTGCAACCAATAGTTCAGGTGAGTTCTGAGAGTGTCGTGAGATCCATTAGATCCATTAGATCACCAGAGACCAGAAGAAGAAGTGGGTCTCTTCCAGGGGATTCTTCTTCAGCTGGTTGAACTGAGTTGGTTCATGAAGACAACTGGATGTGACTCTCTGGTCAGTCTGGTACTGAGCCCTCAGACACTAACTAGCTAACTAGCTACTAACTAGTCATCTAGCTGAATTTAACTAAGCTAACTACACAACTAGTTCGAAGGTGACGTCTGAATAGTACTGACAGATTATTAGATCATTAGATTAACCAGAAATTATACAGACACTAGTAAGAAAGAAGTAGTGTGACCAGTCAGTTGACTAGAATACCTACCGACTGTTGTTGAACTGCTGATGGTTCCAGTGAAGACCTACTGATGTACTCTAACTGGTCATGTGGTACTGATGGCCTTCAGAACAACTTAACAAGATCTAAACTAGTCTAAACTAATGTCATCTAGCTGAATATTAACTAAGAACAAAACTACCAGCAGACTGATGTACGCTGAGTGATAGTGCTGTATACTAGTATGTACTTTAGTTATACATTTTTGACTATATGTTTAGTGACCAGACTCTGTAATAGATCCTAGAATAACATCACCTAGTTGTATAGTGTCGCTATCGTTGTACGTACTAGTCAATACCGCTATATGTTCAGTGAACACAACACTACTAAGACTATAATAACCACACCTGAACTTGACCAATAGTCCTGACAACCGCTGAATGGTCCCAACCAGTCTGAACACTGTCACCACAACGCTCACTGGTCCCTAGTGGTCTGAACTGGTCCCCAACAGACCTGACTCAGTTCCCTAGTGTACTGACACCCGAGTCCTTGGAAGTTGAACTGGATAAAGACCACTTCTACAAAACTGAATGACAGACAATGACTTTAAGTTTACAATGTAACATACTTTTGAAAATACTTTGCTGACATCACTAGTTAAGACTGAGTAAAAAACACTACATTATGTGTGTAGTGTGTGTGTTGGTGTGTGTGTGTGGTGTGTGTGTGTGTGTGCTATTTAACTGCAGCGGTGGAAGATCGGTCGGCCTGGGTAATTACACGATCACCATGGTTAATGTCTGCTTCCGTTGGTACACAGTCATAATGTCTATCCGCATGGATCTAACAACACACACAGCCACACTAGGGTGAGATCCAGCTCTGAGTAGATCCCGCTTGGTCCAAAACCCGCTGTAGTCCAACCGTTCAGTCCTGACCCGGGTTCTAGCAGTCTGTATCCGCTCTGGTCCGTCTTTCTCTCTCGTCATTCCTTTGCAGAGTACAGCAACACAGCGATGCTCCAGTTCCTCAGTGACAGAGCTGCAGCCCGAGGCACTGGGAGGCTGTAGTGGATATAGATGCTGCACGACCTGACCAGACTGGACCTGACCAGACCAGACTGGACCTGAGTGGACCAGACTGGACCTGACCAGACCAGACTGGACCTGACCACACCTGAGTGGACCTGACCAGACCTGAGTGGACCTGACCAGACTGGACCTGACCAGACTGGACCTGACCAGACCTGAGTGGACCTGACCAGACTGGACCTGACCTGAATGGACCTGACTGAGTGGTTGTCTATTCTGAACTGTCAGGCAAGACATAGTCCGACCTGGGTTTAACAGTCTGGTAGTCCGACCTGGGTTTAACAGTCTGGTAGTCCGACCTGGGTCTAGCAGTCTGGTAGTCCGACCTGGGTTTAACAGTCTGGTAGTCCGACCTGGGTTTAACAGTCTGGTAGTCCGACCTGGGTTTAACAGTCTGGTAGTCCGACCTGGGTTTAACAGTCTGGTAGTCCGACCTGGGTTTAACAGTCTGGTAGTCCGACCTGGGTTTAACAGTCTGGTAGTCCGACCTGGGTTTAGCAGTCTGGTAGTCCGACCTGGGTTTAGCAGTCTGGTAGTCCGACCTGGGTTTAACAGTCTGGTAGTCCGACCTGGGTTTAATGACACCCTCCCACGTGTCCTGACAGCAGCAGTGATCTAAATACATATTGGATGTTCAACAGATCCTTAAGAGGAACAACCACCTAGCTACCCAACATCCCCTTAACCAATCAGAACAAGGCACAGGATGACTAAACAGTCCTGCTAGGACAGGTGCCATTAGACATGTTGGTACTGTAACACACATCAGACAGACAGACAGACAGACAGACAGACAGACAGACAGACAGACAGACAGGGTGCTCCCAGAGGGAGATGCCGTTCTCCTCTACCAGCCGTTTACCAGGCGACCTCCGGCAGACGGGTCAGGGTGTTCAGCCCGACACACCAAACCCAGGAGGGCGGAGCAGCCCTCCTTACCTCCTGGCTGGTAATCTAATCTCACCTCGGAGTTTACAGACTAAACAAAGCAGTGTGTTGGTTTCTGCACAGTAACTACTTTAACTGCAGACTCAGGTTGGGGGGGGGGGGTCAGCCCCGCGACCCCGACACCCCGGTGCTCCAGCGGGTGATCTGTTGACAGTTACCTAACGCCTCCAGTGAGAGTCCGTCCTGTCCGGGGTCTGGATGGTTAACTGTTTAGCCAAACTAGCCATCTAAGCTACCACTAGCTTGCCCATTCCCGAAGCTTTGCTCGTGATGTTTAGCGCTTATAGCTTATTCTCCACTCTAAGTCAGTGTGTCAACCGACTCCACTGGGTAGCGTTAGTAAGTTAGCTAGCCCATTCCGACACATCAAATCCCCGAAACACAGTTCCCAAACTAACCGGCCCTGGTGCTTTCCCCAACGCCACAACGGGCCGCTTATCCCTTTTCCCGTCAATAACGTCAACCAGCGGTTCAGAGGAACTTTAACTAATCACGCAACTCGACGCAACAAACCAAAGTGCGGTCGAGCTCCGGTCCAGACTCACCGGCCCTGGTGGTGTCAGTCAGGTCGTGGTTGGCGGCGCTCCGGGGGAACTCCTTCAATTTCCTGCCGCTGAGGTTGAGGCAACCAGTGGCCGAGGCTTCGTCCAACGCCCGGTCCAGAGAGCGGTTCCAAGACGCTGGTCCCGCCGGTCCTAATCCGTTATTCCCGACTACAACATTCCCGGAGCTGCTTCCGACTGTAAAATTAGGTCCGGTGTTGTCCGCAGACCCCAGTAACACCGAGGCCGCCATTACAGACTCAGCTAGTTAGCTCGCTGCTAACTGCTAACTCTCCCACCCAGCTCTTCCCAAAACTCTACAGACAGGATGTGAGCACGCGCAGAGCATAGCAGGAAGACTGGACAACAAAAATGCTGCCTTCAGGATTATGGGAAATGTGAAAACAAAATGAAGCGGCAAATACTCGGAAACTAGGAAATTTTCTATGACACCAGTTTATGGTCAAAGTGATGTATACAGCAGCTCTTAGACAATAAATTACTTAAAACATAAGTTAATATACGATAATAAATGACACCCCTGATGCGTATTTTCACCTCTTAATTCTCCTGCTGCAGCAAGAAGTATTGATTGCTAAAAGCTTCCAAAAACCTACGTTTGATACATATACTTTGATATAATTTCCGAACAAAACCATTTGAAGGCGTGACAAATCGCATTCGCAATACAGGCTTAGGAAAGACGAGCTTACGAGGAGACATTGAAGGCAGCAGCAGCAAGACCAGTCGGATCTAGTAGAGCTGACTGGGAACTGACTGTCCAATACACTACAGTTCGAACATGAAAAAGAAACGAACAAAAATCACTTTCTTGTAGTAGGAGAATGGTGTCAGTCCAAACGAAGAAGGCAGCACGACCATTTTAATTTAACAAAAATACATAAAAGTTATTTAATCTGCTTCAAACCAATCAGGACGTCCCATTGTAAAACCACTGAGTTAGAACGGAAAACATGAACTGCGTGCGTGTGAGTACGTGTGTGTTAATTGTTTGTATGAAAGTAAATAATTAGATTTACATTTCTCTTTGGGACACATGAACTACTCGTATCACGTTTGGAGTCAAGAGAGGTAGGCTAGTAAATAATAATAGTATTAATGACAGCAGTAATAGTAATAATAATGATGTTATTGTTGCCATTCATATTATCTTTCATAGATAAGTGAAGTGCACAGTGGAAACCTATTGAAGTAAAAGCTGTGACACAACAGTGACCTCCGGTGGTAAAAACAATAAAGTGCAGGGAGACACTGACTAGTAGTAGTAGTTGTAGTGATAGTAGTAGTAATAGTAGCAGTAGTAGTAGTAGTAGTAGCAGTAGTAGTAGTTGTTGTTGTAGTAATAGTAGTAGTAGTAGCAGTCGTAGTAATAGTTGTAGTAATAGTAGTAGTAATAGTAGCAGTAGTAGTAGTAGCAGTAGTAGTAATAGTAGTCGTAATAGTAGCAGTAGTAATAATAGTAGTAGTAGCAGTAGTAATAATAGCTGTAGTAATAGTAGTAGTAGTAATAATAGTAGTAGTAGCAGTAGTAGTAATAGCTGTAGTAATAGCAGTAGTCGTAATAGGAGCAGTTGTAATAGTAGTAGTAGTAGTAATAGCTGTAGTAGTAGCAGTAGTAGTAATAGTAGTCGTAATAGTAGCAGTAGTAATAATAGTAGTAGTAGCAGTAGTAATAGGAGCAGTTGTAATAGTAGTAGTAGTATCATTAATTACCAATGTATTCCAATGTTACTGATTAGCATTCATAGAAAGAGTATCAATTCGTGATGGGGGGCTGGAATTTGTTGTCATGTTAAAGGGGCCTGACAGAACCAACACGTTCTCATCTGGACTCAGAAGGCTCGCCACATTTTAACACGCCCAACCCCAATATTACCCATAATTCATGGCGCTGTCGCATCTTGGCGCATGCGCGTCACGTTTGTGGCCAGGGCCGGGTATCATGGCGACATACGTGGATATTCTGAAGAGCGAGTTTCCTGAAATTGACACAGAACTGTTCGACTACATCACAGGTATGAGCCGGAGGCCGGGAACGGCCTAGCGCGGCGGTTTAACCGTCTTTTACCCGGGAAGTCCAGTCCGGCTGGCGGGCTAGCCTGGGTTCGGCTAAATGAGCTGACTGTAACAGTGAGGGGAGACAGGCTGGCTAACACGGCATGGCTGGTTAGGTTAGCTAGCTCATTAACTAACCCACTTAGTCATAGAAGTAGCACGCCTCGACTGTAAGGAAACCGCACGGACCGACCCGTAGCAGCAGGGTGACGTTAATGCCACCCGGCTTTACCCAGAATGGATATTGGGTTTATAATGATCAGGTGTCTCAAAGCTAGGACCCAGGCTGAGACACCCAGGGGTGTCTTCAGGATATCAGATCCACCCTGTTGATCATCAATGGGAGACTGACCTTGTGGATTCACTGGTAGTTTCAGGGCCAGCTGATGCTGCATTCACGTGCTATCAGATATATCGGAGGGGGAAAGAAAAACACTTTGACATGAACATGAATGACATTAACAGAGCTATGTGAATGCTGAAGTCTCTGTGTGTGTGTGTGTGTGTGTGTGTGTGTGTACGCACGCACGTGTCAGGTGTTCTGGACAGCGGCGGTTCCGACTTCGAGGATGGAGAGGAGGTCTACGACGCCATTGGTGAAGTGTTACAGGAAGTGTCGGCCGACAGCAAAAACGAGGACGACGTCCGAGACATCTGCCTCCAGATGTTCAACACACTCAAACTGTAAGTCAAGTCAACTTTATTAGTATCGACAAGGAAAAACTTAGGAAGAAGAGCTCGGCCAGGCTGCAGCAGACAGACCAGATCTAAAACCACCTCAGACCACGTTGGACCATATTAGACCACGTTAGACCATCAACAGACAATCCTATGAGAAAGATGTCTCAGTACGACTGTTCCCAGATCAGTGTGGTTAAGTAGTTGACTGCTTCTCTCCATCAGGAATAACTGTCACGGCTCCCAGAAGCAGGTGCTGCTGGACGCCCCGGTGCAGCTGTCCCAGATTTCTGTCGACAGTGGTAAGACCACATTAAACCACGTTGGACCACATTAGACCACAGACCCACATAGGACCACATTAGACCACGTTGGACCACATTAGACCACAGACCCACATAGGACCACATTAGACCACATTAGACCAGGTTGGACCACATTAGACCACATTAGACCCACGTTGGACCACATTAGACCACATTGGACCACATTAGACCACATTAGACCACATTAGACCACAGACCCATATAGGACCACATTAGACCACGTTGGACCACATTAGACCACAGACCCACGTTGGACCACATTAGACCACAGACCCACGTTGGACCACATTAGACCACAGACCCACGTTGGACCACATTAGACCACAGACCCACGTTGGTCCACATTAGACCACATTAGACCTCTTATTACCTCTTATTAAAGCTGTATGACCTTTAACCTCCATGGTGTCATTTTACATGTGAAGTAATGACTCCTCTCCTCTCCTCTCCTCTCCTCTCCTCTCTCCTCAGTGTCTACTACCAGTGATGTTCAGGGTATCTGGATGATGAAGCGTGCTCAGAACACGGTAGGACTCTATTGTAGGACTGTTGTGTGGACTATTGTAGGACTGTTGTGTGGACTATTGTAGGACTCTGTTGTGTGGACTATTGTAGGACTCTGTTGTGTGGACTCTATTGTAGGACTGTTGTGTGGACTCTATTGTAGGACTCTGTTGTGTGGACTCTATTGTAGGACTGTTGTGTGGACTATTGTAGGACTCTGTTGTGTGGACTATTGTAGGACTGTTGTGTGGACTATTGTATGACTCTGTTGTGTGGACTCTATTGTAGGACTGTTGTGTGGACTATTGTAGGACTCTGTTGTGTGGACTATTGTAGGACTGTTGTGTGGACTATTGTAGGACTCTGTTGTGTGGACTCTATTGTAGGACTGTTGTGTGGACTATTGTAGGACTCTGTTGTGTGGACTCTATTGTAGGACTGTTGTGTGGACTATTGTAGGACTCTGTTGTGTGGACTATTGTAGGACTCTGTTGTGTGGACTATTGTAGGACTCTGTTGTGTGGACTATTGTATGACTCTGTTGTGTGGACTCTATTGTAGGACTGTTGTGTGGACTCTATTGTAGGACTCTGTTGTGTGGACTCTATTGTAGGACTGTTGTGTGGACTATTGTAGGACTCTGTTGTGTGGACTATTGTAGGACTGTTGTGTGGACTATTGTAGGACTCTGTTGTGTGGACTCTATTGTAGGACTGTTGTGTGGACTATTGTAGGACTCTGTTGTGTGGACTATTGTAGGACTGTTGTGTGGACTATTGTATGACTCTGTTGTGTGGACTCTATTGTAGGACTGTTGTGTGGACTATTGTAGGACTCTGTTGTGTGGACTATTGTAGGACTGTTGTGTGGACTATTGTAGGACTCTGTTGTGTGGACTCTATTGTAGGACTGTTGTGTGGACTATTGTAGGACTCTGTTGTGTGGACTATTGTAGGACTGTTGTGTGGACTATTGTAGGACTCTGTTGTGTGGACTATTGTAGGACTGTTGTGTGGACTATTGTAGGACTCTGTTGTGTGGACTATTGTAGGACTGTTGTGTGGACTATTGTAGGACTCTGTTGTGTGGACTATTGTAGGACTCTGTTGTGTGGACTCTATTGTAGGACTGTTGTGTGGACTATTGTAGGACTCTGTTGTGTGGACTATTGTAGGACTGTTGTGTGGACTATTGTAGGACTCTGTTGTGTGGACTATTGTAGGACTGTTGTGTGGACTATTGTAGGACTCTGTTGTGTGGACTATTGTAGGACTGTTGTGTGGACTATTGTAGGACTCTGTTGTGTGGACTCTATTGTAGGACTGTTGTGTGGACCTATTGTAGGACACTGTTGTGTGGACTATTGTAGGACTGTTGTGTGGACTATTGTAGGACTGTTGTGTGGACTATTGTAGGACTCTGTTGTGTGGACTATTGTAGGACTGTTGTGTGGACTCTATTGTAGGACTCTGTTGTGTGGACTCTATTGTAGGACTGTTGTGTGGACCTATTGTAGGACACTGTTGTGTGGACTATTGTAGGACTGTTGTGTGGACTATTGTAGGACTCTGTTGTGTGGACTCTATTGTAGGACTGTTGTGTGGACCTATTGTAGGACACTGTTGTGTGGACTATTGTAGGACTGTTGTGTGGACCTATTGTAGGACTCTGTTGTGTGGACTCTATTGTAGGACTGTTGTGTGGACTATTGTAGGACTCTGTTGTGTGGACTATTGTAGGACTGTTGTGTGGACTATTGTAGGACTCTGTTGTGTGGACTATTGTAGGACTCTGTTGTGTGGACTCTATTGTAGGACTGTTGTGTGGACTATTGTAGGACTCTGTTGTGTGGACTATTGTAGGACTGTTGTGTGGACTATTGTAGGACTGTTGTGTGGACTATCTAGTGATGCTCTCTACCATTTCTACCTCTCTCTCTACTTTCTTTTACTTTCTCTCTCTCTCACTCTCGCTCTCTCTCTCTCTCTCTCCCCGTCTCTCTCTCTCTCCCCGTCTCTCTCCCCGTCTCTCTCTCTCTCTCTCCCCGTCCCTCTCTCTCTCCCCGTCTCTCTCTCTCTCTCTCCCCGTCTCTCTCCCCGTCTCTCTCTCTCTCTCTCCCCGTCCCCGTCTCTCTCTCTCTCCCCGTCTCTCTCGCTCTCCCCGTCTCTCTCTCTCTCTCCCCGTCTCTCTCCCCGTCTCTCTCTCTCTCCCCCCCGTCTCTCTCTCTCTCCCCCTGTCTCACTCTCTCTCTCCCCGTCTCTCTCTCTCTCTCCCCGTCTCTCTCTCTCTCTCTCCCCGTCTCTCTCTCTCCCCGTCTCTCTCTCTCTCCCCCCCGTCTCTCTCTCTCTCCTCCGTCTCTCTCTCTCCCCCCCGTCTCTCGTCTCTCTCTCCCTGCTCTCTCCCCTCTCCCCGTCTCTCTCTCTCCCCCCCCGTCTCACTCTCTCTCTCTCCCCGTCTCTCTCTCTCTCTCTCCCCGTCTCTCTCTCTCCCCGTCTCTCTCCCCGTCTCTCTCTCTCTCTCTCAGACTGTTGATGCTAAGAAGCTGGAGAAGGCCGAGGCGAAGCTGAAAGCCAAACATGAGAGGAGGAACGAGAAGGACTCTCAGAAGACCTGCAGCCCCCTGTCAGTAGATCTATTAAACCCTGTCAGTAGATCTATAGATCTATTTAACCGTGTCTGTAGATCTATTAAACCCTGTCAGTAGATCTATTAAACCCTGTCAGTAGATCTATAGATCTATTTAACCGTGTCAGTAGGATCTATTAAACCCTGTCAGTAGATCTATAGATCTATTTAACCGTGTCAGTAGATCTATTAAACCCTGTCAGTAGATCTATTAAACCCTGTCAGTAGATCTATAGATCTATTTAACCGTGTCTGTAGATCTATTAAACCCTGTCAGTAGATCTATAGATCTATTTAACCGTGTCTGTAGATCTATTAAACCCTGTCAGTAGATCTATTAAACCCTGTCAGTAGATCTATAGATCTATTTAACCGTGTCTGTAGATCTATTAAACCCTGTCAGTAGATCTATAGATCTATTTAACCGTGTCTGTAGATCTATTAAACCCTGTCAGTAGATCTATTAAACCCTGTCAGTAGATCTATAGATCTATTTAACCGTGTCTGTAGATCTATTAAACCCTGTCAGTAGATCTATAGATCTATTTAACCGTGTCTGTAGATCTATTAAACCCTGTCAGTAGATCTATAGATCTATTTAACCGTGTCTGTAGATCTATTAAACCCTGTCAGTAGATCTATTAAACCCTGTCAGTAGATCTATAGATCTATTTAACCGTGTCTGTAGATCTATTAAACCCTGTCAGTAGATCTATAGATCTATTTAACCGTGTCTGTAGATCTATTAAACCCTGTCAGTAGATCTATTAAACCCTGTCAGTAGATCTATAGATCTATTTAACCGTGTCTGTAGATCTATTAAACCCTGTCAGTAGATCTATAGATCTATTTAACCGTGTCTGTAGATCTATTAAACCCTGTCAGTAGATCTATTAAACCCTGTCAGTAGATCTATAGATCTATTTAACCGTGTCTGTAGATCTATTAAACCCTGTCAGTAGATCTATAGATCTATTTAACCGTGTCTGTAGATCTATTAAACCCTGTCAGTAGATCTATAGATCTATTTAACCGTGTCTGTAGATCTATTAAACCCTGTCAGTAGATCTATAGATCTATTTAACCGTGTCTGTAGATCTATTAAACCCTGTCAGTAGATCTATTAAACCCTGTCAGTAGATCTATAGATCTATTTAACCGTGTCTGTAGATCTATTAAACCCTGTCAGTAGATCTATAGATCTATTTAACCGTGTCTGTAGATCTATTAAACCCTGTCAGTAGATCTATTAAACCCTGTCAGTAGATCTATAGATCTATTTAACCGTGTCTGTAGATCTATTAAACCCTGTCAGTAGATCTATTAAACCCTGTCAGTAGATCTATAGATCTATTTAACCCTGGCTCCTCCAGGTTTCCATAGTGACCGTGACCTCTGCTCCCCAGGGTCTTGGAGGAGGCGTCGGCCAGCCAGGCCAGCAGTAAGAAAGACAACCGAGTCGACCAATCAGGGAAGAACCGCAGCTACGACATCCGCATCGAGAACTTTGATGTTTCCTTTGGAGAGAGGTGGGCTTTGAACTCATCATCTGAAGACAGGGTGACCTGGGAACAGGTAGAGAAGGACCTCTGACATCTCAATACTTTCTAGGTCCCTCCTGCAGGGGGCGGAGCTATCGCTGGCGTCAGGGCGGCGCTACGGTCTGATTGGTCGTAACGGGCTGGGTAAGACGACTCTGCTGAAGATGCTGGCCAGTCGCAGCCTGCGTGTCCCCGCCCACATCTCCATCCTGCACGTGGAGCAGGAGGTTGCCGGGGACGACACTGCGGCGCTGCAGAGCGTCTTGGAGAGCGACGCGCTGAGGGAGGAGCTACTGGCCGAAGAGCGGCAGCTCAACGCCCGCATCGCCAACGGAACGTAAGAAACAACCATCGTTTTACCAGATCACTCGTTCTACCAGATCACTCGTTCTACCAGATCACTGGTTCTACCTGGTGTAATAAACCAGTGAGGAGACTAACCGCTGAACGTCTCTGCTGTGCTGCAGGGCTGATGGGATGGAGAGCGTCCGGCTGTCGGAGATCTATGCCAAGCTGGAGGAGATCGATGCGGACAAAGCCCCGGCCCGGTAACCGACACCACGTAGAACTACGTAGAACCATGTAGAACCACGTAGAACCACGTAACACCATGTAGAACCACGTAGAACCACGTAACACCATGTAGAACCACGTAACACCATGTAGAACCACGTAGAACCACGTAGAACCACGTAACACCACGTAGAACCACGTAACACCACGTAACGTAGAACCATGTAGAACCACGTAACACCACGTAGAACCACAACCCATACCGGTAGACAGATGAACCTCTGTAACGCTGTAGGTGGAGATGCTGGTGTCAGACCACCACGGGTTTAAAGCAGATCTAGAACCAGAGCCGTGAGACCAGACCTCAGACCTGTTGGTGCATGTGCATGTGCATGTGCATGTCGTTTTGGTGTTTGATTGATTTGTCTCGTCCAATCAGAGCCTCCGTCATCCTGGCCGGTCTTGGATTCTCTCCCAAGATGCAACAGCAGACCACCAAGTAAGTATATACATATACACACACACACACACACACACACACACACAGTAAATTAACATTGAAACAGATCCTTAGAGAGAGTGTGTGTGTGTGTGTGTGTGTGTGTGTGTGTGTGTGTGTGTGTGTGTGTGTGTGTGTGTGTGTGTGTGTGTGTGTGTGTGTGTGTGTGTGTGTGTGTGTGTGTGTGTGTGTGTGTGTGTGTAGGGAGTTCTCCGGCGGCTGGAGGATGCGGTTGGCGTTGGCCAGAGCTCTGTTCGCTCGGTGAGTCGTTGATTTCTGTTACCAACGTCTTCACAGATGTTTCTGTTTCATTCTGATAAATAACTAGATGGTGAAGAGGGATTATGGGATGTCAGATGGATCATATCTGTTGAGTTGTCGTGACGATGGTTCAGTACACCATCTCAGATCTGACCCCCTGTGGTGTTTCGCCTTCAATCAGTAAGATTCATTTCCCATGAATCCTTGAGAGTCAGAGGGAACAGCATGATGTCTGTAGTTGGGTAGCGCTACGTGCTCCTGAGCAAGGCACTGCCAGGTTGGAGGTTCAGTTCCCTATGTGCTCCTGAGCAAGGCACTGCCAGGTTGGAGGTTCAGTTCCCTATGTGCTCCTGAGCAAGGCACTGCCAGGTTGGAGGTTCAGTTCCCTGACTAACAGTGATGTGTTCATGTGTCCCACCAGGCCGGACCTCCTGCTGCTGGACGGTGAGTCAGCAACACGTACACATGCATGTTAGTACTAGCAGCAGTACAAGTAGTAGTACTAGTAGCAGTAGTAGTAGTAGTAGCGATAGCAGTAGTAGTGGTAGTGATAGTAGTAGTAGCTATAGCAGTAGTAGTAGTAGTGATAGTAGTAGTAGCGATAGTAGTAGTTGTGATAGTAATAGTAGCAATAGTAGTAGTAGTAGTAGTAGTAGTAGTAGTAGAAGTACTTGTAATAGTAATGTTATGATTGATTAATTGATCGTGTTGTTCCAGAACCGACCAACATGTTGGATGTCAGAGCCATTCTGTGGTTGGAGAACTACCTGCAGGTACCTCCTCTCCTCTCTCCTCTCCTCCTCTCCTCTCCTCCTCTCCTCTCCTCCTCTCCTCCTCTCCTCCTCTCTCCTCTCCTCCTCTCTCCTCTCCTCTCTCTTCTCCTCCTCTCTTCTCCTCCTCTCTCCTCTCCTCTTCCATATGCCACATGGCAAATATTTTCAAATTAGCTTGCAGCTAGTATTCCCCATTGGTTTCCATGAGGAATGCTAACAATGCTACTGAGCTGGTTTCTAGTAGATGCATTCAGGAGTGTCTGTTGGAGGAAAGCCAGACTGTCAATCATTCCCTTTAACCCCGCCCACAGACATGGCAGTCCACAATCTTGGTCGTCTCCCACGACCGCAACTTCCTCAACGCCGTGGTAACGGACATCATCCATCTCCACTCCCAGCGGCTGGACAGTTACCGTGGCGACTACGAAAACTTCATTAAGACCAAAGAAGACCGACTAAAGAACCAGCAGAGAGAATATGAGGCCCAGTTACAGTACAGAGAACACATACAGGTACTACTATTACTGCTAGTACTATTACTACTACTACTACTACTACTACTACTACTACTACTACTACTACTTCTACTACCACTTCTTCTACCACTTCTTAGGTGCCTGCATCATTCCAGTTGGACAACATGTTTACCTGATTGTAGTTGAATCTGAACCAGTGTCACGATGCCAATGTGCCTTCAAAATGTATTGAACATTCTACTAGATGTATTGATCGTAACGTCTGTGTAGTACTGATGAGCTGATGTGTGTTTGTGTTCCAGGTTTTCATCGACAGGTTCCGGTACAACGCCAACAGAGCAGCTCAAGTCCAGAGCAAACTCAAGCTACTGGAGAAGCTGTGAGTACAGTGGTAGAGTGGGTGGTCATGGTCATGAGCTCACATCCTGAAGAGCCTTCATCTGCAGTGAGACGTGGTCGTTAGTTAGTAGGTCAGGATGTGTGTTTCTTGATTTGAGGATTTTAGTGTTCAGTATGATTTCCACACAGGTGAAAACATCTACTGGTAATCGTTGTGTTCCTGGTCCATCTAGTTGTCTGTATTGTTCTTCTCCAATCCTAGACGAGGTGATGTCATGGATCTAAACCATCAACAGTGACCATCAGGTTTTGGTGTCAGCCAATCAGAATCAAAGAGCAAGGGCTTCTTTCTAGACCGACGATCAACAATCATACAGGAGAAATCCAACAGAGGAGAGAGAGAGACCGACAGGAGATAGACCAGAATACAATGCAGTAGCCAGGTTAGACCAGAATGCAATGCAGCTACAATACGTTGGATTTTGAGAAAGGGGTGTGGTTCTCACTTTTTCTCAACTAGAAAAACTCTCGCTCCGTTATCACTAGATAATCAGACATTACAAGCAACCAGTACAGGCTTTCAGCTGACGTAGCTCCGCCCCCTCTGGCGGCCATGTTGGAGGTCCTCAGCTCTGAACAGCTGATTGTGTTTCTGTCTCAACAGAATTGAATCTTCATGGTTCATTTCTGTCTGTTTCTACTGAACTGATCATTTCATCACTGATCATCTGATTGATTTAGTGTTTAGATCATGTAGCTTGTTAGCTAGCTAACATAGTATCTGGTCAGCTAACCATCACTGTCTTGTTGTTAACACATCTGGTTAGCACACTAGCTAACGTATCTAGTAGAAGCTAGCGTTAGCAGTGGCTAGTAGTCCCATGTTAACAGTAACTAGTTAGCTAGCTACCAGTTAGTTCAGGTGAACTAGCTGACTCTTCTCCAGCTCCAACTCAGAGTGTTTTGGAGTAGAGACTAGGGCTAAAGACAAGACAGTTTACTGAGTCACAGTAACCTACATTTGGAGACAAATCTACCTGATCACACTGATCACTTTTACTGAGAACGTTACTGGAGGATCTACAGACACACCACAACAACCTGGTTCAGACAGTCAACTGGTTCTACTGACACATTACTGACTAACAGACTCCAGATCAGATGGTTGGTAGCAGGTTGGTGGTGGAACTGGAAAGCCTGTATCAGGGTCAGAGGTCATGGCACCCAGACATCATAAATGTGTTTCCAGTGTTATTTTGTCCCTGTTCTGTGTTCTGCAGGCCTGAACTGAAGCCCTTAGAGAAGGAAACGGAGGTCACCTTGAAGTAAGAACCCAAAACTCTGTTCTCTGTTTGGTCTAGAAAAACAAACCACTTCCACTACGTAGACTAGGACTTTACATGATGGTTGGTTACCACCATATGACTGGTAATATATGGATAGACTCATTGATTGATTGATTGATTGGTTGATTGATTGATTGATTGATTGGTTGGTTGATTGATTGATTGAACGAACTCTATCTTTTCCTGCAGGTTTCCTGATAACTTTGAGAAGCTGTCTCCTCCTATCCTCCAGCTAGATGAGGTAGAGTTTTACTACTCTCCAGACCATTGTCTCTTCTCTGGACTCAACGTCTCGGCCGACCTCGAGTCACGCATCTGCATCGTACGTATCATCATTAATGAGAAACTCCATCATTCAGTCACTGCAAGGTCGTTCTTTAGTGGCATCCATTTTCACATGAATAGTTCACCTCCAAAACATCCATTTTACCTGAAGATGATCATTAAATGTGTGAAATCTAGAAGATCCAGTTAAGCATTTAGTCAATACTTTTCATCTGTTTCAGGTTGGAGAAAATGGGGCAGGAAAAACCACAATGCTCAAACTGCTGATGGGTGAGCTAACGCCAATCAACGGTGTCAGACAATCCCACCGGTAAGACGTTCAATAGTACTTTGATCCTTGTAGTAAATAGATGGGTGGTACAGGGAACTGTTGATATGTAACGGTACTGTTTACAGTCTTTAGCGGTCGTTAGCATGCCTGCCATTGACGTCACCCGGTTGACCCTGTGGTGTCTCCCTCAGGAACCTGAAGATCGGCTACTTCAGCCAGCATCACGTCGACCAGCTGGACCTGAACGTCTGCTCGGTGGAGCTGCTGCTCAACAAATTCCCTGGTAACAACACAATGATCAGTCTGGTGATCTGGTGGCCACAGTAGGAACAGAGATCACCTGTCAATCAAACAGTGTCCAGTACTGTGACGTCTTTCTCCTTGGATTTTCTGTTGATGGAGTTTGAGTTCCTGTAGGTGGCGCTCTTTTCTTTGTCTGTTCAGCCATGGTGGCTATGGCGGCTCATGCTAACTACCCAGTTCTTCTTCTGTTGAAACATAAAACGCATCACTTCCTGTCTCCAGAGGGTTTCTCCCGGTAAAGACCTACCTGACACCGGGTGTTGAGAGCAGCAGATGGAGAAGCTTCATGATGGTTGAGGTTGATGATGTTGAGGTCCAGAGATCTAGAGGAACATGAGGAGGATTATTAGTTTAAGAGAGAAGTGCTGTAATCACCAAGCTGTTCACATATCACCATGACAACCAAGCCACAATAAACTGACCTGTCTTCCTGCCCCTCTCCTCCAGGTCGGACAGAGGAGGAGTACCGCCACCAGCTGGGAGGTTACGGTATCACCGGAGAGCTCTCCACCCGGCCGGTCGCCAGCCTGTCAGGAGGACAGAAGAGCCGGGTGGCGTTCGCCCAGATGACCATGCCATGGTGAACACCCGCCTCTCTCAACCAACTGGGGAGGCTCGCCCTGCTGGGAGCTGACCAGTACAACCAGTCTACTACATTACAGTCATTTAGCAGACTTACAAGTTACAGTCGACACTACGTGGGGATCGAACCCACGACCCTGAGAGTCTCTACCGATACTGGTTCTACTGAGCAGTGCCTTGCTCACAGGCGGTGGTTGGGGGAGGGAAAGAGTGTTTCTTCCTGTCTGTGTGCCCTGCTGGTGTCCAGTCACTGACCTGTCTGTCTGGCTTCCTGTCTGTCTTCCTGTCTGTTTCCAGTCCGAACTTCTACATCCTGGACGAACCGACCAACCACCTGGACATGGAGACCATCGAGGCGCTGGCCAAGGCGCTCAACAAGTTCAGAGTAAGAATTTGTTTCTATAGCAACCAGCTGCAGTAGCTATCAGCTATCAGCAAGCTGTACTGAATACTACTATAGCTACTACTACTACTACTACTACACTTTTACTGAGAACATTACTGGATGATCTACAGCCACACCACAACAACCTGGTTCAGACGGTCAACTGGTTCTACTGACACATTACTAACTACCAGACTGACGATGGATCAGATGGCTGGTAGCGTCTCAGTCTGTTGTATCCATGGTGACTAGGTGTTGGTCTGTTGTCTGTTGCAGGGCGGGGTGGTTCTGGTGTCCCATGACGAGCGTCTGATCCGGCTGGTTTGTAAGGAGTTGTGGGTTTGTGAAGGAGGGAAGGTCCGGAGGATCGAGGGCGGCTTCGACGAATACCGAGACATCCTGCAGGAGCAGTTCAGGAAAGAGGGCTACCTGTGAGCCAATCAGCAGCTCCACGCCAAGGACTGACACACCAAGTTGCCAATTGAGTACAACCACCAGTAACACAAGCCCCGCCCACAACAACATCCCCAACTGCCAATCAACCAACATCCTCCAGTGGGGAGAATGGGAGTACAGGCGGCGATTTCCCAGCAACCCCCTCTCTCTCTGGTCAACCAACACATCGTACTTCCTGGTTGGGTACGGATGATGTAGCTAGCCAGCTGCTGATTGGTCCTGATGCCGAGTGGGAATGTTTTTCCTGGTGGGGTTAAAGGTTAAAGGTCGCTGAAACAGCATCCAGAACTCTTCTGGACTGGAACGAGTCAGATCAGAGATGTTGAATTCACAGAGCTTATTTAAAAACAACCATCTTGTCTGTCTGTCTGCCCCCTCCCTCCCCTCCCCCTCCCCTCCCCCCCCTCCCCTCCCCCCCCTCCCCCTCCCCCTCCCCCCCCCCCCCCCCCCCCCCCCTCAATCAGATATACATGGAAGTTCATTGTTAGACTAAAACAGTTTTTCAGGAACAAAGAAAGGAATGCTTATTTTTGTCATTGACGGTCATGTATTTTGGAAATTCAGCTTCAGGACCCAAATGGTCATGAAACTCACTCAACACATAAATGACAATGGGGAATTTTACATTCAAGGAAGAAAAACAAACATTGCAGTAATGTTTTTTTGTTTTTTGTTTTTTTGCAACAGCAGCAAAATAAAACCTACAACTCATGTGCTAACAGCTTATGGATTCAGTTATTTGTCATGGTATTCAAAATGTGTTTTCCAGGCCAAAAGTTATGGAAGATGTATCATGGTTTTATAAACATGTGAAAGAGAACAGAGACTCTGATGGATACTGGTCCTGGAGATGCTGCTGGAGGTCCTGGGATAGTCCTGGAAGTTGAGTAAACCAGTTTGGAACCCTTTCATAACTCAACATGCAGGTTGGATTAATTTAGTTTACAATCATTACTACACAAACTCCTGATTAGCTGTCAGTGATCAATACCTCAGTCAATCAGTTTGGGACTGAAAAACATCTTCAGGACAAATTCAGCTCTGTAATCCACAAGCTAACGTCAAGCTGCAGTAAGTTACAGTTTTACCCAGAATCCCTTATGGATCAGCTCACTAATGTAACAACCCCTCACACACTGCTGCTTCTCTTTAAACGTTTGGGATCAATAAACTCCAAAAGGAAGCAAACGGCCGACTTCAGTTTCCTGTAACATCCATTGATCTGATATTTTAACCCCTCTAGTGCTGAAATCAGGTCGGGTTACTGGCGGGGGATCGCTCCCTCTACAGTTCAGGCATGGCGCCCGGGACGTCCCGCGGTGTCGTCTGTCGGAGGCGGGGCAGGACGGCGTCTCTGTAGAAAACCTCCAGCTTGGCCACAGTCTCCTCCCAGAACTCGGGGTCAAAGGTCACCGGTACGATGGCCGTCTCCTTCTGGGTGAACACCACCAGGTCGGCCTGCTGCAGGCCACTCACTGCCAGCTGACACTGGATCTGGGTGTAGTAACTGTGACCCAGCTTCAGGTGGTAGACCGGCTAGGAACAAAACCACAAGGAGAGGTCAGACTAATAGGAGCAGAACAACAAGGAGGGGTCAGGGTGATGGGAGCAGAACAACAAGGAGGGGTCAGACTGATGGGAGCAGAACAACAAGGAGGGGTCAGGGTGATGGGAGCAGAACAACAAGGAGGGGTCAGGGTGATGGGAGCAGAACAACCGGGGGGGGTCAGGGTGATAGGAGCAGAACAACCAGGAGGGGTCAGGGTGATGGGAGCAGAACAACAAGGAGGGGTCAGGGTGATAGGAGCAGAACAACCAGGAGGGGTCAGGGTGATGGGAGCAGAACAACAAGGTGGGGTCAGGGTGATGGGAGCAGAACAACAAGGTGGGGTCAGGGTGATGGGAGCAGAACAACCAGGAGGGGTCAGGGTGATGGGAGCAGAACAACAAGGTGGGGTCACCTGCCGGCTCTCCTCCTCCTCCTTCTGTAGCTCCAGGCAGAAGGCTGGGTCATCCCTACAGGCCTCCACCACTTTCCTCTGTCTGTGTTTGAACGGACATTTCACCTCCAGCAGCCATTGGCCGGTCTGGCTGTCCGTCACGATGCCGTCAGGGCTGGCAGCCAACCAGGGGCGCTCTGCATCAATGAACAAACCGCAGTCCCGTACCACCACGGCTCGACCCAACGCCCTGCTCTTCAGTACCTGCAAATACCAAGAATGGGATTATAAGATTAGAATTAGATCATCATCATCATCATCATCATCATCATCACAGTCATGTTATAATCATAATGTTTATTTATGTAGCACAACAGAGTTACAAACAATTGATCGACCAAAGTGACTAATGACAATTCAATAAACCAATGAGTTAATCAACCAACCAGTCCAACGTACCTGGTACGTCTGGACGGCGTGGGCCTCCATCACCACGCCCCAGCGCATGGCTCTGGTCTGGACACTCGGCCCCGCCCCTATCAAGCCCCGGGCAGCTTTGTTATTGGAGCACAACTTAAACAGATGAAGAATCCTAATTTCCTAAAGCAAACATAATTATTAAAGCTGCTCTGTGTTTCATGTTACCATCAGTACATCACCATCATATCACTGGTTCTAACTGGTCTAATGACTGTAAACCAGTGAGACCATGGTGGACCAGAGGAGAGGCTGCTAGAGGCTGACAGGGTTGTGGGTTCGGTCCACACATCGTGTTAAAATCACCTTTGTAAGTCGTTTTGATTAAAAGTGTCTGTCAAATGACTAATGTAACTCAACCAATCACCATTGATGGGAGGAGCCTGTTTGATAATCCCACCCTTCCTCTATCAGCTCAAGAGCTGTCTACTTTAATATCACAAGGAGAGAATCACTACTTGTGATTGTGACCCAGTAGGAGGGGGCGGGGCCTATTTGTGATCGTGACCCATTAGAAGGGGGCGTGGCCTACCTGTGATAGCAGCCAGGTAGGAGGCCGGGGGGGTCCTGCTTGTCCCACTGACAAAGCGGCTGTGGGCGATGCGGTGAGCGGTGGAGGCTGTGATTCGGTTCTGCCGCCAGCCGAACCAGGCCGGGTTCTCCCTCTGACCGCGGGTCAGGAGCTCCACCTCCTCCACGTCACGCCTCGCCAACATTACCCCTAAACCCAGGGGCACCTCCTCCGGTCTGAGAGGAGCACGGTCCTGAGGTTTCTGCAGTGTCATCCTGGGATTAACTCGAGTCTTGCTGTTGTCAGCGTCGTGGTTATCCTGGTGTACCTTGTCACGTTTTTTTGGCCCAGTTTGAGGGCGGTGTATGACAGTGGGTGTGGTCTTCTGGGCTTGACTTGTGGCTTTAGCTCCTCCTCCATCTCCGTGTCCCTGTGTGAGGATGGTTGGATGGTATCTGACGTTGGGTAGGATGGTCTTCTGGATCTGACCTGCAGCTGTGTCTCCACTTCCTGTCGACCTGAACTTGTTGTCTTGGACCTTCATTTTCACCTGCGCTGATTTCCTGTTTTGTACCTAGGAGCAAAAAGCACAGAGGGGTCAAATAGCTAGGGGTTCTGGTCCCAGCCTTCTGCAGAGACACAAAAGATTGTAGGAAGCATTGACAAAAGCCTCTTCCTGTGGTTACCCTGCTCTGTGGGGGGCCAGCGGGAGGCGCTGTGGTCAACCGGTCAGCAGGAATCATGTTTCAACCTCAGCGAACGTCACAGATCCTGAAAGTGGAACAGAAGCGAGGCTCAGTGGTGAAGAACTAAAGGACTGCAACCGCGCGCTACTTTCAGTGTGGCATACGTGCGTGCAGTCAGATGTTCCTGGGCGGAGCTCGGTTGCCATAGTAGCCATGGTTACCTCACAGGATGAAAAATAGTATGAAAGGAGATGCGTGTACGAAGTTCTCTGCATTTAGAGGCGACAGGGTTATAATGAACAGAGTTCAAATTCACTTGACATTTGGATGTAACTTACACTTTATCACATGGCTGGTGGGGGACGTTTGATTTAACCTACCTGGAGCGTCTGATGGGCGGGGCCATCAATCACAGAGACGTAAACTCAATTGAAAATACAATAAATCCTTCCTGTAATCGTCCAGAGTAAAGTGGAGTCCTACATCCTGATTCTAATTCAGTTAACTAACTAACTTGGACTGCTCTGGTTAGTGGAGGTTAATCAGCTTTTCACCTCGTCCAGGTTTCAGATAACATCAATAAAAAACATCTATTAACAACTCATAATGTAATTACTACTAATACTGAAATAGCTGTGCACGATGTAGTTTAAACTCCTAAATTAATAAAGTTATAGAGTGTCTGTAAGCTACTAAAATACAGGATGCATAATGATAGATACTTTATTGATCCCCGAAGGGAAATCCCTTCTAATGCAGAACGTCATACAAGATAGTACTCATTAGAGGTACTTCACAGTAATGACGTAATGCACTAGATTCCTTAAATATATTCTCTTATTTTCGTTTTCATTTTGGTACTTTTGTTACTCAAAAACCTTGCAGCAGGCTTTTACTTTGAAAGTTATAGCCGGAAGTTGTACGTTGTTTAACAGGTGAGTCCGTCCTCTGTTGTCTTTACAAAGTAGAAACATTAAAGCGTGCGTCTGTCTGTCTGTCTGTCTGTCTGCCTGCCTGCCTACCTGCCTGTCTGTCTGTCTGCTCAGGGGAATAAGTCATGTGTGTCTCCGCTGGCACCCATTCGCCTGCGACACGCGCCGTTCTCTCTCGTGTGGACGGAAAGTCACGTCAAACTTCGTTAGAATAAAACACCTTGCTTATCGGTAAAGTCACTTACCTGCTAGGACAAGACCGAAGACCTGAGACGAATCAATCAGAGACGCTGTTCAATTCGGGATCGATCCAACACAAAAGGATCATACGTGCGGAGCTTCCGCTCTTCAGCGGAAAGTGAAGCTGGTTGTATTTAAACTGTCAGTGACTCACTGTCCCATGACAGGCGTGTGTGTGTGTGCGCGCGCGCGCGGTTAGACTTGTCCCAAACATGTCTAACTGAATTTGTCATGTGATTTAGTGGATTATTTTTCTCTATAGTCACCAGATGTACTGACCCTTTGATGTCTCCTAACACATCATTTTGTCGTTTTATAAAAAATTCTGAAAGAACATGTCAGACTTTAGAGAAATATATGTAATCCCTTACTACTGTGTGTTGACATAAAATGGTCTCTTCCCGCTCAAAACACGAGAGGTCAGGATGGCCGAGCGGTCTAAGGCGCTGCGTTCAGGTCGCAGTCTCCCCTGGAGGCGTGGGTTCGAATCCCACTTCTGACAACTTGTTTTTCCCAGCTGAAGATGACATCAACTGGTCATCTTTATTCATGAATTATATTATAAATGACATATTTGTATAACCTTTATTTATATAGCACATATACAGACAACGCAGAAGACTTGGTTGTGTAAAAGCAGT
This sequence comes from Hoplostethus mediterraneus, assembly GCA_034670385.1. Classification (NCBI taxonomy): domain Eukaryota; kingdom Metazoa; phylum Chordata; class Actinopteri; order Trachichthyiformes; family Trachichthyidae; genus Hoplostethus; species Hoplostethus mediterraneus. The sequence continues at coordinate 832,149 of JAXDDW010000110.1, forward strand.
AAATGAGATAACGTGATTGCTGATAGAGTGCTGGCAGGTGATTTTCAACTAAATCTATTACTGAGAAATCACATTTGTTTATGTTTATTCAAATCTGAAATCAGGTGTTTCATTAAAGAGGTCTTAAATGTTTTAAAGTGTCGAGAAAACATTCAGACCGGTCTTCTGTCCCGACCCGAGCCAACATGTCCGTCTCCCACATCATCCCTGGTCTGTTCCTGAGCGGCCTGGACGCGGCCCTCAACCACAGCTTGGTCTCCAGCAGGAACATCACTCTGATCGTCAACGCCAGCGGACTGGACGTGTCCTACCCCCACCCGGACAGCGTGGAGGTCGTCGCCGTCCCCGTCCCGGACCGACCCCACGCCCCTCTGAGCCGATACTTCGATCTTGTGGCTGAGCGGATTGACCGGAACCGACCAGGCAACACGCTGGTGCACTGCACAGCCGGCAGGAGTCGGTCTGCTGCTCTGGTCATGGCCTATCTGATGAGGTAGGAGAGCATAGACCCCCAACCACCTACCAACCATCTGATCTGGAGTCTGTTAGTCAGTAATGTGTCAGTAGAACCAGTTGACTGTCTGAACCAGGTTGTTGTGGTGTGTCTGTAGATCCTCCAGTAACGTTCTCAGTAAAAGTGATCAGTGTGATCAGGTAGATTTGTCTCCAAATGTAGGTTACTGTGACTCAGTAAACTGTCTTGTCTTTAGCCCTAGTCTCTACTCCAAAACACTCTGAGTTGGAGCTGGAGAAGAGTCAGCTAGTTCACCTGAACTAACTGCTAGCTAGCTAACTAGTTACTGTTAACATGGGACTACTAGCCACTGCTAACGCTAGCTTCTACTAGATACGTTAGCTAGTGTGCTAACCAGATGTGTTAACAACAAGACAGTGATGGTTAGCTGACCAGATACTATGGTTAGCTAGCTAACAAGCTACATGATCTAAACACTAAATCAATCAGATGATCAGTGATGAAATGATCAGTTCAGTAGAAACAGACAGAAATGAACCATGAAGATTCAATTCTGTTGAGACGGAAACACAGTCAGCTGTTCAGAGAGCTGAGGACCTCCAACATGGCCACCAGAGGGGGCGGGGCTACATCACCTAAAAGTCTCTATATGGTAAAGAGGAAAAGCACTGATAAGAAACAGGCTGCAGAGGGATTTTATGATTGACAAGAGTTTTAAACTTCCAGTCACATCTTCCTCTTCCCTGTGGTTACGTTTGGTATGTTGGTGAAACTACTGGTTATAGCTGATGAGGTGATTCTGCGTCAACGTCACCATGTTCTCAAAAGTCAAACAAGGTTTCTAAACATCGCACCCTAGTCCGAGCGAGGTAAACGCCCTCCGGACTCCATCAGCCAATGACATCGCTTCACAGAGTTTCACATCAACACAACCCAGGTGGTTTCAGCGTGTCTTCCTGGTTGCAGGTCTGAGAACGTCACCCTGCGCCGGGCCCACGAGGAGGTCCTGGAGAAACGGCCGTTCATCAGACCCAACGCCGGCTTCTGGAGGCAGCTGATGGACTACGAGAGGACGCTGTTCGGTAAAACCACAGTGAGGATGGCGGGGACGTCCTGCGGCGTCCTGCCAGAGGCCCTGGACGCCGAGGACACCGCCGCCTACTGTGTGAACGTCTGATGAACGTTGGGACTGTGAATGTACCGTAGCTGGCGGCACCCCACCAGGACCAGACGTTTGTTTCTACTGGCTCTTTCTCATTGAGATTCTAGACGTATTTGCTGTATCCTTTTATTCTCTACTACAACCGTTTCCCCACCAGATCAATAAAGTTTCATCCTAATGGATCCTGTCCAAGTGCCCTTGAGCAACACTCGCTGTAGATCTGATCTGACTGGACGTTTCATCTGTCTGTGGGTTGAGGTGAACTGATCAGCTCCGGAACATCTGGACATTCAGGTATTGATCAGTATTGGGCCGATCGTTGTTGGTGGTGAGACTCATACACGTTCCTGAGGTGGACTGATTTTATTTTACGGACGTTTCATAACATCCAGTGTATTTCCATCACTGTATATCAACTGGGTGACATGATACTGAGGAAAGTTTCCACTCAGCTTCATGATGTCTGGATGGGAGCGGGTCAGGTTTAGTGCCTTGCTCAAGGACAGGTGGTGGTTGTGGTGATCAAACTGGCACAAGATATGACTAGACTCAAACTGAGAATAAAAACAAGTCAGTTAAAAATAAAAACAAGTTTATTGTCAAAGTCAAAGGAATGTTTCATATGTACAGAGATGAAACTACTACGAGTGAGGAAGCTGTTCCAGTTCCTGAGACAAGAGGCATTCAGGACACCTGGGAAACTGGATGATTCAGAGGTGAGGACAGTGATGACATGTGAACATGTGCTCAGTGGGAATTTTCATGTTTGGGCTGTCATGATGTCACGGTCCTCTCCTCTTTTCCCTCTCAGGCTTAGTAATCAGAAAACCCCGAAGCTCCTGAATGCAGCATGAACACCTGGCTGCTCGCCACGTGGCGTCCCACCAGCAATGGGCCAGCGGCCCATCTGGAGTATAACAAACAGCCAATCCCGGGTCTCCTGTTGCGGTGTCATTGTCCTTGTGGAGAGGTTTCCTCCTCAGTACTGGAAGCTCCTCTTGGTCTGGATGTCGTCCAGGATCTGCTGCAGCTCCTCGTCCTCAAACCGACCCTCCAGACTAGAACAGGAACAGCAGCATGACAACATGACACGATCAAGTCTGTTGGTCTTTTAGTCGCTGAACATTATGAACCTGATAAAACTGTCTACATGACATGAGTCAAAATAAATGATTGATTTCAGCCGGTGAGCATGACGTTAATCCACGTAAACCGGCTTATTGATTGATATCAGAATCTTAAGCAGACGTTGGCGTGTCTTTATGGAGAACAATCTCAAAAGCTTGGTTGTACCGGTGCTTCACCACCCAGCCACTACGAACACATGATCTCTGCTGATCACTTTAATAGATCACTACTGACCTGGGGATCAGGGCCTTGGCCTCCTCGGCTGCCTCGGGACACAGGTTGGCCAAACTGGCCAACTCAAACTTATGCAGCTTCTTCTGCAGCAGCAGGCTGGAGGAGACAGAGGCAACATGTCAGTCTGCTATGGTAACAGTCCATGACTTAAACCTGCTCTTCTTCCTGGTGTGTTCAGGGAGTTTTCCGGTCTGGCTGAACCAAGTTGGAAAATACATTCTTCTATATTCCTGGAAAATGACCTGACTGTAAGATTCCCTGATCTTCCGGGGAGAATTAATGAAATTCCATGACTTTCAAAAGCTCTGAGAGTCCATGAGCAGTGGGAACCCTGGTGTCTACTCCAGGAGGCCACGTGACAGTGGACACCACTACACAGCACCTTGTTTTTACTGATCCAGTCTCCTTTAGTCCACCAAGGTTCCCTACTGCTGCCTTAACGCTGTCAGTCATTCTCTAGTGTAGTAACTTCATTTTCAAAGGGAGGAGCTCTTATTTTGAAACAGAACTCCTCACGTTTCCATTTTTGAACCTTGCTTCCTGCTGAGCTGAACCCTGGACTGTGATTGGCTACTGACCTGCGGACGCTGGCGATGGTCTCCCTGTTCTTGAAGCGGCTGAACCGGGCCGTGTAGTTCAGGGTCTTCATGAAAACCTCAGACAGCTCCTGCTCGTCCTCGGCGCTCTCGTTCTGCTGCTTGCGGTGCTCCAGCAGCATGTGGACCTCTGAGTTCAGCAGCGTCTCGGCGCTCTCGAACTCTTTAGGGAGGCGGGGAGAGTTACGTTAGACACGCCCCCTGCCTGTCACTCATCCATCAGCATCATGCTAGGTCACAGTATCCATCTATTAGCGGTTCCTATACATAGAAACAACACGAGCGGATCTCTAAACGGATCTAAACAGAAACTGATCTCACTCAGCTCGAGCTTGTAAACAGCCTGGAGAGGAGGCAGGAAGTGACCTGAACCTGACAGGAAGTGACCTGAACCCATTTCAGGAGCAATGTCTGAAAGGGACATGATCAGTGTTACAACTATTCCTCTCCCCATAAAAATAAAAAGCATCTTGTTTCCTCTCCTGAACCAAATACTGCAGCTGATCTTTTAGTTCCTGTCTAGTCATCTTTCCTCTTGACAAATTCAAAGTAATGGATTACTTCCAGTCGCTGAACGTAAACGTTACACTAAGCCCGGGCGGCGCCGTCCCACTGTGTTTTATTGTATTGATATTTTGTGCTACTGTTATGCTATCGATTACCCACAATGCCTCCATACAGACCCAGTAGCGCCAATACATGCCGTTCTCTTGCAGGCAGACAACTTCCGGTCAACAGTGTAAGAGCATAACGTTAGACCTCGGTTAAGAAGGAACACAGCCAATACAATGTGAACCAACGCGTTTTCCAAACCGTCAGATCGGCATAACCCACTAAGCAGTGCTTGTTTCAATAAAATGGCACCTTGCTTCGCATGTACCGAATAACGTTAAACCTCCGGGCGGTAACGTTAGCTAGCAGGGTGAGCCAGTTGTAACGGCTCGGTTTTAACTAAATAAACAGTGCTTGGTGGATCGTAGATCTGCCGAATCGAAGTGGTATGTTACAGTAGAATGTTTGATGATAAGCAAGGCCACGAAACGGCCCGATGTTTGGCTGCAGTCTGGCGTGACGTTTTCACCGTGCGAGAGAGCGGCACACGTCGAGGCTGCGGCTAGCCCACCTGCGGCTAGCCCACCTGCACATACAGTTACATATAAAGACATTCGGGTCTGCTTACCTTTCGGGAAAAGCAGCTGCGAAGCGTCTTCCTCAACATCACCAACATGCGGTGGCGCCGCAGCGCCTCCAGCCGCCATGACAGTCACCACCAGCTAGCTAGAGGACCGTCAAGATGGCGGAGCACAACAACTCTAGCCCCGTCGAGTTCTGACCTGCACAACATTTCTTCCGGGAATACTTCAAAATAAAAGCCCACAAACAACCAAATATACTTCTTACAAAATAAGAGTCTTAGAATAGAATGACCCTAAACTAAGTAATGTGCTGTGGAAATCTATTGACAGTAGGAACAGTACAAGGGAAATTTAAAGGGGGTGCATTATTCGGCACGACTTGTGTTGTATCTGCCGAGAAATGTATACCCTTTTCATTCCTCTTCTGATGTTCCCCCTATCAAATTATTTTTACAGCAGTTTCCACTCGATGAAAGCATCGCGCCTCTTTGAAATTATTCCAAATGAATAGGGTTGATGCAATAGATGCAGAAGATAGATGATTCTATACGTGAAAATTTTAAATTAAATTAAATGACTTTCAAAATCAAAAAATAGATTTCTGCGTTGGCCGGGAATCGAACCCGGGTCAACTGCTTGGAAGGCAGCTATGCTCACCACTATACCACCAACGCTATACAAGTGCCGGACGGACCGTGATAGAGCATATTATGTGTAAACCCCGCAGAGAAAGCGCTTTAGATCTGGGAGTCTTTATTTGGGCAAGACTGAAGAATTACATCAGACTAACCACAGCTCTTATGCTGCGTTCATGTGCACTTTGGATGTACCTTTCTACAAGATGTGGTGATGAAGTTAGTTCACTGAACTGAGAAACCAAAGAGCTTTAGCTAGTTTACAATAAAATACACGTTTTACATCAGGGATAACTATGTAGCTGCTATGTTGTTGAAGTGAATCTTTCCACCACTTGATGTCACCACCGTTACCATCGATGTCAAGCTACCAAAGCTGGTGTCAGCATCAAAGCAACACTAGTGCATACAGTTGATGTTAGTTAGCTGTAACGCTGCCTAGCTAGCGACAGTGGCAACACTAACTGACATGAAAGCCTGTCTGTCTGTCCAACGTTTCACTAGAAAATCAAATGAAGCTTGCAAGACGATTTGTGGATCTATAACAATCTTTAATCGCTGTACAAGACATCCTCGCTTTCCGAGGGTCACATTTCCAATGACCTCTTGGAAAGAATCTTATTGATTAGACCAGTGGTCTTCAACCCTGGTCCTCGGGACCCACAGCCCTGCTGGTTTTCCTTCCTACCAGGTAGTTAATTCGATTCACCTGGTGTGCCCCTGATGAGATGGCTGGAATGAAAGGTCTGTGGGCCCTGAGGACCAGGGTTGAAGACCACTGGATTAGACCATGTTGTGGTGTGGTGGTCCTGGGTCCTGGGGTGCTTTTGACTCTGGGGTGCCCAGGTGGGTTTTCTCCCGGGCCTTTCTGTGTGGAGTTTGCATGTTCTCCTGGTGCCCCCTGGGGTCTTCGTCCACAATAAGGACCCCAATTGAAAAACGTGCAAGAAGACCTCCATCTCCTGTCCAGTCCCTGGAGCCGTTGGTCGCCGTGCCAACGTAGAGGACTGCCCACTGGAGAGGCAAATCTGTCCTCTGCATGTAACCCATCCGGTTACGCAGCCAGCCATGTGTGTGTGTTTGGCGGCCACCACCTCCTGCATGCTGTGTATGTGTCATCATGTGGACTGATAAAGGTGTTCTTCTTCTTCTTCTTCATATTCAGGACTCCCAGTACAGTCCTGTTGTTGTCAGGATGAGATTGTGGCAAAGCTCCATGGTCCTGGTTGTCCTGTCTGACCAGGCTGAAGAACCTCAGAGGAGATGTTTGGCAAGGTTTAGGTTGGGTTGGTTAGTGGTGCTTTGTTCGTTTTCTTGGTATGAATACAAAGTGATATTTTGTTTTAACATATGCTACATTCATTCATGTCCATTAGAAATAGTGAATCCATCATCATCATCATCATCATCATCATCATCATCATCATCATCATCATCATCTCTTTTAAGATACAATATTGCTCTGGATGGAAAATATCCTGTTTTCATTTCTGTCTGAATGCTGCTTTCACATATAACCTTAAAGTAGTACCCTACATGTAGTAGAAGTAGTTTAAAGTAGTACCCTACATGTAGTAGTAGTAGTAATTTAAAGTAGTACCCTACATGTAGTAGTAGTAGTTTAAAGTAGTACCCTACATGTAGTAGTAGTAGTAGTTTAAAGTAGTACCCTACATGTAGTAGTAGTAGTTTAAAGTAGTACCCTACATGTAGTCCTCCTCCTGGGACCCAGGCTAGTTAAAACTATGAGTACTCTTATCATAACCACCATTTGTGCCAAGACATATTTTAGTTAGTGTTGACCTGAATTCACATTGAACTGAATTCCTTTTCCAGTTCGCTCCTCGTCTGTCTGCCGTTACCCAACTAGACACCAGGTACCCAGAGAAGAACGCCACCGTCAGTCATGCTCCTGCAGGCTGGTTTACTCTTGAGTTTGACCATATCTAAATCTATCTATATCATAAACAGCTTTCCCGCCCCGACACCCAGAAAAAGCAGACGTTCACCAGTTCTACACTTGCTGATCGCTTTATTGCTGTGAATGTGACTATAGATGTAGTACAGTCAGTCACTGGTAACCCACAGGCAGCAGGAGACCAGCTCCTGTTCCACAGGGCTTGTCCTCACCTTGTCCTTCTCTACCTAGAGGACACACAAACCAGACTAGATTAGGGCAGACAGCCTTTAACCCGTCACTCGGTCACCTCTGTTTTCCTTGCAGAAAGCAAATCTACCAAAGCTGATTTAACATCTAGAGAAGTGGTTCTCAGTCCTGGTCCTGGAGTACCACCCCCTGCTGGTTTTCTACCCTACCAGGTAGTTCACCTGGCGTCCCAGTTGTACACCAGTCCCTGATTAGATGGCTAGAGTGAAAACCTGCAGGCGGTGGTTCTGAGGACCAGGATGGAGAACCACTGATCAGGAGGCTTCCAGTTTCATCTCACGTTTCAGAATAAAGGTCCGTATCACCCAGGATTGGTTTCTGGGGTTAGGTGAACTGAACTGTCCTGCCAGCCGGCGCCTTGAGGCCCCGAACATCTCCTTGAACTTCTTCTTCTTGGTGTAATTTTTTAAGAGCTAGCCAAGTAGATTCATGTGTTCACATGTAGACACACTACACAGCTACATGCTAACTTTGGCCTAAAGACTTTGGCCTAGAGGATCTAATGCTGGGCATCAGAGAGGAACAACACCGTGGCTCGGATGTTCTCCTTCTGGAACTCGTCTTCCTCCTCCTCGTCCTCCTCGTCCTCCTCATCTACCTTTCAGCACTGATCTTGTAACGTAGGACAAAGTAAGCGATGAGCCGGAGAGAGAAGAAGAAGATGCTGAGGACGATGAAGTCCAGGTAGAGTTTGGCGTCCAGCATGTCCAGCTCCTTCAAGATGGCCTCCGACTTCTGGAAGTGGCAGGTGTCGTCGCGGTCGCAGTGCAGGTCCTCTCGGTCCAGACCGTAGATGGACAGGATGACGCCCTCAAAACCATACCTGAAACACAACACACTCTTAGGCCGAATCCCAATTCTCATTTTCACCCCTTCGGCTTCGGCTTGGCCCTCAGAACAGAGTCACAAGGGGTCGTGGTAGAAATCTCTCCCTAAGTATTGGAACAACCCTTCAAGACGCTGATACGTCATCGATGACGTTTACATCAGCAGACAGGACGAGTTTGTTATCGGAGATTACTATGGCAACAATGGTTTTATCACAGTGACATTTGCTGTTCATCTGATGGAGATAGAAAAACATGGACGCTCGCGATTCGTTCACAACTTATACGCTTCACGCTACCAATCGATCAAACAAGTCATCAAATAAAACAGACCACTGCTTCATTACCAGTCCACTTCATGACAGAATAGCGTTAGCGGTGCTCTGTAGTCTAGCAAGCCGTCCTAACGTTACCCTGCCAGTCTGCACTGGTATTAGAGGAGCCGGAACAAGTGCAGCAACTTCGCTGATGGACTTTAGTTATATTTCGTCATGTGACATCAAAGGGGGAAATGCGACATGGAAATATGTCAAAATGCAGAACTGTCATGCACAAATCAGCCTAAAACAATGTGTAACGTAACTAACTAACGAGGTAGAGACATCGGCATATTAGCGATTTTTTTGTTATGCTTGTTATAAAGAAAAGGTCTATAATACATTGAAACGACATTAAACTAAGATAATACTACGGTTAGAATATTTTAAAAATCTTTATTAAAGAAGAAAATACTACATCTGTGGTTCACTTTGATGGTAGTGTAGCGTTCCCATGATCTTCCAGTTGATTCGCAGGGCATTCTGGGAGATTTCTCCTAACCCTCGGTTTGTAGTGTGCCCCTGAAACATCTCCGTTTGGAGGATCATGTAGTCCTCGACCTTCACCTGCCCTCCATCACTAGAGGATCAGGCCCCTCCCCCTTCACCTGAACGCGCAAAACGGGGGGGGGAAGGGCTCAGGGAGAATTGGGATTCGGCCTTATACTGCACTCAACTACAAATACTGCAAATACCTCAGAACTGTACTTAGGTAGTACCAGTTTATGGTAGATTAATACTTTCACACCTGAAAGTACCTTAAGAATAAGTAACTGTATTGTTAAAGTACCTACTCTAAATATCTAAAAACAGAGGAAAGGACACATCAAAGGATCAGGTCTCATCATCATCATCATCATCATCATCATCATCATCATCATCATCATCCAAAAAGCAAAGAGGAGGCACAGCAGGTCCCTGATTTCATACAGGACTGTCTGTCTTCCTGTGTGTCTGTCTGTCTGTCTGTCTGTCTGTCTGTCTGTCTGTCTGTCTGTCTGTCTGTCTGTCTGTCTGTCTGTCTGTCTGTCTGTCTGTCTGTCTGTCTGTCTGTCTCGTCGTCGTCCGTCGTCGTCGTCCGTCGTCGTCGTCTGTCTCGTCCGTCCGTCCGTCTGCCTGCCTGTCGTCTGTCCGTCTGTCCGTCCGTCTGCCTGTCTGTCTGTCTACCTGTCTGTCCGTCTGTCTGTCTGTCTGCCTGTCTGTCTGTCTGTCCATCTGCAGCATGCCCCCCCACCTGACGTAGGAGATGTAGGACATCCACTGCAGGTACCAGGGGATGGTGTCGAAACTGACGAAGAACCCGGAGAACAGCAGCACAGGGATGGCGGTGACTGGCCCGACGAACGTCGCCACCTACAGGAGGAACCACACCAGGAGTCAGCAGGTCAAAGGTCACTTCTGGAGGCGTGGCTTATAACACAGGCGTTAACTCACGTCCATAGGTTCACACAGAGAGGTGGGCTAACCATCGAACCACTCTTGGCCTTTTATACAGAGATTACCAACGTATGTGTCTGATCACTGTCTGATGGTTTCCTTAACGTGACGTAACCAGTATAACCAGTATAACCAGTATAACCAGTATAACCAGTATAACCAGTATTCTGTTAGCTGTCATGATGTTAGCCGTGTAGTCAGTAGATACGAGGTGATGACCAGGTTAACCCTTTACGTTATTCCCATGACCAGCTCAGTATCAGGGGGACAGTGAAGGACAGTAGAAGGTCTTATTCTGGGTCCAGCAGAACCTGGAGAACCTCCTGACCAGCAGAACCTGGAGAACCTTCTGACCTGCAGCGATGTGGAGGCGGCTCCGATCAGGAGCCCCAGCGACTGGGCCACCAGGGAGGTCAGGACCCCCAGAGACAAGAAGAGGAAGAACCTGGCAGCGTCCGGCGGCTGGGCCGTCATCCAGTACACAATACTGCAGTACACCAGCGGGAACACGATCTGCAGCACAACACCGGGTTCAGGTCGGAGCGTTTCCATGACCTGTTCTTCTGCCTGCCTGCCTGTCTGTCTGCCTGTCTGTCTATTTCAATAACGTCTGAATCCTGTCTGTCACTAAGCTAGCTGAATACAAAGAGGAGATCTGATGACATGTTAACCTCAGAGTTCATTCATGATGTGCGTGGTGCGTTTGAGACCACCAGGTTTTCTCCGCTTCTCCGCTGACGCCACTAAAATCTGAATTGCCTTTACGTTAATGTAAACTGGCTCATATGTTCTTCGCTCTTGAACAGCACGAGAGAGCAGTGTGTTAGATACACCACCAGGTCGTAGGTCATCTGTCTGTTAGCTGCAGCTACACCACTGCTGTGCTAGCTAGCTAAAGGCAGTCAACCAGGGATCTCTAGCGCCCTCACCTGTGCTGATAGGCTACACGTCAGCAAGCCAATGAGCACCATACTACAGGTTACAGTTTCTTCATTGCACTGTATGTTTCAGTTAAATACATTTCTTTACTCTGCTTTGTCATTTATTTTGATAGATTTTATAGTATCTGTAATTTGTTTTTTATTTATTATTACTATCCTGGTGGAGCTTTACTGTCATGGTCTAATGTTTCAGAGGCAAGAAGACACTTCAGGGGCAACAACATGAAAACGGTCAAATCTAAAGACAGTGAATATTGGTGTCGGTCCCAGTGTCTTGTCTCTATGGGTTGAAGTGTGTTTGATACCTGGAAGGGCAGGTCGGCCATGGTCTTGGCCAGGTAGTAGGCCTTCAGGCTGTACCAGTAGTTCAGATGCTCCCGCAGAAAAACACCCATCTCCAGAGGAACTGCAAACACACACGCCCGACATCAAAATAAATAAACAATAATAATAAAATAAAAATAACAACAAGGATTCATTAAATAATATTCTTTATGTTCTTTTCTTTTTATTTGTTTTATCAGTTTACGGAGGTGAGAGAGAGGAACGCTCCAACTACCCAACTAGCTCACTAACCAACTAACCAACTAACCAACCTAACCCTGCTCCGACTCACAGGTGAGCACGGTGGGCATGAGGGCGGCGAACATGAGGAAGAGCATGGAGAAGAAGAGGAAGCCGGAGTTGCTGAGGACCTTCTTGGCCTCGTTGCCGATGCCCAGGTAGAGCAAGCCAATCAGAACGCCGATCCCAATGTGGGAGGCGATCCTCAGGTGGGTGAGGACCTGGTGGACCAAGAACATACTTACTGAATGCTGCTACTACTAGTACTAGTACTACTTCTACTACTAGTAATACTAGTATGTGTGTCTCACCGAGTCTCTCATGATGCTGAGGAAGGTTCGTCTGAACAGGATGGAGAACTGAGTCATACAACTGGCTGAGAAACTATGGCAACCCTCAGAGGAAGAGGACTCCTGAGAGACAGACAGAGAGACAGACAGAGAAAGAGACAGACAGGCAGAGAGAGAGAGAGACAGACAGAGAGACAGGCAGACAGAGAGACAGACAGAGAGACAGGCAGACAGGGAGAGAGACAGACAGACAGGGAGAGAGACAGACAGAAAGAGAGACAGACAGGCAGAGAGAGAGACAGACAGACAGGGAGAGAGACAGACAGGTAGAGAGACAGGCAGAGAGAGAGACAGACAGACAGACAGACAGATATAAAGACAGGCAGAGAGACAGGCAGACAGACAGACAGAGAGACAGACAGAGAGACAGACAGGTAGAGAGACAGGCAGAGAGAGAGACAGAGAGACAAAGAGACAGAGAGACAGAGAGATAGACAGATATAAAGACAGGCAGACAGAGAGACAGACAGATATAAATGAATGGTGTATATAAGTGTGGGTTGTTTGTTTGCTGGTGTGGCGGAGGGGAGGTGCGTTTGGTTTCTACCTCCTCAGCGCGCTGCCAGAGGTGTGGGTGGAGGCTGGCGTCTCCGTTCAGCGCCGCCTCGTTGTCATGGTCACACTTCCTGTCCTGGACGGTCTTCACCAGCCGGGCCGTCTGGTCGCCGTACTCCCCCGATGCCACCTCCATCACTGTGGACCGGACACAGTGGTTACCACGGAGACGACAGTTACCTACCTACCTTATAGTTAACAGTTACCAGTGGTTACCAGTAGTTACTACTTTACTTTTCCAGGTGTGCAGGTGGAAAATGTTCTTGAAGTTAGTGGTATATACTACGAGGGGTAGTTAGTGGTATATACTACGAGGGGTAGTTAGTGGTATATACTACGAGGGGTAGTTAGTGGTATATACTACGAGGGGTAGTTAGTGGTATACAGCAGGGTTACGAGGGGTAGTTAGTGGTATATACTACGAGGGGTAGTTAGTGGTATACAGCAGGGTTACGAGGGGTAGTTAGTGGTATACAGCAGGGTTACGAGGGGTAGTTAGTGGTATATACTACGAGGGGTAGTTTGTGGTATATACTACGAGGGGTAGTTAGTGGTATACAGCAGGGTTACGAGGGGTAGTTAGTGGTATACAGCAGGGTTATGAGGGGTAGTTAGTGGTATATACTACGAGGGGTAGTTAGTGGTATATACTACGAGGGGTAGTTAGTGGTATACAGCAGGGTTATGAGGGGTAGTTAGTGGTATATACTACGAGGGGTAGTTAGTGGTATATACTACGAGGGGTAGTTAGTGGTATACAGCAGGGTTACGAGGGGTAGTTAGTGGTATACAGCAGGGTTATGAGGGGTAGTTAGTGGTATACAGCAGGGTTATGAGGGGTAGTTAGTGGTATATACTACGAGGGGTAGTTAGTGGTATACAGCAGGGTTACGAGGGGTAGTTAGTGGTATATACTACGAGGGGTAGTTAGTGGTATACAGCAGGGTTATGAGGGGTAGTTAGTGGTATCTTACCAAAGTCGGCAGGGTTGTGGTAGGTGGGGCAGTTGAGGCCCAGCTCTCTCAAGTAGGGAACCAGGTTGGAGACGTTTCCCCTGTAGATACACTGACCCTGACTCAACACATACAGCTGGGAACAACAACAGGTCAACGTTAACACCTCAACACTGTTCAGGTTAGCCCCCAGTCAACATCCACAATGGTGCAGTGATGTAATGTAATGTAATGTAATGTGATGATGTAATGTAATGAACCAAAGGTGGGCAGAAGTGACGTTGACTTCGGCTCCCAATACTACTGCTGCTGCTGCTGCTACTACTACTACTACTACTACTACTACTACTACTACTACTACTACTACTACTACTACTACTACTACTACTACTACTACAGTTACTGTCACCTTGTCGAAGAGCTCAAAGAGCTTGGCGCTGGGTTGGTGGATGGTGCAGATGACGGTGCGACCGCCCTGCGCCAGAGCCTTCAGCAAAGACACCACCTGGAAACAAGATGAACTGTCCAGACCGCTGGAGAGGAAACAAGACATTACAACAACAACATGAGATACAACATGCTGCCACTGTTGAGCAGACCTCTGGACCAATGGTCCTCCATCATGGAGGTTCAACAGGCTGCAGGTTGTCATTCCAACCAAACACTACAGCAGCAACAAACCTTCAACCAGAGAGGAGGAACTAGTTAGTGAACTGGTTAGGGAAACCCTGCTCTTGGTGTTACATTTTGCTGCTATCAGGTGGAAACCTCTCATGTTTTACTTCAGCTGAAGGACTCCGGGCTCCTCTATGGGTTGAGAACATTCTAGCCCTGGTCTTACAAAACCCTTTAAAACCACTGGAGGTGATTGGAGTTGCTGATAGTTTTCAGAGTTTTCTTCTCATCAGGGTGAAAAGCCTCTGAAACAATTAGATCATGGACACTAAAACTCTCCATTGAAACCAGATTGATGAACCCCCCCACACACACACTTATTCAATGGTATAGAGACTCTACTGACTTTACATGAAGAATTAATTCACAAAAAACTTATTGAAGAATTAAATTAATTTACAAAGAAAATCAGAAATCCTGTTGGGAGGAACCTCCATCATATCAGAGATGGACCACATGACAGGATGATATCTGATGTTCAGTAAAGTACTATAGTACTATAGAATGTCATTAAACTGTTATATGAACTTCAAATGGTCAATACACTAATCCATTATAATCCATTACAGCTGTGTTCCTGGTAATGCATTAACCTGTCTAACATTTGTCAGCTCACTAATCAGGTCAAGACGAAGCTCGTCACTAAGCTCAGAGCAACACGGGACGCAAATAGAAATAACAAGAAGACAGAAAACACATCACCATGTCTTGTTGTTGTGATTGTGACGACCAGGGTGCTACATACAGGCTGAGCAGTTAGCAGTTAGCTTAGACAGCAGAATGCTTTGAAAGTCTAAACGTTTATTTGTGCATTTGTTTGGAAAAGTGAATATTCATTTTAGACGTCTCGGACTCTGTAGAGAGAAACCTCAATGGAGCAGCACAGGACCATTTGAGAGGCAACAGGGTGTATCAGGGCTGCTGCCTCACATATCCACCCATTCACGACACTCGCTGTCAAAGTGTAAATCCTGGGCATGATCATCACAGTCCCACTGACTGACGTATATGAATCATTCATGAGGTAATGGAGAAAACCTCACTTTTTATCCAAAACTAAATATGTAATCAAGCTTTGCAGCTAGAGGAAATACACAAGACACGCTTGCAAATCCTCCAAAGGGCCCCATTCCATCTGGAGAGAGTACTACCGCATTTATTATTTTCATATGTTGGGCACTGTGAAGCCCTTAGAGACTGTAACGGTGATTAAGGGCTATACAAATAAATGTGATTTGATTTGACCACTAGGATTGCAAAGGTTCATTTTCGAATTGCGTGTCTGTGTACCCTGAATAAAAGGTCTGTGGTACGACGACCATCTTCTACCCGTGGCCACTGAGTGAGTCCACTAGAGCAGTTGGGGGTTAAGGGCATTGACAGTAGTTGATGCGGAAGGGGAGAGTGTTACTCCATCAGGTCCCGGACTATCTGACTATCTGATCAAATGGGGGTCGGTGGTCTGATGTGTCAGTTTACTTGACATGCCGTGCCCTGGGCTACCATAGGTCACAGGCTGGATCACTGGCTGTCAGCTGACCTGGTGGGCTCGTCGAAGAACATGACGGGTGGGTTGTTGACCAGCTCCAGGGCGATGGCCAGACGCTTCCTCTGACCTCCTGACAGGTGAGACGTTCTGGTTTTAGCACAGTCCAGTAAACCCAGAGCCACCAGGATCTCCCTGACCTGGAACCAATAATAATAATAATAATACAGGATAACAGACGTCTAACAGACTTGCATAGAAATACAGAAGATACTGAATGTAAACATAAGGCCATCTTGTGAGTAATAAATCGAGGTCCATCCTCATCACAGTGAACCACTCACCATCTCACGGCGAGCCTCCACCTTCTCCTGCAGCTTCAGATTGGCTGAAACCTGGAGGACAGACCTGAGGTCAAAATCTAGTACTGTAGGACTAGACTAGACTCGATTAACTATACTAAGATAGACTAGAATTTACTAGATTGGACTAGAATAAACTAGACTAGACGACAGGGCTAGAATAGACAAGCCTAGACTAGAATAGACTGGACTATACTAGGCTGGAATAAACTAGATTGGACTAGAATAATCTAGACTAGACTAGACTGACCTAGAGTAGGCTAGGGTAGACTAGAGTAAACTGGCAAGACTAGGCTAGAGTAGACTAGAGTAGAGTAGACTAGAATACACTAGACTAAACTAGAGTGACAAGACTAGAAACGACTATACTAGGGTAGTGATAGTGTTTACCACCACAGCCTCTAAACGACTCAGTAGGCCGTGTGTTTACCACCATGGCCTCTAGATGACCCAGTAGGCCGTGTGTTTACCACCATGGCCTCTAGATGACCCAGTAGGCCGTGTGTTTACCATCATGGCCTCTAAATGACCCAGTAGGCCGTGTGTTTACCATCATGGCCTCCTGTACGGTGAGGTGTGGCAGCAGCATGTCGTCCTGCATGATGTAGCAGGAAACCTTCCTGAAGGAGCGCAGGTCTCTGGGCTGACCGTTGATCAGGATCTCCCCCTCCATCCCTGTCTCTCTGGACAAACAGGGTATGATAGTAAGATACTGGTTCTTCTGGTACTGTACCAGTACTGCAGTATGATACTGGTTCATCTGGTACTGTACCAGTACTGCAGTATGATACTGGTTGTGCTGGTACAGCACCAGTTACAGTTTATATTTTTATATTTTTTGCATCTCAGCTTGTCTCTCCTGATTGAACCGGTACCAATGTGTGTGTACCAGTAGGGCCAGTGTGGTACTGGTACACACACATTGGTACCAGTTCAATCAGGAGAGACAAGCTGAGATGCAAAAAATATAAAAATATAAACTATATAGTAAATACAATTGAAGCATAGCCCAAGCTTTGGTGTTGATATTAACAATTTAATTTATAGGGGATAGACCTATAAATGTAGGCCGGCTAGCAGGACGCTGCACCCGGCCATGTCATCTGTCTTGGTTTTGTAGTAATCTAGACAGCCTGTACTAAACCAGTTAGAGTAATCAATATGTTTTGATTATATAATAGTGTTGCTGAAGGCTTGCAGATGTTGTCATGTTGTCACATGACTGTCACAGGAAAACACAAATTACATTTGCCAAGACGCTCACAGCTAGCAAGCATGGAACTAGCGCTAAGCTACTTTTCACTGTTACATATCAGCTTGTAAAGTGTTGTGTTTTAATACATGCTCTAGAAATACACACACACACACGCACACACACCGACTGAACACACACCTGTACCCAGCCAGTATATTCATGAAGGTGGACTTGCCGGCTCCTGAGGGCCCCATGATGGCCACCAGGCCCCCGCTGGTGAATTTCCCAGAAATCCCTTTGAGCAGCGTCTTGTAACCTGAGACAGCAAAAGAAAAGGCCGGGCCGTCAGCGTTCCCAGGATTCAGCCTGCAGGATAAAAGCTCTTTGTCCCGTTGAAGCTTTAAGTTTCTGTTTAGTTCAACTTGTTCAATGCAGCCGGGTTTCCATTACACACTGACCTCACACACTCCCACTGAAACCACTGGGTGTGTGTGGACTTTCACATCCCCAATTTTAATTTCTTTTTTTTATCATTTATAGTTTTTGTATTATCTCTTTACTATCTATCTGATGATCTGTCTGTCTGCCTGCCTGTCTGCCTGCCTGTCTGCCTGTCTGTCTGCCTGCCTGCCTGCCTGCCTGCCTGCCTGCCTGCCTGTCTGTCTGTCTGTCTATCTTGAAACAACAACTTCCTGTTTGTCTGTCTGGTAATTCAGATTACATGTAAACACTGAAAGAAATATCAACCTTAATGAGTCATTCAATCAGATGCCAGTGGAGAGAGACGTAGAGATTTCAGCTCATTTGTTTCCAACACAGTTTAACTTGTTTTGAGGCTTTTCAGGCAGAGAGATGATGAACCTGCTTAGGAGTGAAATCATCTCATCCATTGTTTTCACTTGTTTGCAAAAATTAAAAGTCAAATTAAAATTAATTTAAGAGATTCAACTTCAAAGAGTGTAAACATGTAGGACAACAGACTAGACACTAATTCAGTTAATCAATGACATTAATTGGAGAAATGAGGTGAAATAAGGATGAGGAGGAGGAGGAGGAGGAGGAGGAAGAGCAGGATGAGAAAGAGGAGGATGAAGAGGAGGAGGAGGAGGAGGAAGAGGATGAGAAGAGGATGAGGAGGAGCAGTATGTCCGACAGTAACCGTTCCAGTATTTATCGAGTGGCTAAACACAACGCTGCCACTTTAATTGGATTATCAGATTGAATCCACCCTGGACGACCTGCAGTAACCTCTGCTGTGGTACCAGGAGTTTCACATGAAGGTGACTGATCACAGAACGATCCAGAATGGAGATCTTCTTCTTTCTTAAGAGGTGAAGAGAAGACTCTGAGAAAAATATTTTCGCTCTGGGTTTGGCAGAACTGAAGCTGTGGGCGGTCAGCAGGGCTTCACCTGAACAGGAGGATTAATCACACCTCACCAGATGAAATGTCCTCACTGAAACTCCAGCTTTCTAATCCTCACACCAAACATGAGAAAAGAGTCTTGGTGGTAAATATGAGCTTTTAAAGACGATAACTGCCCCTTATTACCGACTTAGTTCAACGAAGCAGTCAGGCCTTCTGGATACAAAGACTTTTGCTGCAAAAGGAGAAATGTGACGCCTACTTCTATACAATCCTTCACATTTTACAGACTTTGAATGATGAGCTTCAGTTTGGACACACGGCATTCTGGGAATAAACTCTTCAAATCTCCATTAATAGATCCTCCGCTAACAGAGAGCTAACAGACAGCTAACACACAGCTAACAGCGAGCTAACACACTGCTAACACATTGCTAACACACTGCTAACACACAGCTAATGTACCGCTAACAGAGAGCTAACACACTGCTAACACACAGCTAACGTACCGCTAACAGCGAGCTAACACACTGCTAACACACAGCTAACGTACCGCTATCAGAGAGCTAACACACTGCTAACGTACCGCTAACACACTGCTAACACACTGCTAACGTACCGCTAACACACTGCTAACAGAGAGCTAACACACTGCTAAACGCTGTTTTATAGTTGTAAGACAACTGTCTTGTGTATCTGTCTGTCTGCCTCTACCTGTCTGTCTCTCTGAGCGGTGATGCACTGCTGAGTTCTGCTGAGCTTTGCTTTAGCAGTGCATCACCTTCCTTCGTTGTCACACACACACACACACACACACACACACACACACACACACACGCACACACACACAATCCTTCTCCTTAACAACCAGCTCCTCCCCCAGGCATGCTGGGAGATGTAGTCCCTCCAGGGTATCCTGGGTCTACCTGGGGTCTCCACCCAGTCGGTCACGCCTGGTGAACCTGGTGCCTGGTGGATCACTGAGCTCCTCACCCTGTCACCCTGAGGAGATCTCAACCAGTCTCTAACCAGGGCTCCTGACTGGCTGAGGGTCCGGATGAAGATTGGCCAGCAAACTGGGAGCTTTGATTTATGACTCAGCTCTTAATGACTCAGCTGCTCCCCCCTCACCTGGATGGGAAAGACCCTTTTTCCAGAGAGAACCAAGACCCCAGACCTGGAGGTGCTGATCCTCATGGATCACAATCAGCTCCAAACTGCTCCAGTGCACATCAGAGATCCGGTCTGATGAAGCCAGAAGGACAACATCATCTACAAACAGCCGCACCTTGAGCCTTTCTGGCCTGCTGGTACCTCTCCGCTGAGTCATGAGTCCTCCTGTTACTGCAGTATTTGCAGTACTTTACTGTATTTGTACATTTTACAGAGCTGAAAGACGACCAGGTCCTGGTGGTGGAGACCACAGGAGACTAGTGAACGTGGTACTAGACAACAACGTCAGACCAGACTGTCCTGCAGACAAACTACTGGCTCTGCTCAGATGAAGATTTACTTCTGCTGTTTCTGGGTTTTAACTATGAGCAGCTGCTAACATGGTGAACTGTTCCAACAGGCTACTGTACACACTGAAGTAATAACAGAAACTGAAGAAGGCATAAGGCTGCTGATAATAAAGGCAATCATAGTATTTTCCAGTGAGCACATCAGTGTGCAATTGGTTCTTAGAAAGATCTGTTCATATGATAATGTTTGTTGTTTGTTGAATTGTGAGGAGAAGGTTTTCATTTTCAGTGAGCACAGTGTCTCATAATACCTTTCTTCCTCCACCAGGGTCCCTCAGGGATGGAGTAGGAGATGTCTTTGAACTCGATGTTGACGGCGGGTCTCCTCGGTAGGGAGGAGAACCTCTGGGCCTCCGTCAGGCTGTTCTCCACTTTCTTCAGGTGTCTGTGGAGCAGCGGCGTCTGCTGGCTGCCGGTGCGCTGGTTGTTGACCACCTCATCCACACACACACACACCGTCCGGGGGTCCAACATCAGGTCCGGGGGCCCGTTGGTGTTCTGGTGGAGGTGGTTCAACAGGACAGGACAATCATTTATTATTGGTGGATAAAATGTATATTTGACATTTCAGTTGTTTATCTGATTCTGATCCAGGTCAACATATAATATAAGTCAATAGTAAGGAGGTCAAGGGTCAGAGGTCACAGCACCCTAATGATAGATGGAACAAACATTGCTGTGACCCTAGAGCAGGGGTGTCCAAACTACGGCCCGCGGGCCAACTGCGGCCTGTGGTCCATTTTTAATTGGCCCGCAGAAAATTCTAAAAATATAATGGAATATGGCCTACACATGAAACTTGCGCTTGACTGTATTGTACTTCTTAGTTTTAACACTAGGTGAAGTAACTGTCTTGAACAAGGCAGCTTCTCCACAAAACAAGAGCAATCAAAGAAAATTTTTGCCACGGGTGACCAAAAATGGCAGAATCAAAGAAACACAAGATAGCAAGTGAGTGTGGAAAATTTCAGACACGGTTTGAAAATGAATATTTCTTCATAGAAGTCAAGGGGAAGTGTGTCTGTTTGATTTGCAATGAAACTGTTGCAGTGATGAAAGAGTATAATGTACGACGATACTATGAAACCAAACATCAGACCTACAAGTCCTACACTGGTGCCGAGCGCAAACAGAAAGTTAAGCAAATGGCAGCTAGCCTGCTAGCTCAACAACGGTATTTTTTCCGTGCTAACAAAACACAAGAAAATGCCACAATAGCCAGCTACGAGGTAGCTCAACTCATTGTCCGTCACGGGAAACCTTTCTCAGATGGTGACTTCATAAAACAGTGCCTCACTAAAGTCGCAGGAATAATGTGCCCGGAAAAAATGCAGGAATTCAACAACGTTAGCATGTCCAGAAACACAGTTGTGCGGCGAATCGAAGACTTGTCAGCTAGCCTAAAACATCAAGTGTCAGATAAAGCTTGTGCTTTTGATTTTTACTCGATTGCATGTGATGAGAGCACAGACGCCACAGACACCGCACAGCTGTTAATTTTTTTGTGGGGAGTTGACGATAACTTTTGCATTACGGAGGAGCTGCTTGATCTTAGGAGTCTAAAGAGCACAACAACGGGTAAGGACATTTTTGAAGCTGTGTCAGATGCAATGGGAAAAAAGTTTGGACACCCCTGCCCTAGAGTGATGATGATGATGATGAAGTGGAGGGAAAGACAGAAGAAACATGAAGGTTTTCTTTATGAAGAAGGACTTTATTTGCAACATTGCACACTATACATGCAGGGGCACACACACTTTTTAGTGTCCAAGTTGGATGAAATCTGCTCTTTATCCCATCCTCGCTGCTCTTCCTCCAAGCCGGCCAGGTGCTGCAGACGATAGCAGCGCCCAGGGATCAGGTGTTTTGTTGCTGTCCTCGTCAGGGACAGTTGACTGGATGTTGCATGTCTTTAGACGGGTTCTTTCCAAGTGAACACGGGGAGAACATGCAAACCCCACACAGAAAGGCCCGGGAGATAGCCCACCAGAGCCCCAGGCGGGAATGGAACCCAGGACCTTCTTGCTGTGAGGCAGCAGTGCAAGCACTGCGCCACCGTGCCGGTACAAACCCTAACCCTTTATACAGAGTACAGTACAGTACTACTGACACACATGGTACAGGACAACAAACCTGTACCAACCAGGCCCACCAGGACCCAACCAGACCCAACCAGACCCACCAGGACCCAAGCATATCCATCAGGACCCAACCAGATCGCATAGGAACCAAAAGGACCCACAGGACCTAACAGAACCCATTAGGACCCAGCCAGGCCCAACACAATCCAAAAGGGATCTGCAGACTCTACAGAACCCAACAGAAGAAAACCAAATCCAGTAAGACCCGACTAAACCTACCAGACCATACCAGACCCAACAGGAGCTGATACTCTTTGGTCAGGTTGGGTTGAGCTGTTCCTGTTGGGTCTGTTTGGGTCCTCTTGGTTACAGTTGGGTCCTGTTGGGTTTGGTTGGGTCTTGTTGAGTCTAGTTGGGTCCTGTTGGGTTTGGTTGGGTCTTGTTGAGTCTGTTTGGGTCTAATTTGGTTTGGTTGGGTCTGTAGGACACCCTAGGGGCGTGACAAGGTAAGAGAAGTCCAAATGTAATAAATGACACAATGTACATCTTCAAATTGATATTGTAAGAATTAAAAAATGTTACAGCCTTTATAATGTGTTCATTTAATAATGTACAACAGGAAAATAAGTTTTATAACATTTTGACTCATTTAGAAGATTTTATTACATTTTGTCAAGCGTCTTTAGCGCTATATAAAATAAATGTATGATGATGATGATGATGATGATTATTATTATTATTATTATTATTATTATTATTATTATTATCCAGCAGTTATTACATTATCAGTTTCTACATGGATCAATGGGGTCAAAAAGTCTGAGTCCACTATCACAAACTCATTTATCAAAAACTAACACTTTTTTTTTAACCTTTTCAATAACACATTAAAACTGATAATATCAACATGTTTGGATCTTTGAGAAATGCTTGTATGAAACTGAAGTATATCTGAATATCTTGTTCACACCATCTGGGAAGGTCTTGTGGAAATTGTTGTCACGCAATAATTCAAATATTAACACATAATACACACATAATACACAGTGTGAATTGTTTTGGTATTTTAACAACTAATACCAGATATTGATGAAATCACATGGTCCTCTATGAGGCCTTAGTGGAAGAGCAGCAGTTTCCAAACCAGTTCTTCAACAAACATGAGCCAAAACAAACAGCAACATTTTACTGAACAAAGAACAAAGTTTGAACTTTAAAGTTTGACTATTATTATATTATTAGTTAAATTGTTAAATTTTTCAAAACTGAAGCTTTTTGGAATATGAACTATTATTTTCATGTTAACAGTATGTAAGCTTTAAAACATAAATGGGAAATCTATTCCATTAACAGGATTATTATATTGTTAACTGCATATTGTTATCAGGTTAATGGGAAGTTATTCCATGAACAGTGACAGAGCTCAGTAGAACTAATAACCATCATATTGAACGGTGAGGTCAGAGCTCAGTAGAACTAATAACCATCATATTGAACGGTGAGGTCAGAGCTCAGTAGAACTAATAACCATCATATTGAACGGTGAGGTCATGTTGTCATACAGACTGACTGTCCTGCTCCATATGGAGGCTTAATCCGTTTGTATACGGAGCCGGGAGGTAACTGTCGGACACAGCTTAGGACCACAAACCACTGCATGTTCCTGCCATGTTCCTACAATATTATAAAGGGTTTTATTATATATTATATAGTT
This sequence comes from Hoplostethus mediterraneus, assembly GCA_034670385.1. Classification (NCBI taxonomy): domain Eukaryota; kingdom Metazoa; phylum Chordata; class Actinopteri; order Trachichthyiformes; family Trachichthyidae; genus Hoplostethus; species Hoplostethus mediterraneus. Next base: position 856,027 of record JAXDDW010000110.1, read on the forward strand.
ATAACTGAGTTGTTCCTCTGCAGTAGCTGCATGATATTTGAACCTGTTCTTGTGTTGATTACAGCAGTTCATTGGGAGCATCGGTCCAGACTGTCTGGACTGATGACACCAGGACCACTGCTTTACTCTCGTTATTACAAAGAGCCAAACAGAGAAAAGAGATTCAACTCAGTAGAAACAAACTCCAACATCCAAACAGCTCAGACAGGATCTAACAGGATCTAACAGGATCTAACAGGAACAGGATCTAAACCCACTTCCATTCACACTAAACAAGTCTAGTCTTCACAGCCTCATTCAGAGGAGCTGCTGATTGTTGGGCTCGTCCAACAATCATACATGTCCACTGAGTCCAGTACAGGTGCAGTGTTCCCAGTGTTCCCAGTGTTCCCAGTGTTCCCAGTGTTCCCAGTGTTCCCAGTGTTCCCAGTGTTCCCAGTACTCACCATGATGATGGAGTTGGTGACGGTGGGGTTGTGGACGGACCAGGCGGCCGTCAGACAGGCCATGGCCGAGCGACAGCAACACTGACACTCGCTCACACACACACACACACACACACACACACACACACACACACACACACACACACACACACACACACCTGAGCGCCGCCTCACTCGCTCACTACCACTCTAGGTCTCTCTACCACTCTGTCTGCAAGCTCCTCCCCCTTCCTCTCCCTCTGTATCTCGGTCCCTCTCCCTCGGTCTACTAGCCCCTCCCTCTTTCTCTCTGCATGTCTGCAAGCTCCTCCCCCTTTCTCTCCCTCTCTCTCTCTGCCTGTCTCTCTCTCAGTAGGTTTCCTCCAACACATGCAGGTCAGGTGGATTGGAGACTGAACTGTCTATAAGTGTGAATGTGAGCGTGTCTGTCTGTGTTGACTTGTCTGTCTGTCTGTCTTGACTTGTCTGTCTGTCTGTGTTCTCTGTGACGGACTGGACATGCTAGTACTACCAGTCAGAAGTAGTTAAACAGCGCCACCTACTGTCTAAACTGTAAACTGACACCGAAAGGCTGCTTCTGCCGACTTCTTTTTATTGGCTTTTTATACAAACACTTATTGTAAGTTTGGATAAAGCGTCTGCTAAATGACGTCATGTGATCACTTATACTAACACGTGTTCCTGGTCCATCGAGTGGTCTGGTGTTTTGTTCCTCCTCCAATCGTAGACGACGTGACGTCACGTTGAGATGTTTCCAGTCTGACATCAGAAAATGTTTCCTGATCTAAAACATCAACAGTAACCGTCAGGTTTTGGTGTCAGCCAATCAGAATCAAAGAGCAAGAGCTTCTTTCTAGACCGACGATCAACAATCATACAGGAGAAATCCATCAGAGGAGAGAGACCGACAGGAGGTAGACCAGAATGCAATGCAGTAACCAAGATAGACCAGAATGCAATGCAGCCATAAGACATGACGGGCTTTGAGTAAGGGGCTCTCACTTTTACTCAACTCCCTCTACTCAACACAAGGTGGCTGTGGCTCAGTGGTAGGGCAGGTTGTCCACTCATCACGAGGTTGGCGGTTCGATCCCCGCCTCCCCCAGTCCACATGTTGAAGTGTCCTTGGGCAAGGCAAGGCTCCTGATGGTCAGGCCAGCAGCTCGCATGGTAGCTCACTGCCGTCGGTGTGAGTGATGAGTCAAATATTGTACAACGCTTTATAAATGCAGCCGTTTACAGAGCCAGGCAGGTTCTCTGGGGGTTGACGAGGCAGGTTGGGGGAAAGGGAACAGTAACTTCATCAATACATGTTGAACATCACAGATGGATGAGCTGACAGGAAGAGGATCTGAGGGAGACGTCCTTTAATTCTTCAAACAATTACACAACATTGAGCAGGATTGAAAACATGCTGAAATATCTCAGTCCATCAAATGTTTTAACAAAAATAACAGACTGAATGTCATGTTAAATATTTCCTAACCGTCCATAAGATATAAATTCTGGGTGTTTGTTGATGTGCGAAGCAGCCATGACGCCTCCTGCTGTTTATTCCTGTTATTACACTCTGAAAAACGACACGTCACCATCAACCCATCTGGAGTTACATTACATCTACGATAAAAACAAAATACGATATTCTTACATATTCTTAAAACATTAAATCATATGAAAGGTGTGTTGCTCTCTGATGACCTGTACAGTGAAATCAGACAGCAACAAACTTTAACTGGGCAGACTGGTGGCGCTGGTTTCATCCCTAACAGAAAACTGGGTTTAATAGGCAACATGGATTCTGTTACTGTGTAATTACACCTTCAAAGAATTTAAAGGTCACCAGGTTGTAAAATGAATCAAACCTGCTGGCAGAAACTACCTAGTAACAATATCCATTTTAAATATCTTCACAACCCCGTTTTAGATGAGTGTGGTTAGAGAGAATAAGGCTTTCAGAAAGAAAAAACATTCAAAATAAAAGTATATCGACATTCAGTCCATCCCGGTGTAAGGCATCATCATGTCTGCAGGGAAGTGAACCACTGGATTCAAGGTATTCCACCACTTTGGGAATTTCAATTTTGGTAGTTTTCCTCAGGTGGTTCTATTAAGGTCAAATCTGCATTAGCTCATCAGGTTGTTAGCACCATTAGCATTGCTCATTCACAGGCCCATTAGTCGCACTGAAAAACGCTAACAACGCACGCTGAGGGACGAGCTTCATCTCTACAGTTTGGAGGTACCGAATGTTGAAGTCATCACGTTCCATACAGAAAAACTACCCAAGATGCACCTGCAGACCGCGAGCAGAGCTACAATATAAGAACAGAAGAGCTCAAGGTTTCCCCCCTACAGCATCGTGGAGTTCAAATATCAATGACAATTTTTCATTCACCCCCAAAATAATTGTCAATACAAAACAGGTCAGCCGGGCCGACTGATCAACCCGCTCAGAGGAGAAACCACATTGAAATCCTCTTCAACACACATTTGTGGAATAGGAGTTGAAGTGTTATTTTGGGATGTACAGTCAAGAACACGATTGGTCCTGTTCATGTTGTCATAGGTTTAACATGGAGGAAAATAAAGACACGATAAAAACTGATCTGCTGTTTAGCCCCATCTTCCTCTACAGATGTTGAATCCATATGAGTGGAGGGTCAAACGGTGCCAGAGGTCTTACTACCTCCAGGACAGACAGGCTGTAGTAATACTGACCATAACATGGGAATACTGACTGTTGAAGACTTAACCAAATAATAAGCCCAAATCAGGAAAAAGATGGTTGTGAGCAATTACTAAAAAATAACAAATTACTTTGGTTGCTGTGAAAGGGCAAATGTCTTCAGGCAAGAAGCTAAAATCTAATCGAGTGTTTAAAGCAGACCTCAGAAGTAGAAAAGGATTGTGCTGGGACAAAACAAATCAATAACTATGGACGACAGAGTGATGATGAGGGCAGACTTTATCAACATGACAACCAACAGCCTGATTCTGCAACACCAGCGGTTTCTCTGCAGTCAGTCAGCAGCAGCGGACTCATGACAGGAATAACTTCAGTCATAACTTCTCTCAATGTTAGCATGATCAGGTCCTCAGCTCTGATCAGCTGGTTGTGTTTCTGTCCGTCTCAACAGAATTGAATAGCCTGCTGGCTAGTTAGCTAGCTAGCAGTGAGTTCAGGTGAACTAGCTGACTCTTCTCCAGCTCCAACTCAGAGTGTTTTGGAGTAGAGACTAGGGCTAAAGACAAGACAGTTTACTGAGTCACAGTAACCTACATTTGGAGACAAATCTACCTGATCACACTGATCACTTTTACTGAGAACGTTACTGGAGGATCTACAGACACACCACAACAACCTGGTTCAGACAGTCAACTGGTTCTACTGACACATTACTAACTAAATACTGACGATGGATCAGACCTGGTGGTGTTGGTTTGGTAGAACCGGACGTGCTACCAAACCAACACCACCTCCGTCCACTGCAGAGACGACTGAGGAAACACTGGTGCAACAGCACAGGTTATTACATTTAGTATAAAAAGAGGCTGGGGTCTTATTTTCTCAGTATTATTTAGTTTTTTTCTCCGTGGCCAGTGTGTCATGGAGTTTGGAAACACACTTTTCAAACTGGTCCATCACCAGCGTGCCGTTTTCGTCAAAGAAAGCTGCCACCGATTTGGTGAACTCGGCTTCCCGTGAGTTCCTCGATTTCCCATCCGTGAAAGAGACCCTGAGCGAGTACTGGTCATCAAACCTACAAGCACACAGAGATGTCAACGTTACATTTACGTTACCATAAACGTGTCATCAGGAGCCCCGGGCTCGCTGTGTTGCGGTCATATGTACTCATTTAGGAAGTTAATCAATAAATCTGTTGGATCCACTCTGTAAATATGTCTCATTTATTCAACCAAGGACTTCACTACTAGGATGTTCACTACTAATAATTCCAGACATGATATTGAACTGAGCTCTGCTGGTACGACGGTCCGGCAGCTAAATGCCATAAGATCAAGCCTGTCTGGTAAGTCATCCTACATCCACCAAACATCAGTAGTCATATTCTAAACGTCGTGTTGGCTGGTAAGTTTTGGAATGGTTCGGCTAGTGTGTTTGGTAGGCGGCATGAGGTTGCTGGTGCAATTCCTGGCCAGATTGAATCCAGAGGTATTGACGTACCGTTTGAGGGAGGAGGAGAGCTGCCAGATGTGGTCGGGGTCCATGCCGGCCGGATCCTTCTGGACAGCCATCAGGAAAATGTTCTTCTCTTTGTAGGAGGTGTACAGCGTCAAGATGCCCATCATGATGAAGTATGTGGTGGATGGTTAGGGAAGACAACCTCAGATACCCCAACACTACCTGACCTCAGATACCCCAACACTACCTGACCTCAGATACTCCAACACTACCTGACCTCAGATACCCCAACACTACCTGACCTCAGATACCCCAACACTACCTGACCTCAGATACCCCAACACTACCTGACCTCAGATACCCCAACACTACCTGACCTCAGATACCCCAACACTACCTGACCTCAGATACTCCAACACTACCTGACCTCAGATACTCCAACAGTACCTGACCTCAGATACCCCAACACTACCTGACCTCAGATACTCCAACAGTACCTGACCTCAGATACTCCAACAGTACCTGACCTCAGATACCCCAACACTACCTGACCTCAGATACTCCAACAGTACCTGACCTCAGATACTCCAACAGTACCTGACCTCAGATACTCCAACAGTACCTGACCTCAGATACTCCAACACTACCTGACCTCAGATACTCCAACAGTACCTGACCTCAGATACTCCAACACTACCTGACCTCAGATACTCCAACAGTACCTGACCTCAGATACTCCAACAGTACCTGACCTCAGATACTCCAACAGTACCTGACCTCAGATACTCCAACACTACCTGACCTCAGATACCCCAACACTACCTGACCTCAGATACTCCAACAGTACCTGACCTCAGATACTCCAACAGTACCTGACCTCAGATACTCCAACAGTACCTGACCTCAGATACCCCAACACTACCTGACCTCAGATACTCCAACAGTACCTGACCTCAGATACTCCAACAGTACCTGACCTCAGATACTCCAACAGTACCTGACCTCAGATACTCCAACAGTACCTGACCTCAGATACTCCAACAGTACCTGACCTCAGATACTCCAACACTACCTGACCTCAGATACTCCAACAGTACCTGACCTCAGATACTCCAACAGTACCTGACCTCAGATACCCCAACAGTACCTGACCTCAGATACCCTAACTGTTCTTCATCTCAGTATCCACCACAGTTCCACTGCTAATATTTTGTGCCTTTGCCTGCTGTATCCTATTTACTATTTCTGGTTAGCATATTGTGAGGCCTCATAGTGCATCTGAATCATATTTTAAACATGTCAAGCAGAATTCTTACATTATAATCAGCTTCAGTCTCATCCTCTTCTTCAAGATGAAGCACAGTCATTAACTTTCTCTTGTCCATTTTTATCTTCCACTTACTGCAAGTTAGCTAGCTAACGCTTAACGGGATTGATGTTACACTTGTTTCCCCGTGACTTCTAGATCTCTCGGTTACTAGAGATGCTCAAAGCTGAAGTTTGAGTCTGAGCAAGAGCTGAAGGATATGAGATGACGCAGCAGGCCAGGACCGGTCTGGACTCGGGGAAGGGGTGGAGGTAATCCCACACCAGGGCCAGCATGGCAAACAGACACGACACCGTGCAGATCAGCAGACGACCGTCCACCAGCCTGAAGTTCTCCACATAACCATACTTCTCCAACAGTACCTGGAGGAGCAGCAGGGGGAGGAAGAGGAGCAGGAAGAGGGTTTGATTACTATCAATGAGTGTATATAAGGATAAGAAGTGTATACAGGATAATCTACGAGTCAAATCAAACCTTCTTCGCGGCGTCGTCCAGAGAGTTTTTCACGGCGGCTCCATCCCACTTATCGATCTTCACCGGCTTCTCGTCAATCCTCCACTGAAACATCAGGCACAAAGTTATCTTATAGAGAAAATATGTGACAGTGTGTCATAATCACAGATTAGGCCTTTCAATCTACTTAAATGTGTTATTGTTTTTTAATCTCCGCAGAATAACCTTATCTTAAATTTGTATTCAGATGGTTATTTCTGTTTTTTCTTTTTTTGCAATTCTGAAAAGTTCTTTGTAACTTTAATCATAATAAATTCCTAGATCATTTGGTTGGAGGCTCATTCACTCAGATGGCATTTACATTTTAGGCACTGAGCCGAAAATGTTACACAGAAAATGAAACAAAACACCAACAGAGGTGTAATCAGATTACGGTAATATTTGTGTTACGAGAGTCTGAGGATCGCTCGCATGAGGTTAAGATCAAATTATTAGTCAGCCGCCAGCCTGGGTCACATCAGGAAGAAGTAGCTCACATGGGACACAAACATCAGGTCACAAAACTAAAACGAAACATTTACATCTACACTCCGGTCCAGTCCGACCCAGACGGACTTCCCAGAGCAACAACTTTAAATCACCAACTGTCAGGAGGTCAGAGGTCACAGCATCCCGACAACACATGGAATAAACGATGCAGAACTGATGCAGGTAGTGGTGGGTAGTAGGAGCCTAGGAGATACGGGCCGTCCCGTAACCTGAAGGTCTCGGGTTTGATCCCAGTAATGGCTGACTCCTACCTCATCATCATATAAGTCACTGGATAAGAGCATCGGATCAATGACCACAATGCAATGATGAAATAATCAGAGTTCACTCTACATCCGCTTTCAAATGTGCACGTTTTAAAATGTAAGTGGAAAACTGAGTCAGCGGAAGTGAAACAGTGACGTAATCAACGGGCTGCCAACTGCTGTTTATTAGCTCTTGTTTATTTGATTGTCTAATTTTTGTCATTTGTTAAGATAGGTAAAAGTAGGAAAGATAGATAAAGTAGGTTGTTAACTTATTGCACTCTTACCTAGTTAACACTAGTTCTGCTTAGTTGCTTGTTTAGGAAGGAAATGCACTTACGATTACTGGTGACTAGTAGTTCTCTTGTCTATGTTGAATACACTTATTGTAAGTCGCTTTGGATAAAAGCGTCTGCTAAATGACTGTAATGTAATGTAATGTAAAGTAATGTAAAGTAATGTAATGTAAAGTAATGTAAAGTAATGTAATGTAAAGTAATGTAAAGTAATGTAATGTAAAGTAATGTAAAGTAATGTAATGTAAAGTAATGTAATGTAAAGTAATGTAAAGTAATGTAATGTAAAGTAATGTAAAGTAATGTAAAGTAATGTAATGTAAAGTAATGTAAAGTAATGTAATGTAAAGTAATGTAAAGTAATGTAATGTAATGTAATGTAAAGTAATGTAAAGTAATGTAAAGTAAGTAATGTCTGGGCGACGTGACTTTTCTGATCTGCAGTGACAGTTTCCTGCTGCGGACCGATACGTGGAGACCAGCCAGTCTCTCTCGTGCAATATCCTCCATACAAACTCCACGGTGTCGTTTATCGGCTAACATAACCGGAGACCTTTTACCAAACAGACACACTATCCACCGAGCAGCACGCCACTGCAATAACACGTCCACTTTTAGAATTGGGTCACGTTATCTCCCGCCACCCACCGTGCGTTTTGCAGGAAAACGACTGTGGGGGGAAAACAGGCGAACCAATTCAAAAGTTGATATTTTACTGAGAAAAACAATGTTCGGTATATTGTATGAATGTATGCCGAGTATTGTATTGATCCCCGGGGGTCTGAATAATGCTGAATTGAAGAGTGGCTCATAACGGAAATCGGTCTTGTTCTGTTCTAGCAGATGAACAAGGCAAAACTAAACCGGCGGCGTCTCCATACCGGAGAACAGCGCGAGGCTAAACTGCGTCCTGCTTCTATTCAGCGGTTTTGTGTTAGCTAGCGCCAACCCACTCAAAATACAGTTACTGGCTAGCGGCATCTTAGCTAGCTAACGTCAGTAGAACAGCCGCGCCGATGGAAGAGATAAAAACTAAGGCACAAAATAACAAAAGCTCCGTTCTGAAAGCTGCACATTTCTGACCCAACTGTTACCGCTCAGTGGGAAATACAACGTGAATTCTCACTTTCTCCAGGAGTCCAGTCTTGCCATTTCTTGCAGCCATCTTCTCTTCCGGAGCATTTATGGCAGCTATGACCTGGAGCGTTGTGATTGGCTAACACCGAAATTTGAACAACCAACCAAATCGAACAAGGCTGACGTGATTACGTAGCCACGTACGCCAGACGTGGACCCGAATAGTTTCACACCACTCAGTCCCTTGCCGAGGTAGAAACTTTGAGAAACTAGTCTCATCCTTGTAAACCCGCAACAAATATGCTGATATATATATATATATATATATATATCAGCATATATTTCATGTCAGGATATCAAGATCACATTTGTTGCTTGTTTTGTCCGTTGGCTGGTGAATAGTTGATTCCTAAAGAATAGTGGTACTAGCAGCACACAACCAACACACAGCAGATGTAGCTCATAAATATAAGATACTTCATAGATGTTGTTTGAAACAGTTAAAAGAAGACAAGACACCTTTTCAAATTTCCCACATCTCTTTTAGGTTAAAGTCCTTCTTTTACAGTCCATCACATGACAGTAACCATAGAGCCATTACTCCAATACAAAAGTACTGCATTAAAAAACAGCATTGACCAACAATAAGTTGCAGGTATTTTGGCACCTCTCACACCAGATCCACTGTGATACTGCATTTACTACAGAATGGAAGCGGCTGCTGCATATGAGCGTTGTGAGGAGTAAAGCTAGTAGCCCCCAACGCTCCCCAACGCTCCCCAACGCTGGACCGGTGAGATAGCCCTTGTCCTTCACACCGCCGGGCTGGAAGACTGAAAAACAGCAAAACATATGAAAAACCTCAAACAAGACGCATGACGTCTCTTAGTTATGTTTCCTTGTCAAACTCTGTATGAAGAACACACACTTCTCTGATTTCCTTCACCTGAACACCGCCTCACACACTCAACACCCATGTGTCTGAATTCCAGTCCAGGTGAAAGGGTCAGAGCTGACATCACGTCCTGTGTTTTAATAATCTGAAGGCTGCCCGTCAACAGACACCAACTATCTGAGAGGACCAAGAACAGTCTGTTGTCAGGCGAGGGGGCGTGGCCAGGTGAGGGGGCGTGGCTTCCACCTGACACCCTCCCCATCCGGTGATGTTCAGTACATTCAAGAGTTATTTAGTGAAGAAGTGTTGTAGTCTGGTGAACCTGCTTCTACCTCAGTTAGTGATTTCTATTGTTTCCCAGAATGCCTTTCTCTGTGCTTCATGTGTCGGTGCTGAGACTGATCGGGTCGGGCCTTCAGGTGGAGTAACGATGACTGAACCACTAAACCAACCGACAGTCTGTAGAGGTCTGTTGTCCTGGTGTCAGTAGCTACTGTACTACTATGTTAGTCTGTAGAGGTCTGTTGTCCTGGTGTCAGTAGTACTCTACTACTATGTTAGTCTGTAGAGGTCTGTTGTCCTGGTGTCTGTAGTACTCTACTACTATGTTAGTCTGTAGAGGTCTGTTGTCCTGGTGTCTGTAGTACTCTACTACTATGTTAGTCTGTAGAGGTCTGTTGTCCTGGTGTCTGTAGTACTCTACTACTATGTTAGTCTGTAGAGGTCTGTTGTCCTGGTGTCTGTAGTACTCTACTACTATGTTAGTCTGTAGAGGTCTGTTGTCCTGGTGTCAGTAGCTACTGTACTACTATGTTAGTCTGGTAAAGGTCTGTTGTCCTGGTGTCAGTAGTACTCTACTACTATGTTAGTCTGTAGAGGTCTGTTGTCCTGGTGTCAGTAGTACTCTACTACTATGTTAGTCTGTAGAGGTCTGTTGTCCTGGTGTCAGTAGTACTGTACTACTATGTTAGTCTGTAGAGGTCTGTTGTCCTGGTGTCAGTAGTACTGTACTACTATGTTAGTCTGTAGAGGTCTGTTGTCCTGGTGTCAGTAGTACTCTACTACTATGTTAGTCTGTAGAGGTCTGTTGTCCTGGTGTCAGTAGTACTCTACTACTATGTTAGTCTGTAGAGGTCTGTTGTCCTGGTGTCTGTAGTACTCTACTACTATGTTAGTCTGTAGAGGTCTGTTGTCCTGGTGTCTGTAGTACTCTACTACTATGTTAGTCTGTAGAGGTCTGTTGTCCTGGTGTCTGTAGTACTCTACTACTATGTTAGTCTGTAGAGGTCTGTTGTCCTGGTGTCTGTAGTACTCTACTACTATGTTAGTCTGTAGAGGTCTGTTGTCCTGGTGTCTGTAGTACTCTACTACTATGTTAGTCTGTAGAGGTCTGTTGTCCTGGTGTCTGTAGTACTCTACTACTATGTTAGTCTGTAGAGGTCTGTTGTCCTGGTGTCAGTAGTACTCTACTACTATGTTAGTCTGTAGAGGTCTGTTGTCCTGGACCATGTGTCAGTAGCTACTGGTGTTTAACTCCTCTTGTTTTCAAAAACCTTCTCAGTGTAAAGAGGAAGGATCTCTGTCGTCACTGTAAATGTAATAACTAACTAACCAATAACTAACCAATAACTAACCAATAACTAACCAATAAGTAACCATGAACGTAACTAGAAGGCAAACCTGAACACTGGCACACCAAACACATCACTCCTATCACTGAACCTTTAACGATTTGACCTCATATTTGAATCAAGTCTCTGTTAGTTTTATAGTTTGGGCTAAAAAATGAAAATCATCTAAAAGGCCGAAATCCTGATCACCACCAATATCTAATCAATTGTTCCTTGACCCAAGACTGATCTGTTATAATGATGTTAACGTAATGTTTCATGAATGTAATGATTTACCCAACAACGTGGAATCCTGTTCAAAGATGTTTAGCAACGTTAGCTAGCTAGTTAGCATAGGATGCTAGCTACTGTAAGTGCACCTTTACATTTTGATCGGAGTTCCTGCAGGTCCAGAAGGGATCTGACTATCACCGTGTCTAGTGATGCTGTGTAGTCAGACAACGGACCTCAGAAACCTCAGAATTACAAATCTGGACCGAGTGTCCGACTTGTAATTCTGACTTGAAGGAAAGTTCAGTTGCGTTTTTCCTCGTAGGAAGTAGGAATGTCCCATTTTTGAAGTGTCCTTGAGCCAGACACTGAACCTACATCTGCTCACTGTAAATGACTAAAATGAAAATGTTACATTTATTTTTCTAATACTTTCATGATGCAAGTAAAAACATCTCCGCTGCATCGAACCTACAGTATCTATGGACGTTGTTTTCCTGCATCTCACACCGGATGGACAACAGTCAGTACGTTTGCATTTACACTAATATCCTGTTAATATCCATGTTCACATCATGTTCACAACCCAGACCAGCTCTGATCGACATTTTGACAAATCTGTACTCCTGATTTAAAGAAACGTTGTAGCTGGGATATGAAAGTGTGTAATCACTAAGACTAACCAGAAGCTGCTAGCCAGAGTACTGTGTGCATGTAAACATACTCACTGTTTCCATAGTTTGTAAAGCTATAAAATGATGTAGCATCCAAGAGTTTGAATCATCCTCAGCAGCGGGATGGATGTGAGATGTTCAGGGTACAAATAACTCCTAACACAAAGGAAGACTGGCATCAGAGCATGGAGAAGGCCAAGCAGTGGAGAGGCACCAGTACTGGGCAGCTACTACTAAAATATACTAAAAGGTATCTGAGAATTTCCCCAGTAAAATAATCTGATACGATTTCCTTTCTCAGCTGTCGGAGGATGATAGCTTTCTGTAATAAAATGAGATCTACACAAGTTGAGTCCAGCGAGCCCCAACTAAAGGTCCGAGTCTGTCCTGGTCAGTAACAGACGGTAGTTACCCTGCGTGCACACTGAGATCAACCTGATCACCAAGTCACCAAGTCACCAAGTCACCAAGTCCATTCATCTGCTACAGAGCAACAGGGAACCTGGACGCTCAACAAGCTTGTTGCCGCGGCTGAACGTTTCAGTCATCAGCTGCCAACAGCCAATCAGATTTCTGCCTCCTTGTTTTTCTACTGATTTAGTTTCATAATCAATAGTTCAAAATGGACCAGAAGTTGATTCCCAGTTTTATCTGAAAGACATCAGGAATAAACGTCTCTAAAACGATGCTTGGAGAACGTTGATCCATCGCTGGTCGATGAAGATCTGAAGTCATTTTATTGAGTTTTTTCTATTTATTTTCAATTAATGCTGCATAGTTAGCGCTGCCAGCTAGTTATGTTAACACATCAAAATGATAATGTTATGAAAGTCAACACCAAAGCAGTGAAAAATACAATTTGCCTGTTGCAAACTTTGTAGCTGCAGACGACTACGTAGATGCAATCAGAGCGTCTGGCCCCGCCCACAACCAGTCAGAATAGAGACCCAGCTGATCCAGCTGATCAGTGTGAACGCACAGGTACAGTGGGTACAGTACTACTGTACTAACAAGTAGTTCCTGATGTCAGTCAACACTGACACCAGTTCAGCCTGAAATACTTGAATACGTGAACTCGGTAAGAGATTCCAAAAACTGATCTGGAGTTGGGAGGATACCGTCTGGTTAAATCAGAGGAGAATTCCTGCGGGCTTTTATATTGAGATGATTCACTGATCTGACAGCCGTGGAAGATTAAAACACACGTCTGTATTCTGGTTATCACCATGCAGACATCAGCAGAATGAAGCCACTGCTAATGCTGAATGAACAGGACGAAGGTGGTCTAGAGTACGGACATGGTCCATCATCATTTAACTTTTAGAATAAAGTTTAAGGTGATATAACAAAGTAGATGCAACATATACATCTACACACATACATAACCTATTACTGCCATTCATTGAGCATTAGCGGTGGCTATATTTCACCATACCTCTCAGTTCCACCTGGTCAGGCTGGCAGGCCAGAGAATGGTCTGAATATGATCTATAAAACATAACAGACTCATTATCCCTATAATAACTTGCATATATCAAGAAAAGTCTGTCAGCTGCTAGCTGAGTGTCTGTGCTTGTGCTTGGTCGACAAAAACTGGTACCAGTGCCAGCATCCCCCAGAATAACTCCTCACTATGGTTTGCGAGCTAACGCTTTTTGGAGATTCGCCGAGATTTCCGTGGACTACGCCTTCTCCAGTTCTGATTGGACATCCAGGACCGCAGGAAGTACTTCTCTGGGCTTCGCCTTGGCCTGTTGGCTCTCTGGCTCTCCAAGTCAAACTGTCTCTGGAGCTTCAAGGCCAGCGCCCGGTCTTCTCTCTCCTGCTGGATCTGGTGGATGTACCGATCGTTCCCACAGTACTCGATGTCAAAGGCCTCCTGGCTGACCGGCCTGGCTCTCTTCAGTTCTGACTCTGTGTCCTCCAAGTGTTTGGTTTTCTGGCTTCTCTTCTTGCCTCTCCTTGAGGTAGATTGGTTCTGGGTGCAGTTGCTACTGTCGGCCTCTTTCCTGGAACTCTGGGAGTCCTTCGACACTAATTTACAAGACTGGAAACCCGAGTTCCTTGCGTACGGGGAAAACGATTGCCTTTTACTAAACACGGCTCCGCTACATGATTCAGGAGCTACAACTGTCTGGTCAAAGTCTGAACCTCCTCTTACAGCCTCGCTGCTGTAGCGGACAGCAGGGACGCGGATCTTAACGGACTGTTTCTGAAAGCCGTCTGTTTCTCCAGCCGGCTGGTCGAACACCAACCTCCTCTTGTTGAGAGTAAACACTCCGTCGCTGTCCCGTCCTGACGGGGACTGAGTCTTCGCGGGCCTCGCGCCTCCATCCTCCGCCAAACTGGTTTTGCCGGTGAGTTCGTTAACGGGGCTCGTCAGCGTCGCCTTGGAGTTCACTTTGACGCTCTGGCGGTCCAACTCGATCTGCCTCCACTTCTGCAGGACGGCGGGGCTGGCCTCGTAGCTGGTGGCCCTCTGCAGGCCGCGGGTGAGATTGCGGGGGGTGGACTTCACGATGGTGGGCTCCATCAGCCGCCCGTCGGGGAGGCGTTTGGGCGGGGTGCACGGCGAGCAGACGATGGGTTTGAAGTGGTTGAGTTCCTCGGAGATGCTGTCGTTGCTCTCGGGGCTGATGGAGCGCTCCTGTCTGGTCTGAGGGATGCCTAGAGGGGTTGATGATGTCATCACAGTGCGCCAGATGAGCCTCCGGTCAGGCGTGGCGATGGGCGCCGAGACGGATCGGCTGTTCTCAGAAGAGAGGAGGATGCCCGCCGCGTAGCTGTGGCTGATACCAGCCTGACACAAAACAAACCAAGACAACAGGTGGAGGTGAGTTAAGCATGAACAGGGAGGAATCTGATGCATATGGATCATGGACACATATCTGATGGAGCAGCCCTGCATGTTAGCATGGTGCCTCTAACTGCTCTGCTTCACGTCCACGCAGCAGCAACAGCAGCTAGCTAAGCCTCGCGCTACAAGAGGACCGGTTTCCTGTATCGGCTTTGTGGCGTTGACATTCGTACCTGATCATCACGAGCCGTGACGGCGGGACAGACGGACATCTTTTCGGTTTGCTGAACTAATTTGCTGTGATTTACTTTTCCCCTGACAACACTAATCCCGTGAGAATCAAACTCTTGGTCATTTCAGCTGTAATTTGGTTTTGGCGAGCAATTTATTTTCTTCTTCTGCTGCTTCTAGACGTGTGGCGACTTCTTCTCTGACCCACCTTATCCATCATGGCGGGCTGAGTGACGACCTTCAGCTTCCCTCCTCTGTCCTCCACCGAGTCGGTACAGCTCTGACTCCTCTGGGCACCACTGAAGAAGAAAACAACATGCCGATTGTCTATATGTACGTTACATTATTATTATATTGTTTTGCATATATGTGTATAAAGCTTTATTTGTAATGTGAGGTAATGCTCTAGTTATTACTCTGTGAAGGCTGAGGAGGTTTTAGTTTTCCTGACGAAGGCAGAAATATTCCTGGTCTTCCTGCCGACCGGCTCCTCGTTCTCCGAGTCAGACAGCACTCCCTGGGAAAGACAGAAACGAGGGGAGAGAGGGTCAAAATGTCCGATACTTTAATCATCTTTACCTGAAGTTCATCGTTCAATAAATCAATAAATCTTTTGGACCCATTCTGCAAGAGTCTCGTTTAGTCAGTTATTATGTGATGAAGTGTGGTGAACCCCCTTTCCCTCAAAAAGGCCTCGTCTACTTCTACTTCTACAGTTAGTGATTTCCTATGTTTCCCAGAATGCCTTTCACCAACCCCGAGACAAGGGGTGTGAATTTGTTTTCAATCAACGTCTGGACTAATTAGTAGCCTATGGCTAGTCATCCAACTAGTTAGTGAACATTGGGGCATGTCTGTGTGGCCATGGCGGTCTATCTTGGCTACTGCATTGAATTGTGGTCTATCTTGGCTACTGCATTGCATTGTGGTCTATCTTGGCTACTGCATTGCATTGTGGTCTATCTTGGCTACTGCATTGCATTGTGGTCTATCCTGGCTACTGTACTCCCTGTATGATTGCTGAACGTCGCTCTTGCTTGGAGCCAAACTCTTCAAATGAATGAAGAAAGGAATAAATCAGTTTCTCACTTACAGGATCTTCATAATGTCGGACTGATCCACATTCATCCCTGTGGGGCTGGAAGTTCCTCCGCCTGGCCTCCTCTCGGTCCTCAGTCATCAACACCTGAGAAAAACAGTCACACTTACTGTGATGTACTCCGTCAGGCTGTAGTTATATATATATATATATATATAGGTATATATTACATCTGTACCTGTTTATCCAGCCCAGTGCAGTATTCTCTATGTCTACAGTATATCTGATGACGCACAAATGTTACATAAAAATACACAGAAACACGAATCTCACTGAAGCGCTTTGTCAGGACTCCTAATAGTTACTATTTCAAACATCTTTTTCCAGGCCTTAATTTATGGAGTAGATTTGAAGGTTTTGTCTGTATTCAATATGATTCAACTAGACCATATAACTAATATCACCGTGTAACTATATATTATTATATAACTATATATTATTATATAACTATATAGTATTATATCACTAATATCACCATATAACTATATATTATTATATAACTAATATATGATATAACTAATATCACCATATAACTATATATTATATAACTAATATCACCATATAACTATATATTCATATAACTAATATCACCATATAACTAATATCACCATATAACTATATATTATTATTATTATTATATAACTAATATCACCATGTAACTATATATTATTACATAACTAATATCACCATATAACTATATATTATTATTATATAACTAATATCACCATGTAACTATATATTATTATATAACTAATATCACCATATAACTATATATTATTATTATTATATAACTAATATCACCATGTAACTATATATTATTATATAACTAATATCACCATGTAACTATATATTATTATATAACTAATATCACCATATAACTATATATTATTATTATATAACTAATATCACCATGTAACTATATATTATTACATAACTAATATCATCATATAACTATATATTATTATTATATAACTAATATGACCATATAACTATATATTATTATATAACTATATAGTATTATATCACTAATATCACCATATAACTATATATTATTATATAACTAATATCACCAATTAAATTAAATCCATTAAATCCATTTCCCATGTGCCTTTACAAGGTTTTCCATGTCACACAACACCAACTGGCCTGAAATCAGCAGGTTAGTGTGACTATCATCTGACCTACTGACCTATCATCTGACCTACTGACCTATCATCTGACCTACTATCTGACCTACTGACCTTCTGCTTGGCGCCCGGCCCTGACACCACCTCTCCACACTTGGACACCTGAGCAGGGGAGACGAAGACCTCTGGAGGAAGACACAGAAAACACATGACATCTCCATGAGGTTCAGCAGACCAGACACACAACAAACATCAGGACACAGAAAAGTACATTTTAAATAACTAAATGCAACAGTGAATAATCCAGTAGACCGCATGTGGACAGGACAGACTGCAGGTCCCAGCTACATGTCTGGACAAGTCCGGATCACTGAGTCTCCATCCTCCTCTGATGTGGTAAAACTCTCCTGCTCTTCTGAAAATAGAACCGACTGGTGTTTCTACTGTCTGACTGGAGGCTCGCCCTGCTTCATATGTAACCCTACGTCACCCAACAGCCTCATCACAGTCCAGACGGTTAGAAACGGTCTGGTGTATAATGTGAGTAACCAGGCAGTCTGAGTTACTGGTTAACCAGCAGTCCAACTCCTCAAGGCCTCTGCTGCTCACCACAACTTACTATAAAGTTGTACTGAACATTTCTCCAGGCCTAACAGATTTTAAACTCCAGTATTTGTCCCATCTATCTCGTGTTCGGTGCTAAAGCAGCAGTATACGAGCGGAGTGTTGCATGGCTGTGTTGTAGTTTTCCCAGGAAACACACCGACCTCTCCGGCTGTCGCAGTCTCTCCTCCCCGGCCTGCTGCTGCTCCTCTCCGGGTAGCTCCTCCTCCTCGGCCGCTCCCGGCCTGTCTCTCTAGCGGAGTGTCTCCGGGCCAGGCAGAGCGGACAGGCGGGGTGTCGGCAGGGCGGGGTGCCGGGCTGAGCCTCCACACACACCGGACACCTCGCCTCCTCCTCCGGCGGGCTGGACCCGGACCTGCCGGCGGCGCTGCCCGGTCTGCCGGGACATTTGGCAGACCCCGCGGCCGCCATCTTCCCTGGTGAGTCTCTTCTCTCTGGGTCTGGTTTGAAAACAAACCCCGCCCTGTCGATGCAGCGAGACCGCGGAGGCTCATTCAACCCGCCAACCGCGGCACTGGAAACACGAATCGAGCCTACCTCGATGAGCAAACTAGACTTACAAATATTCGGCTTTTATATATAAGATATTTTAAAAATACTATACATCCTTCTAAATTGTTTTGTTTACAGTTTGGTGTTTAAGAGTATGTTTGTGCATTTTGTCAGTCAGTCCTGTATGTAGAAGGCATCTTATGCCTGTATGGCTACTAATATAGGCACTGTGTTTTTTTGGTATTTCTCCAGAATTTTTTCAGGAGGTATTTCCTCGTAATTACTAAAAAAAAAACATTGAAAAACGTTTGTCGGTAAGACTTTTATTTTGAAAGCTATGTTTTATTCTGGGCAGAGCCAAGTAGAGAGAGAGTCGCGTCATTTCCGTTTTCTCCAACGGACCATTCTTTACAGCAATGGCGGATCGCCTCTCAATACTTCCCGGAAGTTAGCAGCAAAGACTAGCAGCGCAGTAGAGTGGCAGTAGAATAGACCGTTTACCGAGTCAGACTGTATTAGTAGATGTAAGGGACGGTAACGGATGACAGTAGTGATGGCGAGATGAAGCTTCTCGAAGCCTTGAAGCATTCCAGCCAAATGAGTTGAAAATGGGTTCATTTCTCGAGGCTTCAAGTGCACACTAGCGCCCCCTGCTGGTCTGAAGAAATTAGAGCAGGCAAGACTGGCAGCACAGCGATATGTGCAAAGTATGGGCCACTAAAGGCCAATGAATTAAACCGCTGATGTAATCAACTTAAAAAAAAATCATCAGTTCAATGCCGTAGAAATGTCTCCACGCGCGGTGTAAATTAATTTACTTTGGTGGGAAAGCGTGTAGTGATGGGCGGACCGAATCTTTTCAAAGAATCGATTCATTCGAGTTGATACATGTAAATGAATCGAACCTTTCGAACCTTTCGAGTTATGATTCTTTTTTTATATTTGTATTTATATTTGTTATAATATATTTACAACTTGGTTTTTTTTCTTTTGTTGTTTTATATTAAGGTCCTTGTCACTGTGACACTTTGATTGTTATATTTGGTCATGCCCTGCAGTGAGCAGACATGCTTATATTTATTTCATTGTTGTTTGTTTTTATATTTTTTATGTTTGCCATTTTAATAAAGACGTTTGCAACTGTATAACGTTACATTTTTTTCTTTAATTCCTCCAATCTAAATCGGATTATTGAACTAGAATGGCTTGCACTGAACTTTCTGCATCTGCAGAGAAAAAAAAAAGTTATTTATTTGTTTGGCGCTCGGACATCGCCCTCTCTGTTCATCTCGTTCAATGTTAAATGGCTTATAGTTTACCCAATTACCAGTTAATTTATTAAACAACATCTTAAACAACAAAAACTGTTGTCAATGTGTGCAGAATAGATCGCTACATTATTACATTGGCCTTTTTCACGATCCAATATGGCTCCTTGATCCGGCAGGTACGCGGAAGTAGTCTCTCTCGTTCATCGTTCAATGAACGAGAGCTGATGAACTAGATGAACGAAGTCCGATAGAGACCGAGCGGTTCTCTCGTTCATCGTTCAATTGAACGATGAACGAGAGAGCTGATCGGCTTATCGGCTCTCTCGTTCATCGTTCAATTGAACGATGAACGAGAGAGCCGAGAGTTCATCGTTCATCGTTCAATTGAACGATGAACGAGAGAGCCGATGAACGAGAGAGCTGATCGGCTTATCGGCTCTCTCGTTCATCGTTCAATTGAACGATGAACGAGAGAGCCGATGACCGAGATGAACGAGAGAGACTGAACGGTTCATCAGCTCTTCGTCGTTCATCGTTCATTGAACGATGAACGACACGGACTACTTCCGCGTACCTGTCGGATCAAGGAGCCATATTGGATCGTGAAAAAGGCCAATGTAATAATGTAGCGATCTATTCTGCACACATTAGAACAGTTTTTGTTGTTTAAGATGTTGTTTAATAAAGTAACTGGTAATTGGGTAAACTATAAGCCATTTAACATTGGTCAACAAAACTGTCTCTATTAGAAAAAGAAAGTCAAGAGCACACAAAATAAAATGAAATCAATAGCAATGCTCTGTGTAAATACTAAAAATATTATTATCATTAACCTGTGATTTAGTTTTACGTTTTACGTTTTACTGTCCCGAGATGTCCGATAGAGACTCAACGGTTCGAGAACGAGAGAGCAGATGAACGAGAGAGCTGATGAACGAGAGAGCTGATGAACCGTTCAGTCTCTATCGGACGTCTCGGACATCGGACATCTCGCGAACCTAGAGAGCAGATGTCCGAGAAGTCCGATAGAGACTGAACGGTTCGCGAGCAGCTCAGAGCAGCCGCTCAGTCTCTCATAGCAGGCAACGTGAGTGGCCGTGGGCAGTGTGAGTAGGGATTCATGAGGAGTCGGTCCGTTCAATTTGATAACCCGGTACGTACCGGACACTAAAAAGATTCGTTCAAAAAGATTCGTTCGTTCTTTTTTGCCCATCACTAAAAGCGTGTAGCTGTACCGCTCATAGTGCTTCAGTAGATATGGCAGTCACGGGTTCGAATCTGGCATGTGAAGAAAATGTTACTTTATGATGCAGCATATCAATATATGGCTTGTTATAATAATACTATGATTAGTAAAGGGACAAATGTACCAGTTGTATAGTCCATTGGTGTAATTATCAGTACGATAAGATTTAAATATAGCTACAGGAGGACAAGGCAACCCACGAATTATGGGGGCGCTTTCTTTCCTTATATCCGTGATTCAAAACTGCCCACCAAACCCGAATCCATTCCTGAAGCACGTACGTGAATGAGGCTTGAAACGTCATCGATGACGTAATGACGTTAAAACGATACATGCCTCGATACGTAGGTTCACGAGAAACTGCCCTACATTCTCAACACGCACTTCGAAGCCCCGGTATCAAGCGTAACATCACGAGATGACAGATCAGGCTAGCAGGATAAAGTTAAAGGATAAAGTTAAAGGATAAAGTTAAAGGATAAAGTTAAAGGTTTAAAGTTAAAGGATAAAGTTAAAGGATAAAGTTAAAGGATAAAGTTAAAGGATAAAGTTAGCAACACAACATGTGAAGTCCGTTCTGATGTCATTTCATCCAACGTTGTGGAAGTAGAGAAAAAGGCTTCTAACCGTGATTCCTTGCGGGGGAGTTAAATATTAGTTAAATATTAGTTAAATATTAGTTAAATATTAGTTAAATAAAACATCGGGGCGTGTGATTGACTGACAGAGTTTACTCCCCACACAACAACTCATATTGACTTCTCATACATATCCCATAGTGGTTGAATTCACAGTATTAGGGGACACTTTAGATATAGAGCGCCCCCTACTGGAGTCACCAGGTCTGATATATTAAAGGGCAATTCCGGGATTTTTCAACCTGGCCTCTATGTCCACAAAATCGCTTTTCATACCTTTAAGTAGATCCCAAAAGTTTCTGAGCTTCTCCGGTCCATCGGCTCAACTGGCCATTATCCAAATGTCTGACAACATTATGGAAAGGGTCGCTACAGAAACAGCTTGGAAAACGACGGTGAAAAGGATACGAAGATAGTTTATGAAAGCGAGAGGCGTAAACTCAAAACTCGTCTCTCCGACTCACGTATCAACCGTATTGACATATCAGACATTTGGATAATAACACGAATAACAATCTGAGCCCGTCCGTGACAAAAACAAGCACTTTTAGTGGACGTACTTTGACCGGCCGAGTTTGTCTTTACGGATTACGTTGCCGCCATAGAGCCGATGGACCGGAGAAACTCAGAAACTTTTGGGATCTACTTAAAGGTATGAAAAGCGATTTTGTGGACATAGAGGCCAGGTTGAAAAATCCCGGAATTACCCTTTAACATGGTGGACACCCTTGGGTGCTGCAGGTCAAGGTTGAAGCTGATCTAAACATCATCAAACCTGTCTGTCAGTCTGTCAGTCTGTCTGTCTGTCATTGATTTTCTTGTTCATCTCAACCACAAAATACGTTTTTTCATCAATTTCACATAATTTTATTTTGCAACACGACTCCATCAGCCTGCAGGCCTGTACAGAACCATGTGTTAATAAGACAGTGATGTATTAATAATAAGACAATGATGTATTGAGTCAATAATGTATCTGCAATAAGACAATGATGTATCAATATGACAATGTATCAATAAGACGTGAGGATCAGCAGACTGGTTGGTTGGTTCTACAGGATGTGTTAGATGCAGCATCTGGAAGAGAGAAGAGGAAGTTCAGTTGGAGTTTAGACTGACTTGATGCTACAGACACATCAGTATGAATCACAGCTGGCATTACCACCATTAACCGAGTTACCACTAACCTGGTTATCACCAGTAACCACCAATCTAGTCACATCACTAACCTGGTTTCCACCACTAACATAGTTGTCACCACTAACCACTAAACTAACCAGGTTAGCACTACTAGCCTAGTTACCACCACTATCCTGGTTAGTGTGTACTATCCTCTAGTATGTACACCGATCTAATATTGTGTTGGTCCCTTGGCAACTTGCGGCTGAAGGTGTTTGATTGTACAACCACACAACTCCAACCTGCCCAATCCTGTGACAACATAAATAATGTTCTTTTATCGTATTTTAAAAGAGTATTGTTTTAACAATATCTTTTTATCTTGTGCTTCCTCCTTGTTTTTAGTCAGTTTGTTTGAGTCACTTTGTAAAAAGTTTTATATTTTCTACATTTTGTTATTGTTATGATCAGTGTAGACTTACACGGATCCTTGACCGCAGGCATACTGACGGAAGGGCAGTTCGCTGGGAAGGCAGGCATGCCGACAGATCCCGCTGAAGTTGGGGCAACCATAGGGGAAGGAGGCGGCCGCTGGACAGGAACACAACACTGATCAATACATAGAAATATGCAAAAATGAAATCACTAAGTAAGTGCAAAACCAAAAATCATGACGAGCATCGAAGGCTTTGTGGATCTGGATCTGAGTTTCCATCACATTCTGACTGATCTCAGAACAGTAGATGTCCGGCTGAGACACTATCGATCTAACATGAAACTCAGAGTTCATTTAAACAACAGAACAGAGAACAGACTTACTGGTGAAGGCCAGGTAGGTCAGCAGAAACAAGAGCCACACGCAGAACTTCATGACTTTAAGATCCTGGAGCAGATCCTGGAGCAGATCCTGGAGCAGATCCTGGAGCAGATCCTGGAGCAGATCCTGGAGCAGATCCTGGGGTATATCTTGGAGCAGATCCTGGGTAGATTGGAGCAGATCTGAATTTGACTTGGATATGTGGAGGAACTGAACTTAATAAGAGAGTCATGAGAGAGAGACAGAGGGAAAGCGTGTGATTCAAATAAAGCAGGTCATCAGACTCAAAGAGTTTCATCCAAACACGATAAATGGATTAGAAACTCTTTATTCGTAGAGGACAGAAACATAAAAACACTGAATATTAGAGGCACATGGCTGCACTTAAAGAAATCCACTCAAATGTCACATGTGGCGATAGGTCATGCAGCTGGCCATGTGTAGGTATAGTATGATCAATATGTAGGTATAGCATGATCAATATGTAGGGATAGTATGGATCAATATGTAGGGATAGTATGATCAATATGTAGGTATGGTATGGATCAATATGTAGGGATAGTATGGATCAATATGTAGGGATAGTATGATCAATATGTAGGTATAGTATGGATCAATATGTAGGGATAGTATGTAGGTATGTAGTATTTTCTATTATTATTTTCATAGTTATATTTTCCTAGTCTTTTCCATTTACTTCAAAAATATATTTGGTTGCTATGGACACAGTAAGAAGAAAGAACATATTTTTAAAATATTAATTGTAGCTAAATTCCATATTAACAAATGCAAATGTACAAATAAAACACATTGTTTTTTATTGTGACATCATTGTGAGTCCATTTCCATCGTCTCTGGACGTTAGTTTTTTTTTTGTTTTTTTTTCTTTATTTAAACAAACAACATTACATGAACGATGACAAACTCATACAAAAACATAATGATCTTACATTTTAAAGTAAATTCACACCTCCATGAAAATCCAAATTGAAAAATTATCGCTGTGGTGTATATCACCTTTCAAAAGCAAACATACAACAGATATAGAGAAGAGAGAAAGAATGAGAGGAACATAAAATAAATAATAATTAAAACAATTAAAATCAAAATCATATAAACAAGTAAATCGTTTCTGGACGTTAGTAAAGAGGGAAAGGGGTTGAGTTAAGCCCCGCCCTAGACGACTGTGATTGGTTTACAGAAATGCAACCCAGCCTGCTTTTTTTTGAGTTGCTTTGTCCTTCAACACCTCAATCAACGTTCCCTTGATTATGAAATACTTGAAATTATTAAATGTCAATGTTAGTCCTCATATGTATACCCATTTATATGTTATTGATTATTGGTATTTCATGCGTTGTATATTCCTGTACGCTAGGAGGCAGCAGAGCCTCCAGGAACCTGAAGCAGGCATTCACCCACCGAAGAAGAAGATATCCAACATGGCGCCGTGCAGGGAAGTTTGTCCGAGGAGTTCACGTTACTCCACTCACGGTCTCGGTATGAAACTATGTATACTACAACGTTTAGTAACGGATTTTATTAACAGTATTACTAATTATGTTGTTTTATTATCTGCTGTGACGTGGAAGAGCGACGGTGTCCTGCTGTAGCGGTCAGACCGGCAGGTGTTGTGCCGAGGTCTTCACATCTCGGCACAACACCTGTCAGGTATTGAAGGAACTTTACACGACTGTAGGGATTAGTACTGGTTACACGGGTACCGAGCCATACTGACACCTCAGAAGCACTGGTCCAGCTGCCAGTGATCCATCTAGGCACTTGACCTGGTTCTGGTCTGGCCCTGATAATGACTTTGTCTAGTCTGGTCAGATCCTACCTGGTTTGGTCTGTTCAATCTTGCTCTGGTCTGGTTTGATCTAGTTCTAGTCTGATCTGGTCTGGTGCAGTCTGGCCTGATCTGATCCAATCTGGTTTGGTCTAGTCTAGTCCGGTGTGATCTGGCCTGGGATGCAGCGTGCCAGGCCGGTGGTGGAGGTGGTCCGTCTGGGTCTGGTCTCCTACCAGGAGGCGCTGCAGCTGCAGCAGTCCTACATCCGCCGCCACCGGGAGGCGCCAGCCAACGCCTTGTTACTGTGCGAGCATCCTCCAGTCTACACCACAGGGCTCCGCCAGCAGCCCGACCCCGCCCACCTCCAGACCCGCCTCCGCCAGCTGGGAGCCCAGGTCTGCCGGACCAACCGGGGAGGACTCATCACCTTCCACGGTCCAGGCCAGCTGGTCTGCTACCCAGTGCTCAACCTGGCCGGCTTCCGCAAGGTACGTCTGCACGCCGCCACGCCCCCTGGTCACCGCCACGCCCCCTGGTCACCGCCACGCCCTCCAGTTGGTTTTCGTATCATGCCATTGCAATCAATTTCTAATTGTGCTTTAAAAATGCCATTTTAAATTAATTTATTAGACAAATATCTATTTTTAAATTCAGCAGTTCAATGTTCAAATTGAATACAAGAGAACAGGCCGGTCCTGAATCCAGCAGGAAGTCCTCATGATGAGGAGATCTTAACCTCGGTTTGGATTTGAAGTCTTTCACATAGTTTATAGATGCTGTAACTTTCAGATTGGTTTCCTTCATATTCTCATTTTCCTCTCCGTTGTTATTTATTGCGTACACATTGAATAAATCACTTACTTCATAGTGCTGCTGTTGCTCACCCTCATGATGCTGTAATCCATACGTTGATCATACTTGGATGACTGTTTCTACTCCTGTTACTAATATTTGCTGCTGCTATTACCCAGTTTCCTCAATGGATCAATAAAGTTTCTTCTGATCTAATCTGATACAACATAATCTAATCTGATCCTTCAGAGTGTCCGCTGGTATGTGGGTGAGCTGGAGAAGACGGTGATCAGGGTCTGCAGCAGGTTTGGGATTGCAGCAGCGACGTCGCCTCACACCGGCGTTTGGGTTGGAGACAACAAGATATGTGCCGTCGGTACGCCAACCGGTTTATTCCTGTTTACGTTTCCCTTTGTCTCCAAGCCTCATGATGCTGGAGCTCACCTTTCACATCCTTGTCACTCGTACATGTTGCGGGTACATGTGTTTTATGGAGACTCGGAGGGGAATTTTCTTTTCCTTTTCATACAAGACAACAGTTTTATCAGAATCATTTGGAGGATCCATTTTGATTCTCACAATCCATTTTGGGCCCCAATCCTTGGTAAAACACTGACAAGTTACTATAGACGATCAGATGCCAAGTCTAAACGGGGCCTAACCTCCCTGATCCTTTTCTGTGTCACTCCACATGCATGGAGCTCTTTATTTTCGTGGTCATTCCATGTCACCAGGCTGCTAAAGCTCCATCTTCTGTATTTAATTATGTGTGTGTGTGTGTGTGTGTGTGTTGGAGGGATCCAGTCAACAGTATGTTGTTGGTTGCAGGGATCCACTGTGGGCGCTACATCACGTCTCATGGCTTCGCTCTCAACTGCAACACTGACCTGTCGTGGTTCAGCCACATCGTACCGTGTGGCATCGAAGGGAAAGGTGTGACGTCGCTGAGTGGGGAGCTGGGCAGGAACGTCACCACCCAGGAGGCCACCCCACACCTTCTGGAGGCCTTCAGGACCCAGTTTGACTGTGACCTGACAGGAGGCCACCCCACACCTTCTGGAGGCCTTCAGGACCCAGTTTGACTGTGACCTGACAGGAGGCCACCCCACACCTTCTGGAGGCCTTCAGGACCCAGTTTGACTGTGACCTGACAGGAGGCCACCCCACACCTTCTGGAGGCCTTCAGGACCCAGTTTGACTGTGACCTGACAGGAGGACGTACTGGTTCATGTGGGACTGTCTGACTACAGAGGAGGTCTACATAGGGAATACAAACTCAAACTCATTGAATTAAACAGAACAGGGATTCAGTTTCCACATGAATACAGTCTTCATGTATTGGTTGGAGTAAGTTGTCTGCTGCAAAAGTCAACTCAGGTTTTTTTTTAATGTTTTATTGCAATAAAGAAGCCTTGTGGATTCAAAACCACTGTTGTGGTCAAGTTTATGCAGTTAAAGCTGCTCTAGTCAGATTTCACTGTAAACCTCCAGTTGTCTTCTCAGTGTGAACCAGGAAGTGATGCTGCTGCAGAGCGTCCCATCCCCACTAACTGAGACTGTAGATTCACCCTATTGGTCCAAATGAAATCCAGGTGTTGGTTTGGTCACTGGTGTGTCTCCTGAACAGAGAAGGCTGTACTCACCAATGTCAGATCTTTGGTTTCCTTGTTACGAAGCATCACCGGTTTACTGATGTCATCACATAGGCTTTCTGGGTAATGTCATTCAGCATACATGTTACACCTGATCTACTAAAAGTCAAATTTCTTGTTTCTTTTCTCTCCAGAAAGGAGTCTCTACTGAAACATGGTGGAAACTGAAATAAAGATAAAATAAATAGACTTATTAATATTTTGTCCCCCCTGTGTTAGAAGGTGACCATGTGGTCATGATGACAGGGAGGCTCCTGGTGCAGACACTGTTCTGTTTACATTTGGTTTCTTCATTTAGATGTTTCTTTAGTTTTCTTTTATCATCTGAAATGTAGGTGTTGGGTTAGGGACAGCCACCTCCCAACAGGAAGTAGCATATAAATGCTGGTTTGTAAACATGTAACTTATTACTGCCTCAATTAATGCCTTGGGCTTCAATAGACCCGAACATGGTCCTAATAAATATCTAAAATCTGAAACCATATTTTCAGATGTAAGTTAGTTCATTTAGTTCATAGTCATTTACCCAGTCCTCACAGACACTACGCCAAGTTCGTCTCTGTTCTATATGACAAGAACGGAAGTTACATCATTGTGCATTCGAAATAAAAGCGTAAACTATACATATTGAAAACATCGCATGATGCTATGAATTTTTGCTGTGAACGGACATTTTGGGAAGAAATATTTTTGTTGTTGACTTTGGGACTTTGTATTTGCTGCGGCTTCAATTAAACTAAACTATAAGCTATGGCAAAGTCCAAAATGTACTGAATCAACAGTATGATAATTTATTATTTGTGAGGCACCAAACTATTCGCTCAGAGGGACACTGGTGTTCATCTTTTGCCGAATGCAGGTGACGACCGTGTTCATTAACTCATAAAACACCCCAACGCATGCTCGTCAATAAGGGCGTTATTTTGAAAGTAGTGACCGGAAGTCCTGTTGGTTTATTCCTTAACTTGATGCTGATATTAGCGAATTTAACCACTAATATGTCTAACTTTACGGACTGCTAAGCTAACAGTGGAGGAATGTATCTGCTAGTGTAGCAGCGGCTTGTTGTGACACTAGCTAACTTAACTAATACTAGGTAATGTTAACATTCACTGACTTCAGTAACAGCAGCCATAAAGATGCGTCCTGGTTTTAGGAGCCGGACTAGCGTTGACGGCTAACTTAGCTAACAAGATCACTAAACACCCCGCGTGTAGCTGATAGTTGCGTTAGTCAGCGTGAGGTGGTCAAATGGCCTTGTTTCCCGGGAGAGGTGGTTAGTTCAGTGTTAGCTACCATGTCTGTCAGTATGGGGGACGGTAACGAAGTCACCGGGGACTTGAACGCCAACCTGAAGTGCCAAACGACCGGCGACCCGCAGCTCGACAAGGCGGTGTGCCAGTGGTTAACATGGGACAAGGTGAGTCACTGTGGTCCTCAGCATGCCGGGTAGCTGACGGCAGGGCGGCCGGCTCGTCTGGAGACGAAGCTACACCAGACTTCAGCATCAGATCTGCCGCTGTAATGCTGCCTTGCTTATCAGCAAATGCACAAACCAGGTAGATCATGGGTCAATATATTTTACCAGTCTTTATGGTCGCCTGGTAAATTCGGCATGCAGCTGATCTACCAAGCAACACGTTATTTCAATAAAATATAAACTGGTTCACACTGTCGGCCACTAACTCCGCTGTGTTTTGGTGGAAGGAGATTCTAAGAATAACGTTGAGATTTTATTGAATCACAGCTGGTTTGTTGACTATGAAGCCACCGGTCCGGAACCGGTCCAGAACCGGTCCTGGCTTACTGGGTTTCACCTCTGCTGCAGCAGCAGCAAGAGAATATCAGCTTGTCTGGGTTTTGAATGGAGTTTGGCGTTTCTCCTTACAAAAGACAAGTGCGTGTATCAGGGCTGCTCTCAGCTCATCTACACACCATGTCAGGGGATTTGGTGGGCATGATGGGCATCTCCACCTGCTGGCTGGCCGGACATCAAATCAAATCAAATCACATGTATTTGTATAGCCCGTAATCACCGTTACAGTCTCTAAGGGCTTCACAGTGCCCAACATGTGAAACAATAAATGGTTAGTACAGACATCCCCCAGCCTTAGACCCTCACAGAGGACAAGGAAAAACTCCCACAAAAACCTTACTGGAAAAATTGGGAGAAACCTTGGGAGGGGCTACTCAGAGAGGGAGGGGCTACTCAGAGAGGGATCCCCCTACCAGGACGGTTGGGCTGCAATAGATGCCGTGTTTGGGCAAGCAGAGTAAACACAATATATGAAAGTTCATTTTGGTGGGACATCCACATCTGATGGGGCATCACAGCAACGGCAACTCAGTCGACGTCATCATAGGACTAGGGGACCACGCAGACGCCAACTCTGCCCAGATAGGAGAACGCAACGCCTGCTCAGTCAGCATCGTCCTAGGAGGCGGGACCACGCAGACGCCAACTCTGCCGGGCTGCAGCCTGGAACAGATAGGAGACTCACCCACACACACACACACACACACACACGCTCACACAGACAAACATGACCAGCGTCAGTGGACAGGAGCAAGGTAGACCAGGAGAATAGGACCTGTAGACAGGATGCTAGTATCCATCAGGACCCTGAGCTAGGATGAGCTAACTGGTCTAGCCTTACTCTGAGACGAGACTGAGCCACTCCCTCAAGGCTGGTCACATGACAGAGAGAATAAATGGTTTTTAGCCTTGACTTAAAGACTTGATAGAGCCTGCCTCTCTGACTGAGGCAGCAGACTGTTCCATAGATAGGGAGCCCGGTAAGAAAAGGCTCTGTTACCTGCAGATTTCTTTTTGACTGCTGGGATAGACAGGTAGCCAGCGTCCTGAGATCTGAGGGGGTGTGGCGGTTTATATGGTTTGATCAGATCTGATCAGTAGGACGGTGCCATCCCATGTAATGATTTATATGTAAGTAAAAGCACCTTAAAGTCACACCTGGCCTGAATTGGTAGCCAGTGTAATGAGGACAGGATGGTGAGTTATATGGTTGAATTTCCTAGTTTTGGTCAGGATTCTGGCAGCAGCATTCTGGAACCAGTTGTAGTTTTTTAGTTCGCCCAGTAGGTAAGCCTGAAAAAAGGACATTGCAATAATCGATTCTGGATGATACGAAGGCATGTACTAAAATTTCTGCGTCTGCCTCTGTTAGCATGGGTCGAATTTTGGCAATATTACGAAGATGATAAAACGCTGTTTTAGTGATTTCCTTAATGTGCAACTCGAATGAGAGGGTAGGGTCGAATTTTACCCCAAGATTTTTAACGTGTGGGCTCTGGGAGATTACGCAACTATCAAAGTTGAGAGTAGTATTCTCAAATAAGTGTCGATGTCTAGCTGGTCCCACAATCAGCATCTCAGTTTTGCTGCCATTAAGAAGTAGGAAGTTTAGGGACATCCAATATTTGACCTCTGATAGGCAGGCCTCTAGTTTTTGGAATTGGGTGTCATTGGTTGGTTTGACTGGTTTGCCTGGTATGTAAATTTGGGTGTCATCGGCGTAGCAATGGAAGTTAATTCCAAATTTGCGAATGATGCCACCAAGTGGTAGCATATAGATAGAGAATAGCAGTGGTCCTAGGACAGAGCCTTGTGGGACACCAAAGTCCAAATTGCAACACTCTGAGGTCATGTTGTTGTAAAAGACGCGATGTGATCTATCAAGTAGGTAAGACCTAAACCAAGAGAGGGCTGATCCCCGGATACCAATATAATGTTTAAGACGGTTCAAGAGTATCGCATGATCAATTGTGTCAAAGGCTGCACTCAGGTCAAGTAGCAATAGTGCTGAGGTTGAGTTGGAGTCTATAGCTAACAGAAGGTCATTTACCACTCTCGTGAGTGCAGTTTCGGTCGAGTGAAAGGATCTAAAGCCAGATTGGAAGGGATCAAGTAGGTTATTTTTTGACAAAAAATCTGTAAATTGACTCGCTACTGTTCATTCAAGTAATTTGGAGAGGAACGGCAGATTTGAGATTGGTCTATAGTTCTGGAGTACTTCGGGGTCAAGGTTCGGTTTTTTCAGTAGTGGCTTGATCACGGCCGTTTCAAAGGCGGAGGGCACAGTGCCAGTGGAGAGCGACTGATTGATCATATAAAGAATGGAGGGTCCTAGGATAGGGAAAACTTCTTTAAGCAGTTTAGCAGGCAGAGGGTCTAGCATGCAGGTCGTGGGTTTTGAAGACAGAGTTAGCTTGGTGAGAGAGTCTAAGGAAACTAACTCAAACTGTGAGAAAAGAGGTTCAGCCCCGGAAACACCAAGTGGACTTTTCAGGGGTGCGACGGCACCACCAGTAGAGGATCTCATCTCTAATCATCGTGATTTTCTGACTAAAAAAAGACAGGAAATCATTTGGAGAAAACAGAAAGCTATCAGAGGGTGTGGAAGAATTTACGTATGTTACCTTAGGTATATTTGTTATCCCCTATATTTCTTTAGATGCTCTTTCTTAGGCCTTAGCATGTTGAGTCACACAGGGTGAGGCGCCGAGGTGTCTGGGTGCATGTCTTGTCAATAGTGGCATATCATAGCTGGGAGGACAGGCTGTGCCTAATCTATCTGTTGGGAGAACGACTGGTGCCTGGTAATGCAGGCCACAGGTCAGGTCAGATCATAACACAGTCGCCCAAGAGCCGGTACCATCCAGAAAGCCTCCCCATTACTTCCTTAAGCCACGTGTACCCAGATATCTGCTCCGTGTAACCTTGTGACCTCACTAGTTGCGTCAATGCTTCTAGTCCTTCCCCTAGTAGATAGCGCTTTTGCATATTCATCCCCTTTATTGTTTCCTTTAACTATATAAACTTTGCCCTGATGCTTCTATGGCAGAGATCCGTATGCTTTACCCATGTATGCGTATCTCTCCTGAGCGCTCAGTATTGTATTATATAGTATTGTATTGTATTGTATTGTATTGTATTGTATTGTCTTCTGTGTGCTAATAAATGTGCTCATGTAATTCATGATTGATTTAAAAGGACTTCTGTCTCGATCTGAGTTTATTCAACAGAGGGGGAGGGATTCTGTGTCAAAGTCCTCCAGGTCCTCCAGGCCGGGGCTCCAGGTCCTCCAGGCCGGGGCTCCAGGTCCTCCAGGCCGGGGCTCCAGGTCCTCCAGGCTGGCTGGCTCTGACATGCTTACCTCGTCATTTGCTTGCTGGGTTATGTAGTGATTACCTAGCCACATGACTCTATTCTGTTGGTAACAGGCCGCCGTGTATTAAGTGTAACCTGTATTTAATGGAGTATTTATGTCTGTGCCGTCCTTCAGCCAAGCCACCAGGGAACAGCTGGTACACTCAGTATTCACCAGCCAACTAGTGTTGTTTAGTACTGGTACCAGACGTGAGCCTAGACCGAGTGAACTGGAGTGACCCCCCCACCCCGCCTACTTTAGAAAGGCCATGGCTGTCATGAATGTGCCTGACCTCCACTGTAAATGTCACCGCTGCCCTGCAGCAACACACAGAGCCACAGGAAACCACCCAGTCCTGTCAGAGAGAACACTGTCTACTAACTATACATCATCTATATAGTCAGTAACTATACATCATCTATATAGTCAGTAACTATACATCATCTATATAGTCAGTAACTATACATCATCTATATAGTCAGTAACTATACATGTCATCTATATAGTCAGTAACTATACATGTCATCTATAGTCAGTAACTATACATCATCTATATAGTCAGTAACTATACATCATCTATTTAGTCAGTAACTATACATCATCTATATAGTCAGTAACTATACATCATCTATATAGTCAGTAACTATACATCATCTATATAGTCAGTAACTATACATCATCTATATAGTCAGTAACTATACATCATCTATATAGTCAGTAACTATACATCATCTATATAGTCAGTAACTATACATCATCTATTTAGTCAGTAACTATACATCATCTATAGTCAGTAACTATACATCATCTATATAGTCAGTAACTATACATCATCTATTTAGTCAGTAACTATACATCATCTATATAGTCAGTAACTATACATCATCTATATAGTCAGTAACTATACATCATCTATATAGTCAGTAACTATACATCATCTATATAGTCAGTAACTATACATGTCATCTATATAGTCAGTAACTATACATGTCATCTATAGTCAGTAACTATACATCATCTATATAGTCAGTAACTATACATGTCATCTATATAGTCAGTAACTATACATGTCATCTATATAGTCAGTAACTATACATCATCTATATAGTCAGTAACTATACATGTCATCTATAGTCAGTAACTATACATCATCTATATAGTCAGTAACTATACATGTCATCTATATAGTCAGTAACTATACATCATCTATATAGTCAGTAACTATACATGTCATCTATAGTCAGTAACTATACATCATCTATATAGTCAGTAACTATACATGTCATCTATATAGTCAGTAACTATACATCATCTATATAGTCAGTAACTATACATCATCTATATAGTCAGTAACTATACATCATCTATATAGTCAGTAACTCTACATCATCTATATAGTCAGTAACTATACATCATCTATATAGTCAGTAACTATACATCATCTATATAGACAGTAACTATACATCATCTATATAGTCAGTAACTATACATCATCTATATAGTCAGTAACTATACATCATCTATATAGTCAGTAACTATACATCATCTATATAGTCAGTAACTATACATCATCTATATAGTCAGTAACTATACATGTCATCTATATAGTCAGTAACTATACATGTCATCTATATAGTCAGTAACTATACATGTCATCTATATAGTCAGTAACTATACATGTCATCTATATAGTCAGTAACTATACATCATCTATATAGTCAGTAACTACATCATCTATATATAGTCAGTAACTATACATCATCTATATAGTCAGTAACTATACATGTCATCTATATAGTCAGTAACTATACATCATCTATATAGTCAGTAACTATACATGTCATCTATATAGTCAGTAACTATACATCATCTATATAGTCAGTAACTACATCATCTATATATAGTCAGTAACTATACATCATCTATATAGTCAGTAACTATACATCATCTATATAGTCAGTAACTATACATCATCTATATATAGTCAGTAACTATACATCATCTATATAGTCAGTAACTATACATGTCATCTATATAGTCAGTAACTATACATGTCATCTATATAGTCAGTAACTATACATCATCTATATAGTCAGTAACTATACATCATCTATATAGTCAGTAACTATACATGTCATCTATATAGTCAGTAACTATACATGTCATGTATATAGTCAGTAACTATACATGTCATCTATATAGTCAGTAACTATACATGTCATCTATATAGTCAGTAACTATACATCATCTATATAGTCAGTAACTATACATCATCTATATAGTCAGTAACTATACATCATCTATATAGTCAGTAACTATACATGTCATGTATATAGTCAGTAACTATACATGTCATCTATATAGTCAGTAACTATACATGTCATCTATATAGTCAGTAACTATACATGTCATCTATATAGTCAGTAACTATACATCATCTATATAGTCAGTAACTATACATCATCTATATAGTCAGTAACTATACATGTCATCTATATAGTCAGTAACTACATGTCATGTATATAGTCAGT
Source organism: Hoplostethus mediterraneus (assembly GCA_034670385.1). Taxonomy (NCBI): domain Eukaryota; kingdom Metazoa; phylum Chordata; class Actinopteri; order Trachichthyiformes; family Trachichthyidae; genus Hoplostethus; species Hoplostethus mediterraneus. Next base: position 891,373 of record JAXDDW010000110.1, read on the forward strand.
AACTATACATGTCATCTATATAGTCAGTAACTATACATGTCATCTATATAGTCAGTAACTATACATGTCATCTATATAGTCAGTAACTATACATCATCTATATAGTCAGTAACTATACATCATCTATATAGTCAGTAACTACATGTCATCTATATAGTCAGTAACTATACATCATCTATATAGTCAGTAACTATACATGTCATCTATATAGTCAGTAACTATACATCATCTATATAGTCAGTAACTATACATGTCATCTATATAGTCAGTAACTATACATCATCTATATAGACAGTAACTATACATCATCTATATAGTCAGTAACTATACATGTCATCTATATAGTCAGTAACTATACATGTCATCTATATAGTCAGTAACTATACATCATCTATATAGTCAGTAACTATACATCATCTATATAGACAGTAACTATACATCATCTATATAGTCAGTAACTATACATGTCATGTATATAGTCAGTAACTATACATCATCTATATAGTCAGTAACTATACATCATCTATATAGTCAGTAACTATACATGTCATCTATATAGTCAGTAACTATACATGTCATGTATATAGTCAGTAACTATACATCATCTATATAGTCAGTAACTATACATCATCTATATAGTCAGTAACTATACATCATCTATATAGTCAGTAACTATACATCATCTATATAGTCAGTAACTATACATGTCATCTATATAGTCAGTAACTATACATCATCTATATAGCCAGTAACTATACTTCATCTATATAGTCAGTAACTATACATGTCATCTATATAGTCAGTAACTATACATCATCTATATAGTCAGTAACTATACATGTCATCTATATAGTCAGTAACTATACATCATCTATATAGACAGTAACTATACATCATCTATATAGTCAGTAACTATACATGTCATCTATATAGTCAGTAACTATACATGTCATCTATATAGTCAGTAACTATACATCATCTATATAGTCAGTAACTATACATCATCTATATAGACAGTAACTATACATCATCTATATAGTCAGTAACTATACATGTCATCTATATAGTCAGTAACTATACATCATCTATATAGTCAGTAACTATACATGTCATCTATATAGTCAGTAACTATACATCATCTATATAGTCAGTAACTATACATGTCATCTATATAGTCAGTAACTATACATCATCTATATAGTCAGTAACTATACATCATCTATATAGTCAGTAACTATACATCATCTATATAGTCAGTAACTATACATGTCATCTATATAGTCAGTAACTATACATCATCTATATAGTCAGTAACTATACATGTCATCTATATAGTCAGTAACTATACATCATCTATATAGTCAGTAACTATACATGTCATCTATATAGTCAGTAACTATACATCATCTATATAGTCAGTAACTATACATGTCATCTATATAGTCAGTAACTATACATCATCTATATAGTCAGTAACTATACATCCTCCAGCCCCTGGATGTACCACTATGTTGTCAGCATGTCACGGGTCAACAAGCTGTTTGTGGTTCCTTCCTTGTCCAGAACCGGCGGACCCGGGCCCAGGTGGAGGCGCTGGTAGCGGAGGGCCGGGTGGAGGAGCTGAGGAGGAGGCTCTGCTCCAGGATGGGCTTTGGGACGGCTGGGCTGAGGGCACCCATGGGAGCCGGCTTCGCCCTCATCAACGACCTGACAGTCATCCAGTCCACACAGGTCAGGCTGGGAAAATACCAACAGACCGCCACTGGTAAATGTTAGTCCAGTCTCAGGAGTCCTGCTCTGTAAATGTCCCGGCGCTGGTGAGGTCGTCGACCCGTCCAGAGGCTGGACCGCTGGAAGCCACTGGTTCCTCTTTACTGTTTGATTCAAGCAAAAACGGACATCCCGTTCATGCAACATGTACTCTCATTCTCTGTGGGCATGGCTGTGCATGACCAGGCACTGTCAGGTAGGTAGGTAGTTAGTTAGTTACTTGGCCAGCTAGTTAGTTAGTAGTTAGTAGTAGTTAGTTAGCCCAGTGGCTGGCGGCAGCAGCACAGTGAGTTGTGGTTCATACAGAAGTGATAAAATGTGGTAGAAGGTGTTGCCATCTGTTATGTTACTGGCTCATATGCTTGCCTCTTCTTTTTGTGGAGTCCCGTCACAAAACAGCCACACCCCCAAGAGGGGAGGAGCCAACAGAGAGCCAACCCCTGACAGTTGTAGTTGTCTCAAGTGAAGTTACCTGGTGTAGCTGTAAAGTTCCTGCTTTAATTTTGTTTCCATCTTTGGTTCTAATCGGTTATTGATGTTTCTCTCTCTGTGTGTGTGTGTGTGTGTGTGTGTGTGTGTGTGTGTGTGTGTGTGTGTGTGTGTGTGTGTGTGTGTGTGTGTGTGTGTGTGTGTGTGTGTGTGTGTGTGTGTGTGTGTGTGTGTGTGTGTGTGTGTGTGTGTGTGTGTTTGCAGGGTTTATATAGTTACCTGTCGAGGTATTTTCCAGATTTCTCCAGTAGAGGAGTCGTGGTCGGGTTCGACACCAGAGGCCAGGAGGAGAGCGGCTGCACCAGCCAGCGGTGAGATCATACACATCATATCATCAGTAACCTTCTGATTTATAATCTTTCGTTTTTCCTCCAACACTTTCCACTTTCCCACTGCATCAATAATGACCCTCATTTGTACAGCAAACCAAATCGACTTGGTCACAAAGTATTTACAGCAACAAAGGACACGACAGCAGATTAAAACATAGAAGAAGAACATTGTGATACGAGTCTTTTGGGCGATACTCGTCTAAAAAACAAGGAATGCTGAAATATGTCAAATCTGTCCATCACTTTCTTGAAACCTGCTTGTTAGCATTGTTAGCACTGCTCATTGAAACCAAGGGGTCCAGCTAGCCTGAAGCTAAGTGTAACGTGACGCTGGTGTTTGTGTGGTGCTGCAGCCTCGCCAAGCTGGCGGCGGCTGTGATGCTCAGTAAAGACATTCCTGTCCACCTCTTCTCGACATACGTCCCGACGCCGTACGTGGTGAGAACACAATTTATTATTTTATTATTTCAGAATATCAAAACTGGGCCGTTGCAGCAGAAAATACGAATAGATTAACATGTTAAGTAGAAATGAATGAAAGTATAAAAGAAAGAACTACTGCATTATAATCAGTTAATATTCAACAATAATCAATAATCCAGTATCTAGTAATCCAGCTGAATGGGTCGCGTGTGATTCAATACTACTGAGTAGAATCTTCTGTGAATTTATACTACAAATGTATAATTTCTACTCATTTCTACTATAAACTGATACTATCATCATCTTAATCCTGCTTTACATCAGGATGCTTTTATATATATCTCATTTTTTCTTTTTTTTTCTTCTCATTTTTCTCTTTATTATGATGTTATTCTTTATGTCTCACTTTGTACTGATATTTAGATATATATCAATAAAGTTGATACAGTTCATCTGCGTTATTGCGTTATTGATCTGATGAACTAATTCCTCTGTTAGACCAATGAAAGTAGCTGATGGGAGTGAGACGGGTGAAACTGAGCGTGCTCTGTCTGTCTTCCAGCCCTACGCCGTCAGGAAGTTTGGTGCGGCGGCGGGCGTGATGGTCACCGCCTCCCACAACCCTAAAGAGGACAATGGATACAAGGTCAGTCACTTACCGCCATGTCTAAGAAGTATCTAATTGAGATGTTCCCTCTGGAGAAGTGAAGACCCCAGAGATCATCCCATAACTGAATCCATCACAGGTTTGATCCCCGACTGATAACCCACGTCTGTTGAAGGCCTGCCTGCTGTGGAGCATCAGTTGAAGGTCAGACCTGTAGATGAGACTCTCATTGAGACGAACTGATGAGAGTTGGGATGAGAATGAAGAACCTGCTGGGTTACTGTTGCAGTCTCAACACCTGTTTGAATGAGTGGAGTCATCTCTGGTTTTGAAATATTGACTCATTATATCAGGTAGCAAAGGTTTTGCCAAATGGAGATTTGGTGTTTTGGAATGAAACCTGGTATAGGAAACATTGGAGGCTATTGGAGTCCTGCTGACTGAGTACCAAAAGTATTGGTATTACTCCAGGAAGCATTAAAAGGTCTTGAATTGGCTTTCTGAAACCTGCACATACCCTGATTTATACCGCTGGTCTCTACCCATAATGCCTTGCTTCCCTCTGTAGGTGTACTGGTGTAATGGGGCTCAGATCTCCTCCCCGCATGACAAGGAGATCCTGCGGTGCATCGAGGAGCAGCTGGAGCCCTGGAGTGCCTCCTGCTGGGAGGAGGAGCTGGTGGAGCACTGCTCCCTGAGGACACGCCCCCTGCAGGAGGTCAACAGCAGCTATATGGAGGAGCTCACATCCCTCTGTTTCCACAGGTGAGACAGACAGATGGACAGACCAACAGACAGATGGACAGACCGACAGACAGATGGACAGACCGACAGACAGATGGACAGACAGACAGACAGATGAACAGATGAACAGACAGACAGGTGAACAGACAGACAGATGAACAGACAGACAGACAGACAGACGAATGAACAGACAGTTTTCCTCTCCAGGGTGATCACGCCCCCGGACCCCTCATCCATCATCGTGGTGCCTGCAGGTCCTGAAGAACGTCTTAACACATCTTAACACATCTTCTGATCTAAAGTCAAGGCCTTAAATGGAGTTGAATACAGTTGAATACAGTCAAAAGTCTTGAAAAGGTTCTTGGTGTGCTGAGTGTCGTTGTTCAGGCGTCTTGGTCTTCTCGTTCATATTTCATTAGAAGGGTCTTACAGTCTTTACATTGATGACCCTCTGACCCTAAATGACCCTGACTCAATACTAACACGTCTCCTGGTCTTTCCCTCAGGGATCAGAACAGCAGCTGTCCATTGAAGTTTGTCCACTCGTCCTTCCATGGCGTCGGCCACGTCTTCGTCCAGCAGGCCTTCCAGACCTTCGGCTTCACCCCCCCCATCCCCGTCCCCGAGCAGAAAGACCCCGACCCAAACTTCTCCTCCGTCCGATGCCCCAACCCAGAGGAGGGAGAGTCTGTCCTGGTAGGAGGAAGATCTCAGGGTTCAAAAGGGTTTTTGAAGGCCGGTACTGATGTTCAGTGTCTTTACAGTATTCAGTTTTCCTCCATGGGACTGAAACGTCTCACTGAAACTCAGTGGCAGGGAAACTCTGGGATACTGATTCACAAAAAACTAATAAAATGTACAAAGCAAATCACCCTCCTCCACCAGCTGATGATGACTGGTCTTCATTACCTGTTCTGTGTTTCCAGGAGCTTTCTCTTCGCCTGGCAGAGAGGGAGAACGCCACGATTGTGCTGGCAACCGATCCTGATGCAGACCGGCTGGCGGTGGCTGAGCGATTCAGCGGGTAACTGTGGTGTTTGCTCGTAGGCACTGCGGTGCGGTGTAGCTCAGCGGACCATACCAACACTGTCAGGGTTAACACGCTTTTAACAAACAGCTTGAGTCAGAGTTCAACCACTCTGGGTTTTGAAGGCTGGTAGCGATATGTTTGGATTGAAGCTGCTGATAACTGAATCAATACATTTTACCATTTTCATGAAACCAAAACAAAATCTAAGGCTTCACCTGTACCTCTCACCCACCACACCTGAAGTAAAATACTGGAAAGATTTAAAAAAGTAATACTAATAACAATAAAACGTTGAGGACCATGGTCAGGAACCTCATCTGCCAGATCAGTTTCTAGTAAATAGAAAGCATCAAGCTCTGCTACCGCTGTGAACATGACTTCCTGTTAACATGCACCATTCATCTTAATGTTACCCTGTTCATAACTTGCACATGATTCATATTGTGCACATTTTTGTTTTTTTCTGATAACACCTCTACATTAAATCTCGACACTGAGAGTTTTCCCTGATTAACTGGATGGTACATTAGTACGTGGGTCTAATTGGGCCAGTTGACCATTGAGGCAATCCAAAGGTGGTAGAGGAGGTAGGGATGGAGGCCCATGTGACCTCCTGCTAGTGGGAATGTCACCACGTAACAGGATTATTACACTATTACCTGCACATTGTGGTGGTTGTGGCTCCTACAGTCGTGATGTGTTGCTGTGTTGAAGGTGCGGTTGGAAGGTCTTCACAGGCAATGAGCTGGCGGCTCTGCTGGGCTGGTGGATGTTCTTCAACTGGAAGGAGCTCCACCCAGAGCCTGCAGACACCCAGAAGGTCTACATGCTGGCCACCACCGTCTCCTCCAAGGTCCTGCAGGCCTTCGCTCGTGTCGAGGGCTTCCACTTCGAGGTACGATGCTCTTCTCATGTCAGGAGGTGGAGGAACATCACTGCTGTCGGGTCAACATACCCCAACTGTGGTTTTCTTTTTCTTCCTACAATGTAAAGTCTCCATGGTCGTCTGTGTGTTGAGTGACTTTTATGACCCTTGGACCTGTTAAACCCCCATTGTAGAATTATAAATATAACATGGGCATCAATGAGAAAATAGAGAAAACCGACTCTTTGCAGATTCATGTCCACTGCAGGGTCACAGTGTAGCTGGAACTGCAGAATCCTACATGATCTTTGATGTGTTATATATACCAATTATCTCTTGCTAAAATGTTTGGTGCCTGCTAGCCTAACCTGCTTTGCCTGGTTATAAACTTACATATCTTGCTCTGGTCTTGCCTTCTGATGAACATGTGCTGGAAATGTCTTGATATCCATTATTGGTACTAAATTGCATTTTCAATACTTTGAAACCTTTCACTGTCCCAGCAGGTAAATTATGTTTGTCCAGCATCACTATATGCCATCACATCAAGCTGAACCAGTATTCAGTTTGAAGTGAGAACAGTCAGTCACCCTACTGTCCACTGTAATAAGGTAGAAATGTCAAGACGATAATGGTGGACACCGTCTGACATCCTGTCTCTGCCCACTAGGAAACCTTACCTGGCTTCAAATGGATTGGGAAGAGAATGCATGAGCTGGCCAAAACTGGCAACCATGTGATATTCGCCTTTGAGGAGTCTATTGGTATCAGAGTCTCATTTTTATTTTATTTAAACCTTTTATTTCTCCAGGGAAGGTTTCCTGAGCTCCACCCTGGTTCACCTTCATACAGTTCCTCACATTCACACTGGGAAACAACCAATCAGTCAATCAATTAACTCATTTAGATTTCACTAAAAGTGAAGTAGGGGTGAAAGCTAGTCAGTTACAGATATTTACCCTTTTTCAACTTATAGATATGATTCATGTGAGCATATGAAGATATGAACATGATGAAATGCTGATGGATCTGGGTGACAGTGATGGTCAAATCCACCCTTCCAGTTATTTTGTGATGAAATGTTGATATTTAATTTTTGTTAAATATGTTCCCGCTTTCCCTCTCTACTTCTACTTCAGTTAGTGATTTCCTGTTTCCCAGAATGCACTTCAACAACCCCCAGAGAAGGGGCATGAACTTAATAACTGACGACTGACTTAGTTCGGTCTGAAAAGTCCCCTGATACGTTCCTGTCAGGCCGCTACAGCTTTCTAGATCTAGTTAGGCCTGTGAAGTCCTTTGAGGCCGGTGTGATAACGGGCTGTGAGGTGAACTGGTCCGCTACGGGTGTGGAGGGAGGAGCTCAGCAAACCTTCCCCGGAGAAATGATGATTCAGTCTGTGATCCGAGCTGAAACGCTGCGGTCTGAACACTGTTGTGTCTGTGCTGCTGCAGGGTTTCTATGTGGCAACATGGTGCCTGATAAGGACGGGGTGAGTTCGGCCGTGGTCGTGGCTGAGATGGCTGCCTACCTCCACAACAAGAACCTCACCCTCAACCAGCAGCTCCACAACATCTACCAGATGTAAGGATCTAGCCAGGGGTTCATACAGGGCTGGTGTCTGATGCTCCTTTAGAGGTTGCATCAGCACCATCTCTACCTCAGCTGAGAGGTTGTTCCTGCCTGATCCAGGATCTGGTCCATTTCAGCTTCATGTCCATAGAGTCTCCACAGCTCCAGAACAGCCTGTTTAGGAAGTCGTCTCAGATGCTTTTCCCTCTGAACAGAAAGTTGCATCATGTTGTGATTTGGAAATGACACTATGATATGAGATGCTTTATTGTGCAGCCATGCCATATTATGGCTCCTGGTGAAGATTAACAGGAAGTTCTAAATGCCATCCATTGCTGTGGGTTCCTGTCCTCTAGATATGGTTATCATATTTCCAAAACGTCCTACGTCATCTGCAACGACCCGCCAACCGTCCAGAAAATCTTCAGCCGAATTCGCAACTTTGACGGCGATGGTTTGTACCCGAAGTCGTGTGGAGGATACAGCGTCCTCCAAGTCAGAGACGTTACTACGGGATACGACAGCAGCCAGCCTGACCGGAGATCTGTAAGTTTAGTTGCTTTAGTATCTAACTGAGCCCCAACATCAACCAGAAAATAAGCATTCTTCATCACATTTTTTTCAGAGAGGTGATTTTTGTCCAACAGGGATGGATAAGAGTGTAAAATCCAGACGTATAATGTCCTAAATACATATTACATAGTACATAGTACAGTACATACAGACAGAGCAGGTCCGTCCAGAAGGCCTTCATCTTCATCTGGAGCTCTGCAGGCTGGAGGTCAACAGTAGGGTCAGTTAGTTCTGTTGAGATGTTTAGAAAAACAATTAGCTGTTCACAGAGCTGAGGACCTCCAACATGGCCGCGGGGGGGTGTTATGGCACCTGGAAGCCTCTATTGTAAGGAGGTCAAGGGTCAGAGGTCACTGCACCCAGACCATGGATGGGACATTCCTGGAGATGGAGAAGTGCTAGGGAAAGACTAATAGTTCTCATTTCTTCTTCTTGAGGTTCTTCCGGTGACGACGAGCAGTCAGATGATCACCTTCACCCTGCAGGACGGCGTCGTGGCCACGCTGAGGACCAGCGGCACAGAACCAAAGATCAAATACTACACTGAGTTCTGTGCAGTGCCGGGGAAAAGGTCGCTACCAAATCTGATGCATTGTTGTTGTAGCGTTGGCATACTGTAGGACCATGTCAACTCCCTGTCCTGTAACTGAACGTTCCCAGGTTTGATCTCAAAGCTGCTGTTGTGTCTTGCAGCGATATCTCCCGTCTGGAGGAGGAGCTGAGGAAGGTGACCCATTCCCTGGTGGAGGAGTTCCTGCAGCCTGAGAGGAACAACCTGATTCGCCGGTTCATCTAGCTCTGCTGTGCGTTGGTGGTGTTTTCCCATCAGCCCCATCACGCCGTCTTCCTGGCCCTGTAGTCGTGGGGTCTGAGGTTCAGTAACTCACAGGCAGGCGGTTCGTTGTGTTTCCGTTAATGCAGAGTACAAGCTGATTGACGGGTGTGATAGTTAATGAAATTCAGTGTATTTGAACATATTGATCACCATGCAGCAGCAAGCATGATGGGTAAAACTGAGGAGTAGCGAGTCCATGTCTGTCTCTCTTGACACCATTAGTCAGATGATCACAAGTATTGGTGAAATTAACCTGCTGCTGGTTGGTGTGAATGTCTTTTAGCCATAATTGATCATCTCAGCAGGGTGTCTTAGAGAGACCGTCATGGGTTTGATCCCTGTCAGTGTGGGTCTTGGTGTTAGATTCCCTGTGTTGGCCTTATATTAAAAATCAGCTGTGGTCCAGTTAGTGTCGGCCATCTCTGATTGATGATATGATGCAGTTTGATTGATTATGTATTCATTGTAGAATTGATCAATACTACACTGAACCTGAACTGATTCTAATGAGATGTTTGGAGGTTTGATGAATTGTTGAAGATATTGAATACTGGCACAAAATATTATACATCAGCAGCTCCAAAAACCTGTATTGATCTGTATTGATCAACCCCTCAACAGCCCCTGAAGGCCTGGACAGCAGGAGGCGCTGCACTGCCTCATGTTGTGCTAGAGCAGTCCTGGAGCAGGAGTGACTCCTGGTCTCTCCATGTTCATTGTTTATTAACTTTCTTCAGCTTGGGATGCTTGATGCGTATGAGGAGCCCAGAGCAGAAAAACAACAACAAAATCAGCACACAAACAGTTTCACTCAACTAGAAAAGATTTCCCTCTGCTGCTGTGAGCTAAAGGCCATAAATATAAATGTCACCTAGTCGTCTGGCTGGCAGCGTAATGCTGCTTCTGAAACAGATGGGATGAGAAGGCGCTCCTGAACGTCTCGTCTGCTGCTGTATCTAATACTGAGGCTCAGCTGGAGTCAGAGTGTACAGGTTATGCTTTAGGCATGGCAGGTACATGTATACGATGCATGGCACTGTCAGGAGGGAGGGATACAAATGCATGAAGTCATTCAATATCTAATATCAACAGATCTGGTCTGTAAAAGTGTTTCATTCAGTCAACCGAGGACTAAAAAGTACCATCATTTGGTTTAATGTTGTGCAGTCCATCATTTTAGAAGTTCATAATCATGTCACCCGTTTCAAATGGTGGAAATGTTTAGCAACGATTTACCAAACCAGACAGTCCGTTGATGTTTCCTGGTTACCTTTGGTCTCTTCAGTTTCTTGCTGTACTTCCTAACCCACCACCACTAGGAGCTTAAAGCTGCTGCTAGTTCAGCTGAAGGCTTTGTGTTGACCAGGCTGACCAGTCAGACAGCAGTGCAGGGTGACTACCCAGGGTTATTCCCATGGCTGCACCACCAGCAGAAGGCATTGCACTGCTGCTTTATCTGTTTTGCTCACATTGTAAGTTTCATCATAGTGTTCATGGATCCTCTTCAATTCACAGACTTGCTGCAGACCTGCTGCCGGCCCATATTGTATTTTTTCTTAAGACGTGCTTCTAATTTAGTTGAAGTGTCAGACCTCCATTGTATTTTATATTTGGAGTGTTATGGAGAGTGCTGGCCAGTAGGTGTCAGGGTTGAGCTGCAGATTTCACCACAGATGGCTTCTAAAATGTTTCATCCAATCAGCTGCTCCAATTCCTTTATAGCACCATATTCATTGTTTAATAGGAAATGAGTTACACTGGAAATTAATCTTACTGAACAAAAGTTGCTTTTAGCAGCATCAAACCAGTCGGTGATCACAGAGCAGCCCTCTGGCCCACAGCTGACCAACTCCAAACACTAGATATCTTTTTTGGATCAAACTGTTACCTTCACTAGTCTTAAAGACTTGGGTGACCTGATGTCTGAAGTGTCATCAGTCTCCAATGACCTTCTCGTTGAGCCCTGATGCCGTGTGTCTGTGATTCCCAGTTTACTGGACAACTCTTTTCAGCGATTCTCTTTTCTTATTGCTTTCCTCGTTTCCAGTCTCCAGCTATGGAGCGTTGACAGTCATGTTGCCCAGCCATTATCAGCAGAGGTCCTATTGATTGACCTTTGATCCTTGCATACATCCTCTGTTCTTCACCGACCTGCCGGGTGGTACTCCACACTGGTTTGCTGATACTTGCCTTTCAATGAAAATCAGCCAGTCATATGATGGAGGTGAGGACATGCCTTAAAGAGCTGCTGACACTAAAATAATTTCATTAGTTTGGCTTTCAGCGTAGTTTTTTTTATATTTTGCTGAATGTTCATCCTGTATTGATCCCTTATTTATTTTTATATTTGACCAAATATATTTATGTAACAGGATATTGTACAGAGAGATGGTGAGGATGGCTGACACCCTGTCAGTAGGGTGTTAACCACACCTTGGTATTATTACATTGTGCTTTATGTGTGTTCTGAACCTTGAGGCTGACCTCCATAGAGATGAGTGGTGATCCTTCATCGTGACTATTAATCTGTAGTAATAATAGTAATAAAATGAAATATGAAATATAATTACTTATATTTTTTCAGCTGAATCTTCAGAAAGAGGACAGAGTGCGAGTTGCTCTCGATCCCAGAACAGAATATGAATGATACATGATGATGTCTGTGCTGTATGAGTTCAGTCACCATGTAAAGACGACACCCAGTTGGTATCCACGTCTCGTGTGATCCTTGAGGATCCACTAATAAAAATCTGCTTTGAAGTCGTCATGGATTCATTTCTTTATTTGTTATCCATTAAAAGGTTTGCTGCTTCATTACTGTCATGTATCAACAGATCAACTGGAAAACCAGTGACATTTTCTCTTGACTTCTGTGAACAACTTAACGACTTTTATTCTTTCTGCATTGTGATTTAATTTTATTTAATTTTAAAGGTCCCATATTATGGAAAACGGTTTATTCCTGGCGCTTATACATGTTCCACAGGAAATTACTTCCCTAAGCAGCTGAGAAAATTTGAAATCTGGAAGTCAACCCGTTTTCCTGTATTTTCCTTTTTCCCAAAACGGTGCCAAAGATAGGAGAAAAACGGCCCATTTCAGAAAGTGGTTATTTTGGACGTCATAAGGGGCAAATCCAGCCCCTCTCAGAGCATGCCCACCCCCAGGTGAACAACCAATCCCATTTACGTCGTTGCAAAATGCAGCTCATGGCAGTGCCGCAAGCCGTTGCTTATGGTGCATTCCATTGTACTCGGGAATCAGAAACTTCCAATCTAAATGTGTTCTAGTGCATCTGCTCGGGAAAACATAATCGCCCGCAGCAAACTCTTGTTTGTATGGTAAGTCTCAGAATGTTACAAGCATCTAAAGACCTACATCAACTACTATAGCGCCATTAGTGAAGAGAATCGACGCATATCACATTCGGACGCCGTTTTTTCCAAGTACACTGGAATGCACAATTACTTTGCGACAAGTGAAGCTAAAACATCTAGAGATATAACCCTTTTAAACTTTGACTGCAAACTTTTTAGCAACTCGTATGTCTTTGGTTTTAGAGGGGCTGATTCACCCGGATCAAGCCTGTGCCATCCCGGGGAGGAAGATCACCGACTGCCTCGTACTGATCCGAGACACCATCTGTTATGCGATAGACAGAAACATCCGGCTAGTAGTCCTCAATTTAGATTTTGAGAAAGCCTTTGATCGGATCTCGCACCAGTACCTCTTCCAGGTACTGTGAAAAGCGGGTTTTCCGGAAAGGTTTATAGCCTGGGTGGGTTTGCTGTACCGGGACAGTACCAGCAGATTTATTGTTAATGGGCATTTGACAAAAGCAGTTAACTTACACTGCGGTGTCTGTCAGGGTTGTCCGTTATCGGCTCTCCTCTACGTCATCTGTATAGAGCCGTTGGCACAGATCTTGAGAAGGGACAAAAGAATCAATGGCGTGTCAATCCCAGGGAGCGGGGGATTGACCGGCAAATGCCAAGTGTATATGGATGATTTTAACATTTTATGCACCGACCTTTTATCTGTCAATAGGACGCTGGACGTGACTGACTGGTTTGGACGGGCCTCTGGGTCAAAACTGAACAGAGACAAGACTCAAGCCCAATTTTATGGACCATGGACAGCGACTGAGACAGTAGGACTTCCCCTGACCTTGACCCAGACTGGACAAAAAATACTGGGGGTTAAATTTGACGGAGGGGGGAGGAAGAGAAAATTGGCGAGACGTGGTAGGGAAAGTTAAACAGAGACTGGGATACTGGGGACTTAGAAGACTGACTATTGAAGGAAAGGTTTTAATCATCAAAGCAGTGATTTTACCTTTGCTTTTACTAATCAGTTCTGTTTTTATCCCATCTCATAGGGTGTTTTTAGAGATCGAACGTGCAATGTTTTATTTCCTGTGGGGTAACAAGTGGGAGAGACTGAGGCGGGAGGTGATGAAGAGGCCGAAGGAGAAAGGAGGAAAAGGAGTCCCGGACCTCAACCTGTTTTTAAACAGCAGATACACTACACTGCACATCACATACGCCACAACCCCATCCAGAGCCCCCAAGACAACAGCAATGACCCGGTTCTGGATGGGGTCTTACCTCAGGAGATTGAAGATTTTACCCATTGATCTTAGAGCACCTGTGTCTTTTAACCTGCCACATGCCTATGTTTTTATCCAGGATTTCTTAAAACTGTTTAACCTAGAGCAGGAGGAGTTGCATATTTTAACTGACCACCACTCTCTCATGTCTGTTGTGCAGGAGCGGGAGCCAGTGAGTCCAGTGCGCGGGCTTGCATTCGGCGAGCCCTCAACAGTTTGGCGCAATGTAAACCATCCCGCCCTCCCGAACAGACTCTGGGACCTGTCGTGGATGGTGGCTCACGAGATCCTCCCAGTCAGGTCCGTTATGCACTCCCGGGGCATGTCAGCAACCTCAACCTGCCCCCGACCGGGTTGTGGCACGCCCGAGTCGGTGAGGCATCTGCTCTGGGAGTGCAGCGCTGCTGTCGACCAGTGGGCAACGGCTGACTCCCTACAATTCCCGTACTTGCCAGCAGGGGAGGTACTTACAGCACAACTAGTGCTGTACAACTAGTGCTCACCCTGGCCGCCATAAAAGACGCCATATGGACCTCCAGAAACCTGCTGGTAAGGAAGCACATGCAGATCCCCCCGTGGCTGCGATCCGAATGGCCGCAGCGGCGGTGCAAGCAGCCGTCTCTGCAGACGGCAGGCCGAGGACGCAGCCACAAACAAGACTCGCCTCTGTGCCCATTCGGACGAGGGAGTCGGCGCCCACACACAAAAGGGTCAAGGCAGCGGCGGCCTGGCTCTCCGGGTGAGGCAGGTGGGAAGGAGCAGAAGGGCGAGGGTCTCCTCTGAGCACCAGGAACAGGTTCCGGGAGACCAAATCTGTTCGGAGGTGCGGGATGAGTTTAGCCTTGTTAGGGACTCACCCCGCTCCTGCCCAAAGCATTGAAGAGAGCTTTTATCATGTGTTTTGTTGTGTTTTAATGCACTCCTTTTTAAATGACACTTACTGAATACACGTACACTGACATACACAAGACCATTACAATCTTTTAATAAAACAATGCCTTTTATCTGTAAGCCGTTTTATAACAAATACTTTTTTTGTTTTAAACTGAAGAATATGGTTTTACAGATGTGGATATATATGTGACTGTTTTGTTTATTTGATTGTTTTATTCGCCAAAGATGTGTATGTTTTTAGGACTTCAAACAGTGTATGTTTTTATGAATTTGTGTCAATAAACTTTTTTCAAATGAAAAAAAACATATCTGGAGATATACCAACGCTCCAGTTATTATTTTGTAGGGTGCAGGCAGCAACATAGATCCCTGCACAGTCTCCCAACACGCGAAAATGCAGGACAGAGTGGATTAATTTTATTTTTAACGGCAACGGCTACAGTTAGCTCGGCTGCAGTTAGCACGGCTACAGTTAGCACGGCTACAGTGTTTTCTGTGTGATGATCAGTCCTCAGACTGCTTGAGCAACGGCAGGATTAGCATCTAAATTGAAGCTTGAAGACGGAGCAATTCATAAGGTACGTGACCCATCTGCAAAATTGGAATCTGTAAGTGTCACCATGTTTTGATTTAATTTACCAAGTTAGTCTGGTTAGTATATTCACTGCTGGTTAGCTAACGGGCTAGCCACGGGCTTGTTGGGCGTGGAAGAAATAAGAAAACTAAACTAGTCATTAAAAGTAAAGTAAATGTAAAGTTATTGGTTGGAGTCAGGACTCATCTTTAAGTTATTTGTTGGGACCAATGTCTGTTTTATAAGTCTGTCGAACGTGTCAGGCTTGGTAAACTTTAGCCACCATTAGTACAATCGTGTTTGGTTGTTTGGCTGTGCTGTTTGGATGCAAATAGATTGCATCCAATAATATATTGGCTAACTAGCTCAACAAAATTGTCAATCCTAGCTTGTCTGCAAGTTGTATTCAATAAGCTTATGGACATGAGCCATAAATAGACCGGCTACAGCAGAGTGTCCTCACACATCCACATACACAAACACAAGGCAGGAAAGTACAATATTACACAGAATTGTTATCATTGAGAAACTAAGTGGAACCGCCTCAGCTGCCTCTTCCCATTCTGGGTCAGACTCCGGCTCAAACATGTCTGGTCTCAGTGTTGGTTCTGGAGCGGCCGACCATGGGAAATGGGACATTTCTGCATCAAGCTTATTTGTTCACCTTGAGCAGCATGAGGGCTCTGCTCTCCGCTAGGCGATTGCGTGGAGGTTGTATGTAATGAGCACTGCTCTGATTGGCCGCCTCACTCACAACCTCCACGCCCTCAAAACAGCCTGTTCTTTACAATGGAGAAAGTGAGAGACTGAAACACCACAGAAGCTGGTTTTAGGAATTTTTTTGACATAGACTTCACAAACGTCTTGTAAAGACCCCAGGAACAGTTTAAATAGCCCAAAATGAGTACAATACCCCCCCTTTAATCGAAGGTGCCGGAATGCTGTTCCGGATCGTTCCGGCCCACTTTAACCCCTGTGTACAACGCCGAGGATGCAACAAGCACTAGCCAATGAAGAGAAGAGAGCGTTAGCCATCTAGCAGGCCAATCTCCAATATGTTGTCTGATGATGTCAGAGGTTTTACAGACACGCCCCCTTCTCCCTTCCCTCTCAAACTGGTGTTTTAATATCTGGTGGGTGGAGCCAGACTGGAACCATTTCATTACTCTCTAAGTTTTAAATCTTTGTCCTCCATTGAAACAATCAAAGTGGGAATTCCTTTCTGGCTCCATGACAGAAACATAACATGTGAATGTTCTATAAGTTATGATCGATTAGATGAGACTTTATTGATCCTTGTGGGAAAATTGGGTCGTTGCAGCAGCAGAGTAATAGGATACAGCAGGGAAAAATAGAATAGAAATAAAAATAGAATAAAACAACAAAATCAATGAAAATAGAATAGAAACAGCTTTGGGAGTATATAAACCGACTGTATGGGAGAGAGTGTGGATTAATAAAGTGGTTTTACTTCAGTATGGATTATAAAATATGCTGGCAGAGAAAGGCTGAAACTGTATTTCATTACTTTTTAATGATGAGGAGAAACAGGCTTTCAATGGAAAATCATTTATACTGAACTAGTCAAACTATTAATGGGATTTGTCTTCAATTAGATGTGTAAATATGCTCAACATTGAATAATTGTCATTTTTAATGACAATAAAATGAATTGATCAAAACAGACTATGGTGTGATGTACATGCTATACAGCTATTTCTTACAGAATTCCTCAAGAGAAATATGTTGATAGTTGATATAAACTAAGAACATATTGTCTTATTTAGAACAGCTAAGTCAGAATTGTAAGTTGCACAAAACTTAAAATGACTTCTTATATCTGATTATTAACGATGTTTAAGAAAAGGTGGATTCTGTGTTGCAAAGATTTTCTAAAGCCTTTGAAAACAGCAATGCACTGAGTAGAAATATATTTGTCATAAACACATATGTGATGTATCAATGGGTCTTGTAAGCCCATGAAGTATAATCAGTCAATCATATAATAATAATAATAATAATATGATTTATATAGACTTTACAACAATATAAGGACTCCAGCTCAGGCTCTTAGCCTGTAGAACTAATGTGGACTCGGACCTCATACTGAAAACTGTAAATAAAAACTGTACAAATACATTTCAACATCACCTCATCAGATTCAGCATACATGTAAATGATTCATAATGATGCACAATGTAAATATAATTAGTGATTATGTATCATAATAACCAATTTACATTGTGCTTTTAAAAACACAGTTACTTTACAGACAAACTAATATATAAGACCCAATAAAACAATAAAATAATGTGAGAAATGAATTGAAATCAGGGTTAAAGTGGACTAAACCAGGTAAACACAAACACAAACAACACAAAACACAACACAACACAAAAAGGACAGTACAACTGAAGGGATGAGTGCCAATAGAAATAGCAGACCATAGCTTGCAGCAAGCCATCATGTCATGTTGTGCTGTTTGTTGCCATAGCAACCAAGCTGTCCTTATGACATATCCATTATTTACACATTTAACAATATTTATAATATATAAACAAAGTCAGACATAATGTATGTAGGTATAGTGTTTCACGTTTTGTTAGTGTGGCTTTTTCTCAAAAGAGCTCTGCAGGGACAAAAGATCCAGTATTGAACTATATTATGTGTTTGCTTTTCTGACTCTGCAATATACTGCTCACATTATCAGTCTTTCACTATGTTTAAAGGGGCTCCAATTCTGTAAAAGTGTTCTCATTTTCTCAACCAAGGACTTAAATTACCTACTCTCCTACTACACCGTAAGTCATTTCATTACTAATTTCTGTAAGAGATGTGGTGGAGCCACCTCTTGACGTAGCTTAGCTCTGAGCATTGACCTTGTGACTGAACGTTTGGATGACCCTGGCTCGGATCTGCTGGAGGTTCATGCCGTAGATGATGGGGTTGATGAGAGGAGGAACCACCAGGAACTCTGCAGCCAGAGCATTATGGAGGGACTGCAGACTGCTGCTGCTGCCGTAGCGGGAGTACATGGCATCAAACACCAAAGACATGGTGAAGTTAATCAGTGTGATCAAGTGAGGAAGACACGTCTGCATGAATTTCCTCCTACCTGCCTGGGACCTCAGTGAGGCTTTGATGATGTGCACATAAGAAACCAGGATGAGCATGGTTTGAAATACGTGGGACACCATCAGTAGGAAGCCATAGATGTTATTCAGAGTGGTGTCAGTGCAGGACAGCCTCACCACGGCCCAGTTTGTGCAGAAGAGTTTATCAATGTGAACGCCACAGATGGGCAGCCTGCTGGTCAGCACTATCCCCACTATGGTCTCAAGGAGAGAAAAACTCCAGGTGAGAAGAAGCAGCTGTCTCACCTTCTGAGCTGTCATGATGGCATGGTACTGCAACGGTTTGCAGATAGCAACATACCTGTCATAAGCCATCACTGTCAAATTTGTAAATTCACAGAAAACATAGGAGTAAACAACAAATATCTGGGTTAAGCAGCCAGTGTATGATATCACATGGGTATCAGCCAAAAGGTCACGAAGCAGCTTTGGATAGAAACTAGAAGCTCCATATATTCCATTAACACAAAGATTACATAGAAATATATACATCGGCTCATGAAAGATTTCCTCAAGAAAAATGGTTAAAATGAGAGTCAGGTTAACAAACATGGTGAAGAGGTAGAGCATGAGTGTAAATGCAAAATAGATTTGTCTGTTGGTCTGAGTTTCATTTAAACCTTGAAGCACAAACACAATGTCTGAGTTATTTTCCATTTTGAGCTGCAGCTGATTGCAGCTATAACCTAAAGTGCAGTGATTTGATGATGTTACCCACCCAACACACACACACACACACACACACACACACACACACCCCCTAACAACAACTACGTTGTCAAATTGCACAGTGTATGAGACTGCAATGAAATCTAGTTTACTGTCCTCAATTCTCAACACTCACACATCACACAACACATTTTCAGTAACAGCTGTTGAGAGGATGAAGTCAGAACAGACAATTCTACATTTTAGGCATTTAGATTATAAACTTCATTTCCTAGATCACCAACATTCCAGGCAACCACTAGTAAGAGGGTCAAGTGTCAAAAAAATGAAAATCCATCCATACTAAAAGCCACTGTTGCCCTGTCCTGAGCCACGTCATGTTATACAGCTGTATAACACCTCCTGCCCCTTCCACAGCTCATATAAACCTGTGCCAAAGTGACAAACTGCCATGGCAACACATCGGTCAGATAGACAGGCAGATAGACAGGTGGATAAGTGGCACCTTAACCCTGGAGGGGTGACATCATCACACGAAACAAGGAGCCTGTCGCCCCTCCTCTCCCAAGATGAAAATGTCCTGATGAAGAGATAATTCTCAAAAAAGTTTCAAAACAGATTTTGTGGGTTATTTATTAGGCAATCTAGAGTTGCCAGTAAATAGCCGTTAATACTTCACAATACAATATGTTGTTGTAAATGTTTTTACAGTTAATTTTTGTTTTTTACATTAGCAGCTTTGCAAATTATGCATATTGAAGTGTTTTGAATGAGACCAGGCTTGCTGTTAATCCAAAATGTATCAACATTGCATTAGATTCTCTTAGTTTTTTTCTTTTCGATCGCTAACAAGCATTTATCTATATACTTAAGATACTTTTTCTCTTAACACATCAATACACCTACATCACACAATTAGCCAAATAGTTAATTTTCTGCTCAAAACCACATTTTGTTAATTAAACACAAACTCTACATTTCAAAATGCAAAAAAAAAAAATCTCTACATACACTAACTCTATCAAAACACGGCAAACCCAGGTCAATATCACATCATTCTTTCAAAACACATGTTTTCTATCCAAGAGGAACATATAGTCAATCATAGCACAACAACTTTCAAAATACTAACAGTTGATGGTGTAGGAGCCAAATTACTGTCAGAGTTTCATTCTTCTTTCCTATTGTTATTAGTTTGTGAGTGTGTGAGTGTGTGTGCATGGCCACAGGTGAACGTCCACCCCTCCTATTGGACAAATTGGGAGGCTGTTGGGTGGAGCCCAAGGAGGTGGAAGGTTTCAAAGACCAGGGGCCTCATTTATAAAACTTCGCGTAGAACATTGCGTAGAACATTGCGTCCGCCCAAACCTCAGAATCCACTAACGCAAGAAAAAAATTCAGATTTATAAAACCGTGCGGTACACACCTGTACGCAGTTTTCTCTTTATAAATACCCACCTGCGGTGAATTGTGCGGCCGTGTACTCCTCCCAGTGTCCGCCCACTACTCCTCATAGTGTCGTCCCACAATCAACCATGAATGGGCAATGCTAAATAGGTCATGAATATGCCGATGTTGTTAAGGAGCCTTTGTTGACTATCAATGAGGGAAAGACTGAGAGACGCCAGCTGCAAGAAAGCCAAAATTTGTGAGAGTGCGAGATCGAGGCTCATCAGTGAGGTTGAGGCTCATCAGTGAGGTTGAGCACCGTAAAGGTGTAGCTACTGTTTGGGGGTGTAACAGAGTTAGTATTAGTAATTGAAGTTCGACAAAATATGTTCCTTTCTTTTCAAAAGAATTGTTCTGATTGTCCATGCAAACGATCATACATTTTTCCATGTATGAGCACCCCCTTGTGGTAGTGTGTGGTTGCATCATATATATCTGCCGTTAAGCCACCATGCTCGTCCCTTTTGACTGGACGACTAATGAATATGTATTACAGTATAAGGGCAGAAGCTGACAACCACCATTATCCTGTGTGTTCAAAAATACAGATGATTGTGAAATAAAGCAGATTGATGAACCTGGCATACTGGCGTACTGAGTGATGTGGAAGAGAGCTGAAATCAGAGGGTTACAGGGGCTCAGTAGAGGATCTGGGCCACATTGTGGAGAACCGCTCAAGCTCTAATAATCCGGCACCTTAATAATAACAGAAATAAACTTTTGTTATATAGCACTTTTCAAAACAAAGTTACAAAGTGCTTTAGAAGACAAAATAAAAAATGGGAGACAAACTGATGATGAACAAAATGATTAAAACAATTTAATAACAGTTTAAAAGTTACACAACATTGAGCATTAGGAGCTACATATGAAAGAGTAAAATATGCTTAGCCCCTTAGTTGTATTTTTACCCCCTCTGTTTAAGCTTTATGTACCTATAGACAAATATTTCCATTGGTGTATGTTGGGGCGTCCATAGTAGCTCACTGAAACGGAGCGGAGGAGATGATAGACAGACAGACACGTCTTAGTTCGGTTTCTCAGCCTGCTTGCTTTTCATGGTGGTAAATACAATTTACAGCCCTAATTCCATTTCCCCCGTTGGAGAGAGAGAGAGAGAGAGAGAGAGAGAGAGGCAAGCCGCAAACTGCTGTTTCTACTCCTCCCCCTGCTGATTTTGACAGAATCGGTATCGTTCATAAATTCTCTCAGTGCTTCGTTCTTATGTGAGTCTCTGATTAATAAATGTATTCTTTGATTTTGAACAGTAGCATTATGTTGTTGTTATTTAGCCTTTCTGAGGCTATTGCATGGTTAGATCAATAAGTTTTATTTCACTTCATCCTGGCGCCGCCCGGTAAAATAATGAATAAAATAAGAGTTAAGAGAATGCCTTTTATAAAAATAGGTTTTAAGTAGTGACTTAACAGATACAACAGACCACAAACCCTGTGAAAGCACACTTTAAAACTATGTTTTTAAGAGGACTGAGCTTTATTTTGTGATCTTTCCCATCGGGCGTCGCTGATTCCCGTGTCTGAAAAACTTTGCGGTAAGCTCTACGCATGGGTGAAAGGATGTGTAGATGTGCGCACATTTTACCGCATAGAATTTTTCTATAAATCCAGACGTTTGCGGTAAAATATGCGTACGCACATTTCACGCCCCTTAACGCCACTTTTTTGTGCGCAGCAACCTTTATAAATGAGGCCCCAGAAGCCTCAGCATCTGGGCGTGGCTTGAAAGAGCAAACAGTTTTTGACCATGCAAATCATGCAAACCATGCTGTGTAGAGTTTGTTTGTTTTATTTGAATTTAAGTAACCTGTAAACATCTGTGAACAAATAAATGGTCATTGGAGCGACAGGAACATCATCTCTACTCCTCATCTCTTGAGCATGCGTCAGGACAACACAAATTCAGCCACCAGTAGTAACAATTCAGGGAACAAAGGGTGAACTGAAAAGGCTGCTACATTCAAGTCAAAAACTGCTCTGAAAGGAACACGGGATGCAGAAAAGGAACACTGGATGGAAAAGGGAACACTGAAGGTGAAAAGAATTGTTGGAACAAGGAACAAAGGAAGTGCCATTCTGGAGAGTTTGAAGGCCCAAGTGAATCCAGATGAATCTGGAAGCATTGGTATGTGAATGGAGAATCTTTCAGAGTAATCTTGCACATTTTCTCTATGAAGACTAGTTCAATATTGACATTTGTTATATTTTTTGAGAAAAAAGACTTTTGAGTTTGAAAGTTTGAAAGCACCTGGTTTGTTTGCCAAGATGGATGAAAATGGCACTGTTGCAGGCCTTAAGCCTGTTGAAGAAGAAAAGCAAGAAAAACAGTCTGACTCTGAAAGGACAGAAGCAAAAAATGCTAGAAAGAATAAAGGTGCTGCATTAACTTGCAAAATGAATAAGATAACAGCACTCATGTCTGACCCAGCAAACCTTGAGGAGGTGAAGGAGAACTTCCAAGGTTATGAAGCAATGTTGGAAGAATTCAATGATTTGCACAAAGACTATCAAATGCTATTGACAGAGGATGCATGTGTAAAGGACACAAAGGATTGGTATGAGTCAAAAGTGAAAATCATTGATGAGTTCAGGATTAAGGTTGATGAGTGGCTACAACCTTTTTCTGTTAAATGCCCGTCAGAGAAAGATGATGAGATTGACCCTAGCGATAGCATCTCCTTACCCAGCCACAGGTCTAGCAGGAGAACTTCACGTTCAGGCTCTTCCTGATCATCAGCCCGTCTACTAGCGCAGGCTGAGAAAGCAGCACTCTTAACTAAGGCTGCTGCCTTGGAGGAAAGGCATGCTCTAGAGCTAAAGGAAGAGAGTTTAGCCACAGAAAAGGAGGTAATTAGAAGGCAGAAGGGGAGACTAGACTTTGAGGTTGAGTTAGCTGCCACTAATGCCAAACTTGCAGTGCTCACTAGTGCTGAGGAGCAGGTCAATTCTACCCCAGTTGATGGCATGAATGCATACTTGGAGGAGAGGAGAATGCAAGACCGTGTGGAGCTGGAAACTGTGCAAACAAGGGCTCAAACAGTTCGCCCAAAGGACAGAGCACAACATGTACCCCTGTGGCAGGTTCCCCATGTGGGCCTACAGACAGGTGGTGGCTACAGAGGACAAGAAGCTCTAGCTGTAGCTGTAAATCAAGGGCAACAGTCTCAGCAGGTAGAAGGTATAGCTTTTAATGTTACGCAGTCTACTGGTGAGAGACCCCATGATGAGTCAGCCAAAGATGAGCCAAGTACACAGTATGTGCAGTTAGCTGGTGAGCAGCGTATACCACTAGAGGACAGTGTAACTTCCAATAGTCTAATTGCTATTCTGAGCAGGCAAAATGAAATCACATCTCTGCTTCTCAAACAGCAGCAATCATCTTTGTTACCCCCCAAAGGCATTACCATATTTGATGGAGATATATTACAGTTTAGATCATTCATCACATCATTTGAACATAATATAGAGACCAAAACAGACAATGGACATGACAGGTTGTTTTACCTAGAACAGTTCACCAGAGGGCAAGCTAGAGACCTGGTAAGAAGTTGCCAGCATATGGAGGAAGAACAGGGTTATCTTAGAGCCAAACGCTTGTTACATGAACATTTTGGTAATGAGTATAAAATCTCCAACGCCTATGTTGAGAAAGCCCTCCACTGGCCAAACATCAAACCTGAAGACCCTAAAGCCTTGAGTGAGTTTGCTCTGTATCTCAAAGGATGCTGCAATGCCATGGAGAAAATGAACTACATGAATGAACTGAATGTAGCCTCTACCATGAAAGCCATTGCTATGAAACTACCCTACAAGCTGCGGGATAAATGGCGGACCAAGGCTCAAGAGAAACTGGAAGGGGTTGAGAACAAGGTTACATTTCCAGATCTTGTACAATTCATCGAGAAACAGGCCAGGATGTTCCAACCCGATATTTGGAGACATACAGGAGTCAGTCACAAGCAGGATCAAAAGGACCAGTGCAAACAAGTCAACACCACTAGCCAGACCCAAGTCTACATATGCAACCAGTGTAGCAACACTAGGCAAACTAGAGACTTCAAGCATGGACAGTGACTATTCAAAACGGCCCTGCCTCTGCTGTGGGGGTGCTCATAGTCTGGAGCACTGCCCTCAGTTCAAGAAAAGAACTCACAGGGAAAGGTTGAGCCTTTTGAAGGAAAGGGGAGTCTGTTTCGGTTGCCTGTGTAAAGGACATGTGAGTAGAGACTGCAAAGGGTGTCTAACATGTAACATCTGCAACCAGATGCATCCCAGCGTGCTCCACATTAACTTTGAGGCCAAAGGTGAGGCCTCTAGGTCAAAGCAAGGAAAGGAGCCTGTCACAAAAGTATCCTCTAATGTTTGTGGGCATACGGGGGCCGGCAATCCTAGATGTGCACTTTCCATTCTGCCTGTACAGGTGAAATCCATCAAGGGAAACAGGATCATCCAGACTTATGCTCTCCTCGACCCAGGCAGTTCAGCCACATTCTGCACAGAGAGGTTAGCACAGAGGTTGAGCTTAGAGGGGAAACCAAACACAGTGTTATTGAGAACAATGGCACAGGAAAGGCCTGTCCCTGTCAAAAGTATGTTAGTCTCAGGCCTAGAAGTGAGTGAACTCAATAGCAACAAATTCATGCCTATACCTGAAGTGTATACCCACAAGTCCATGCCAGTGACCAAAGAAAACATTCCAACACAGGAGGATTTAAAGCAATGGCCTTACCTCAGTGAAGTCCAGTTACCCAGAATCGATGCAGACATAGAACTGCTCATTGGCATTAACGCAGCACGTGATGGAACCTTGGCAGGTGATCAATTCACAGGAAGACGGACCTTATGCTGCAAAGACTTTGTTAGGTTGGGTAATAAACGGTCCCTTGGGAGGAGTCAGTGATGACGATATGGCCACAGTGACTGTCAATAGAATTTCCCTGGACAACCTGCAAGAGCTGTTGGTAAATCAGTACAACACTGACTTCAATGAGAAGGTTTACGAGGAAAAAAGTGAAATGTCAGTAGATGACAAGAGATTCATGGACATTGCCAACGGGTCTGCCAAAGTCAAAGAGGGTCACTACTGTATTAACTTACCTTTCAAAGCAGACAACGTCACAATGCCCAACAACCGCGTGGTCGCAGAACAGCACCTCCTGAGTCTGAAAAGAAAGTTCAAAAGAGATCCAAATTACCAAAAGGAATACACAGAGTTCCTTGGTGATGTCATTCACAAAGGTTATGCTGAGAGGGTTCCCTCAGCACAAGTCAAAAGAACAGATGGGAAACTGTGGTACAGCCCTCATCATGGGGTGTACCACCCAAAAAAGAAGACGCTCCGAGTAGTATTTGACTGTGGAGCAACATTTCAGGGAAAGTCCCTCAATTCTGAACTACTCCAAGGCCCAAACCTGACAAACACACTACTCGGAGTGTTGACCAAATTCAGACAGGAGCCCATAACAATGGCCGACATAAAAGCCATGTTTCATCAAGTGAAAGTGACAGAAAGAGACACAGACCTCCTATGCTTTTTGTGGTGGCCAGAGGGAAATGTTGAGGAGGCTCCAGTAGATTTCCGCATGATGGTTCACTTATTTGGAGCTGTCTCGTCTCCAAGTATTGCCAATTTTGCACTCAGAAAGACCGCACAAGGCAATGCAAGCAGCAGTCCTCCAGAGGTAACAAACACGATCATGGAGAATTTCTATGTTGATGATTGTTTACAATCAGTGTCCACTGAAAAGGAAGCAGTGGAACTAATCTCGAACCTCACAGCACTCTGTCACCGAGGAGGATTCCACCTGTCAAAGTGGATAAGCAACAGCCGAACTGTACTTTCTTCTGTTCCACCAGAGGATAGAGCCAAAGAGGTAAAGGAGCTGGATTTGAGCAAAGACCAACTGCCCATGGAACGAGCATTAGGACTGCAGTGGTGTGTGCAAAGTGACACCTTTAAGTTCAATGTCACCATCAGGGAATGTGCACATACCAGAAGAGGCATCCTGTCCATGGTTAGCTCGATTTACGATCCTCTAGGCTTCCTGTCTCCACTTACCTTACCAGCCAAACTACTGCTACAGGATTTGTGCCGACAGAACCTTGGATGGGACGTGACCATATCCAACACCCTCTCCAAGCAGTGGACAATGTGGATCAGCAGCCTCACACAGCTTGTAGACTTTGAAGTTCCACGCTGTCTGAAGCCGAGCGACTTTGGCGAGTTAGTTCACAATCAAATCCACAATTTCTCTGATGCCAGTGAGCAGGGCTATGGAACAGTTAGCTACCTCAGAATGATGAATGCAGAAGGAAGGATCCATGTGGTGTTCTTGATGGGTAAGGCAAGAGTAGCTCTATTAAAACAGCAGACTATTCCGAGGCTAGAATTAGCTGCAGCAGCATTGTCAGTAAAAGTGGACAAAATGCTAAAGCAGGAGCTACAGATACCAACAGACAAGGCTGTGTTTTGGTCCGACAGCATGTCTGTCTTAAAGTACATATCCAATGACCACACTCGCTTTCACACCTATGTAGCGAATAGAACATCTAGGATCAGAGAGGCCACAGAAGTTTCACAGTGGAGGTACGTTGACACAAAGAGAAACCCAGCCGATGACTCCTCTAGAGGTGTCAGCGCTGAGAGATTCATGAAGAACCAGAGATGGATTTGCGGACCAGAGTTCCTCTGGTCATCAGAGGAGGAATGGCCAAATGAACCAGTGGACAAAGGGCAGATTAGAGCAGACGACCCAGAGGTTAGAAAGTCTGTAACAGTGAATTATATCATGCAGAAATGTGAGGAAAAACCCACAGATAAATTATTGAGTTACTTTTCAGATTGGCTGAAGTTAAGAGTAGCTGTTGCATGGATTCTGAAGATAAAAGTTGCCTTAAAACACAAAGTACAGGAAAGGAAAGACCCAACGAAAGGGTAACGCAGGATAAAAAAATGACCAGAAGGTCTATCAAAGCAAACTTGAAGGAATCAATAACAGTGGAGGATCTGAATAATGCACAAAAGGCAATAATCTGCTACGTACAGAAGCAAAATTTCCAGGAGGAAATTGAAATGCTGGAGGAGGGAACATCTAATGTGAAAAAGGGAAGCACCATCTATAAACTGGACCCGGTGCTGGATGATGGAGTTCTCAGAGTGGGTGGTCGCCTCAGAAGAACAGCAATGCCAGAGGAAAGAAAACATCCAGCAATTCTGGCCAAAGACCACCATGTGTCCACTCTGATCCTGCGTCACATCCATGCTCAGACTGGACACGGAGGAAGGAACCATATGTTATCTGAGGTACGGAAAACATATTGGATCATAAATGGAAACTCTGCCGCAAGAAAGGTCATTTCTCACTGTGTCACCTGCAGAAGGAACAGAGGTAAAACCGGCAAGCAAAAAATGGCTGACCTACCAAGTGAAAGACTTGTTGCAGATAAGCTGCCATTTTCAAACGTTGGCCTCGACTACTTCGGTCCTTTTGAAGTTAAAAGGGGAAGAAGCACAGTGAAGAGATATGGCGTCATATTTACCTGCATGACCAGCCGAGCAGTACACCTCGAAACAGCCTGTTCCTTAGACACGGGCTCATGCATCAACGCCATCAGACGGTTTCTGTGTCGAAGAGGACAAGTACGACACATAAGATCAGATAATGGCACTAACCTTGTAGGTGCAGAACGAGAACTGAGACAGGCACTTGCCGCTCTAGACCAAAGAAGGATCCACCAAGCTCTGGTGAGGGAAGGAGTTGATTGGAGTTTTAATCCCCCCACAGCGGGCTTTGGGAGCGCCTCATCAGGATGGTAAGGCATGTCCTGTGCTCAGTTCTAAAGCAGCAAACATTGGATGATGAAAGCCTGAACACCGTTTTCTGTGAAGTTGAGGCAATTCTAAACAGCCGTCCGATTACCACAGTATCCAGTGACCCACAGGATTTAGAGGCCCTCACTCCCAATCATATACTGCTGCTGAAAACCAATCCCATTCTACCCCCTGGAGTCTCTTCCAGTTCCGATCAGTACCACAGGAGACGCTGGAGACAGGTCCAGTACTCGGCCGAACTATTCTGGAAGAGGTGGCTTCTAGAGTACCTCCCCCTTTTACAGAAAAGACAGAAATGGACAAGAACCAGAAGAAACTTCATTCCAGGAGATGTCATCTTGGTTGCTGACAACACTGCACCCCGCAGTTCATGGCTGCTAGGACGAATCCTGGAAGCCAAACCTGATTCCAGGGGACATGTTCGTGTTGTAAAACTGCAAACAAAAACAAGCATACTGGAGAGGCCAGTATCCAAGGTGTGCTTGCTGCTGGAGGGCGAGAAAGTAATCCAGTAACAAAGGCTACCAAACACTGGAAAGGAATGAGGATGAGTATACAGATACAATTCCTTAAAATTAATTCATATGCTATACTTGATGTGATTATTTGAATTATTTCATATTTTATTTAAAGTCATTTGAAAGCAATTGAAAGAAAGGCTCCTGTAATGTAAAAGTATAATTGTTTTTGCCCCTACAAATACAATTAGGGGCCGGCGTGTAGGAGCCAAATTACTGTCAGAGTTGATTTTCATTCTTCTTTCCTATTGTTATTAGTGAGTGTGTGAGTGTGTGTGCATGGCCACAGGTGAATGTCCACCCCTCCTATTGGACAAATTGGGAGGCTGTTGGGTGGAGCCCAAGGAGGTGGAAGGTTTCAAAGACCAGAAGCCTCAGCATCTGGGCGTGGCTTGAAAGAGCAAACAGTTTTTGACCATGCAAATCATGCAAACCATGCTGTGTAGAGTTTGTTTGTTTTATTTGAATTTAAGTAACCTGTAAACATCTGAGAACAAATAAATGGTCATTGGAGCGACAGGAACATCATCTCTACTCCTCATCTTTTGAGCATGCGTCAGGACAACACAAATTCAGCCACCAGTAGTAACAATTCAGGGAACAAAGGGTGAACTGAAAAGGCTGCTACAGATGGCATTACAAATACTGCATTACTTTTCATGTTTCAGTTCTACCTGCATACATACGAAATACACTGTTTTTTTATAATTCAGTTTCCTTTTACTGTAAACCACAGTTTTGGTTGAGTGTTGAATGTGTGCATTTTTGGCAACATACTATCTAAAAGTGAGTCATCTTTACTTTATTGAATGTACTGTAGAAAAAATAGTAAGTGACAGAATTGCTGTAGTAAAAGCTCTATTAGCATGCTACTGAGATTGATATAGCCCCTGTATAAATTTTTTATCTATTATAAATAAACTTTTGTACTACATTTTCTCAGTGCCTCTTTAATGAGGGAAACCTAGATATACTGGACATTACACTAATAAATAAGTCGTACTAGTAGCAGCAGTAGAAGTACCTGTAGTAGTAGTAGTAGTAGTAGTAGTAGCAGCAGCAGAAGTAGTAGTGCCTGTAAAATTACCAGTAGTTGTAGGGTAGTAGTAGTAGTAGTAGTAGTAGCAGTAGTAGTAGCAGTGGCTCTTGGCTCTCGTCACAACATAGTTGGGCCTGGAAACAACCCACAGAGCCAGAGCCTCCACGTGAAGCAAGCATTCGTTCTGAGTAGGGCTGAAACGATTCCTCGAGTAACTCGAGTAACTCGATTACTAAAAATCATCGATGCAAATTCTTTGCATCGAAGCTTCGTTTAATCCATATAACTATATACAGCGCACTGTGTTTCGCACGGATGATTATTACTGTCGCACAACGCGCTTACACTGTGGACACGTGAAGAAGACGTGATTTGATCGTGCGGATTACAAAATGCAGGAAGAGAGAGAAAATAGCGAGGGGCTAAGAGAAGAGACCGGCCAGAGAAAACGACAGAAAGTGTCCAAAGTTTGGGATCATTTCAAGCTGAAACAAAACAAAACTCTGTCCAGTGTGTCTAAAATCGAACTAGCTTACCACAATAGCACGACGTCAATGCTTCAGCATCTCAGCAGAAAGCATCCAGTCTACGACACAAGTAATGTTAACGTTAGCATTTAACGTAAATCAATGATTGCTAGTTGAGATGAAGGCTAGTAAAGAATGTACGTTAATTATGGCTATATGTAATGGCTAGTTAAGAACGTAAATCAATATGGTGGCTAGTTATGATGTCCCTAAGTTAGTTTTGCTCAAGAAAATGACCACAGAAAATGAAATGCTGCAGTCAATTGGTGAAAGCCTGAGGTTCATTCATGTTATTATGATAGTCACACACACACACACACATTCTCATGAATAACTTTCATTGCATGTTGGCTTTGTAAAAGCACAGAAAAATGTGTGATGAAATTGTATGCGTGGACTGGGTTCAAACCATCCTGTCTACTCGTTTTTGCCTTCTACAAATAAAGTAATTAAAACTAATTTGAAAAAATGCATTTCAGAAAATGTTTTCTTCCAAACTCAGAATGTAATATGGCACTTAAATGCACTAACTGGGTTTAGTTTTGACAGATAATATTATTGTATGCAATTTAAGCAATAAGAATGTTGCTTTTTCTCAAAAGGAAACCAATTAGTTGTTGCTCTTTAATAAAGCAAAAGTATTTCTTATCCGATTACTCGATTAATCGATGGAATAATCGGTAGAATACTCGATTACTAAAATAATCGTTAGCTGCAGCCCTAGTTCTGAGCAGGCAGTCCAAAAGAAGAAGGCCTCAAGCCTTATGATTCTGAATGTGAAGTGATTGTGGTTCACTTTGATGTGATTTTGAATTTGGTGTATTCTTTACCTGAAAAAAGAAAAAAACAGTTAACTCAGGATAAAAATAGGAGATTTAAAATAGGTTTAACTTACCTTAAGATACCGGTCAAATTTAATAAAAGACTGATTAAAATAGATCAAATAGTTCATAACCTAGGTTGATTAGAAAGAAAAATAGAAGAGAGGGAAATACCTTTTCTACTTACCTCTTACCATACCTACCTTTTACTGGAACCTGCAGGGTGATTGTTTTTGTTTTGTGTATTGTATTTTATATGTCTTTTGTACCATCAGTAAATTGCCGGCCTCTACATTTAAAGCAACGGTCTCTGGTGTAATTACATTTGCTCCCCACTCCTCAGAACCTAGAACTGGTCCAGTGGCGCAGTTGTGGTGTGATACCAGTGCTACACTAGCCTATAGGGCAGTGAAAGGAACAGCTCCTTCTTACCTCCAGGCTATGGTCAAGCCTTACACCCCCGCCCGACCACTTCAATCTGCTGCCTTGAGGCAACTGGTTGCCCCGTTGCTCAGAGGTCCCTGCGGCCGATCTACACGGTCACGGCTCTTCTTTGTCCTGGCCCCGCAGTGGTGGAATGAACTCCCCACTGATGTCAGGATAGCAGAGTCGCTGCCCATCTTTCGCCGCAGGCTGAGTGCCTGGCAAGGTGCCTGGATAAGATGGTAGCAAATGGCAGAGAGGAAAATCACGTGGAATAACCTATTGTGGGCAGAACCACACCACATCAAGTTCCTGGTCCAGGCAGTCTATGATGTCCTCCCCAGCCTGTCCAACCTGCACTGCTTAGGGTTGGTGGATACTCCAGCATGCCCTCTATGCCAGAAAAGGATGACCCTCAAGCACATCTTGAGCTGCTGTCCTAAGGCTCTGGTGGAAGGCTGGTATCGTTGGAGGCACAACCAAGTGCTCAAAACTATTGCAGAGGCCATCTGCAGTGCTATCAACAGCTGCCAGAGGTCGAAACCTCTGCTGAGTTGTCTGGGCGAGGGTGAGGGCGAAACACCCAAGGACACCAGGTTACATCACTGATGATTTGCCCTAGCTTAGCATCAGAAGATGTATCACTACAACATTAACAATCAATAGTATAGACATAGTTCTGTATAGTTCTATATTCCCTTGAAGAGAGGTCGAGCGGGGAGGGTGACTCAAAAATGGCACACACATTTAATTTCTAGTCTTTTCTACTGTTTTAGTTCTTTTGTCAATACAGAATAAAACCTTGTACAATGCAGACCACTCAGCATGCAAGCCTTCCTCAGAATGATCCAAACATGCTGGCAAGTGTGAATGTTGTTTTCGAGTACAAACCATTTTCCTTGTGTTTCTGTTTGATTTGTCATGCTCCACTAATTGTGTTTTTTTTTTTTTTTTTAATTTTCAGTGTCTCAGTAGCGCTGCCCCTGACCTTCCTAAATACACTTACAATTAAGCTCTATAATTCTAACAAAAGCTCTAATACAAAATAACATCCATGGATGAAAGGACATTTGCACAATTAGTTTCTTCTAAGTTGAAAACCTGAAGCCTGTTGAGGCCCTCGGCCTCAGGTAGCAGGGGACTTGCATCACTGCAGCTCATAATTACCTCCCTCAGGCCAGTGGTCATTTCAGCTTCACAACATGTTTGTTTGGCCCTGAACATTTAAGCTTCATAACAAACCATTAGCCACTCTTTCTCTTAATTCCCTTTGAAGCAAATTACAGTATGCGCTGGTAACCAGTGAGACCAATCAGCCTGAACAGTCCTAACCATTGGTTTTACTGGTCTGAGGTAATGACCTCCCTTCAGACTGAAACAAGATAGATAGATAGATAGACAGGTGGACGGACAGACAGACAGATAGATAGATAGATAGATAGATAGATAGATAGATAGATAGATAGACAGACTGATAGGTGGACGGACGGACGGACACATAGATAGATAGATAGCTAGATAGACAGAGATAGATAGATGGATGGAAGGAAAAAAGTGGACTAAATCCTTAGTCTGCATCCTACAACTACAATCATCAGTGATTTCAACATGTACCTAAATAAAACCTGTGATCCTCTCAGTAAGGCTTTCTTAGCACGTATTGATTGCTTTACCCACCCACCATTGCACGTGGCATTCCTGTCTTTGATTTAGTTGTCTCCTTTTCTGTACCTGCCTTATCTGACCAGTATTTTATTTTTCCAGATTGAATTGACCTGCCTTCATTGAAAACATGATGATACATACACTGAAAAAAATCCAGCTTGCTCTACATATAAAATGGAACTGCTATCACAATTTGGCCAATCTGTTTCTAATAACAAGGGGCACAACATGCACAACAAGGTTAGCTAACCGCTAACCTTAACTTAAGGCTTTTTCCCTTTAGTGCAAATTTCCACTGATAACACCGGATACCCATGAACATCCCCATGCACACACCTAACCGCCACCCACGACACTTCTAGCAAAGTCCCGGGTCACACTAGAGTCTGAGAACAGCCCGTCTCCAGGAGAGCCTGGTACGTACTCCCTTGCACACTTACCAGTATGCTGTGGTCCCACGACCCGGACCACCTGCCCCACCTTCATTAACGGGCACTCCTTTTGGAGGTGGCCACCAGCACTCCTGTCCTGGGGTCTGAAGAGGCAGAAGCTTGGTCCTACAGAACAGAAGGCAGAGGAGGAGGATTAGATCGGGGACAGGGGAACCGGTTGTAGGCGGTGTGGCATGGGTGCAGGTAGGGTGTGTGTAGGTCTGGGTATGAAAAGTCTGGTTTGGCCCCCAGACAAATTGCTGCAGGAGGTCCTCAGCTGAGCTGGTACCTGGACGAAGCCAGCGTCTTGCTGTGTCAACGAGCTACTGAGAGAATGCAAAGGGCCGGCGTGTGCCCCAGTCTGTCCAGCATGGCCCACTTGATGATGATGTAGACACTTTGGGAGGACGTCACTCAACCTCCGACCACCCACATCACATCATCGGGCGTCATCTTGGGAAGGGTGATCTGGGGTTCCTGAAACGATATTGAGTCCATATCGCCCCCATGGGCACTGTCCTCAGACTGGATCACTTGCATCTGTGGGTGCTGGCTCTCCTGGATGTCCTCCAGACACGGGTCTCCGCTAGTGCAAACCATGGCAAACCACCATATCACTATGTATCATAACCATCGGCAGATTCCCTTGTCACGTGATTCCAGTTAGTTACTAACACTAACAGCTGAACAGCTGTAGTAGAGACTACAACTATTACATTAAATAATAGTTTGAGTGCAGGCTTATACTGTGCAGCCATTGTGATACAATATGTTCAGGAAAAAGCAAAATTTTCCAAATTCACATTTTAACATTATCCTTTTTTTGCCAACTCGCAATATGACGCTAATCAGACTCAAAAGCAGATGCAGTGAAGTATGTGCATAGGTATTTACATTCTCACTGCCCTTTTGATCTTTATAAGTTCCAATTTCTGTTTGGAAAGTGGTGTACACACCTTTTTTGTGTATGCATTATTCATACATTTGGCCCCAGGTTGAGCCTTTGATAATGAGGTCTGATTCCCCTGGGGGTTTCTCCTGTCTTCAAAGGGTATAAAGCAGCAGACATTGCTGCAGTCTGCTGTTAGAAATGACTACGGCAGTCTACAGGATAGCAGATGACAAATGTTAAAATGTTAAAATGTGTGACATGTTTACTTTGTTGTGTCATTTATAAATCTATATTGAAAGATTCATGGACATTCTGGAGAGTAGGGGAGTAAATGGTAAGTTTGGTTTGCTTGTCAGATTTGCCTACTTTCTTTAGACTTTCCAATTTCCAAGAAAGCAAAACTGTCATATAGAAACATAGAAGTAATTTTCTTCAAAATTATGTATTTGACCCAAACTCTATCAAATATATCATTTTGAGATGAGAAGTATCAATTCAAATTATTTCACCACACTGTAATTATTGTTTAATGGCAAATTCCACTTTATCTTATTTCATTCTTGGTGCATATATGCACACTGGATATTTGAAATACTTTTATTTCACACTAACTGCAATTTTATATGTTCTAATTGTTATTGCCAATACAGGACTCTTTGTGATTATTTGTATGAAGAGAGGCTTACATGAACCTATGTATCTTTTTCTATGCAGCCTGTTTGTAAATGAACTGTATGGCAGTGCAGGGTTGTTTCCATTCCTTCTGGTTCAGATAGTCTCCGACACTCACACTGTTTCTGCTTCACTTTGTTTTTTTCAGATTTTCTGTTTATATACATATGCCTCGATAGAATTTTGCAGCTTAGCTGTCATGTCGTATGACAGGTACCTTGCTATCTGTTGTCCACTACAATATAATAGACACATGACATCTAACAAGGTGGCTCTCTTTATCGTTGTGATATGGTTGTACTCTTTTCTCAAATTCCTGATCACTCTATCCTTGAGCATTCGTTTGCCACTTTGTGGAAATGTTATAAACAGTGTGTATTGTCACAACTACCTGATTGTCAAGCTGGCATGCTCTGACACCAGAGTAAATCACATCTATGGACTCTTTGGCATTGTTCTCACAGTCTTCATTCCTTTAACGGCAATCCTTTTCTCTTACATGAAGATTCTTCAAATTTGTTTAGCCGGCTCCAGAGAAACCAGACAGAAAGCTATTAGTACCTGCACACCTCACCTTGCTTCCCTTCTGAACTTTTCTTTTGGGTGCTGTTTTGAAATATTTCAGAGCAGATATAATATGACCAATGTACCACAAATGTTGCGCATTATTTTATCATTGTACTTTTTGATGATGCAACCGCTCTTCAATCCTATCGTGTATGGAATTCGAATGTCCAAAATACGAAAGATATGTAAAACTCTGGTCTGTTGTAAAATGTAGGGTACTCACAGGGTTCATATGCAAGTGTAATAGAAAACATTGGATAACATTTTGATAAGTTGTAAAACAATGAAAATTATCCTGATAATACATCACCTTCATTCACTTAAAGGTCCCATATTATGGAAAACGGTTTATTCCTGGCGCTTATACATGTTCCACAGGAAATTACTTCCCTAAGCAGCTGAGAAAATTTGAAATCTGGAAGTCAACCCGTTTTTCTGTATTTTCCTTTTTCTAAAAACGGTGCCAAAGATAGGAGAAAAACAGCCCGTTTCAGAAAGTGGTTCCTTTGTACGTCATAAGGGGCAAATCCAGCCCCTCTCAGAGCATGCCCACGCCCAGGTGAACAACCAATCCCATTTACGTCGTCG
Source organism: Hoplostethus mediterraneus (assembly GCA_034670385.1). Lineage (NCBI taxonomy): Eukaryota > Metazoa > Chordata > Actinopteri > Trachichthyiformes > Trachichthyidae > Hoplostethus > Hoplostethus mediterraneus. Next base: position 927,934 of record JAXDDW010000110.1, read on the forward strand.
CAAAATGCAGCTCATGGCAGTGCCGCAAGCCGTTGCTTATGGTGAATGCCATTGTACTTGGAAATTGATAATTCCGAGTCGGTATTCCTAACTTCCAACCAGTGCATCTGCTCGGGAAAACATAATCGCCCGCAGCAAACTCATGTTTGTATGGTAAGTCTCAGAATGTTACAAGCATCTAAACTCAACATCAACTACTACAGCGTCATTAGTGAATAGAATCGCCGCATATCATATTCGGACGCCGTTTTTTCCAAGTACATTGGAATGCGCCATTACTTTGCGACGAGTGAAGCTAAAACAACATATCTACGGCGATATATCAGCTCTGCAGTTATTATTTTGTAGGATGCAGGCAGCAACATAGATCCCTGCACAGTCTCCCAACACGCGAAAATGCAGGACAGAGTGGATTAATTTTATTTTTAACGGCAACGGCTAGTTTTTTCTGTGTGTGATGATCAGTCCTCAGACTGCTTGAGCAAAGGCAGGATTATCATCTAAATTGAAGCTTAAAGACAGAGCAATTCATTAGGTATGTGATCCATCTGCAAAATTGGAATCTGTAAGTGTCACCATGTTTTGATTTAATTTACCAAATTAGTCTGGTTAGTATATTTGATTGCTGGTTAGCTAACAAGCTAGCGGGCTAGCCACAGGCTTGTTGGGCTTGGAAGAAGTAAGAAAACTAAAGCTGGAGTCATTGAAAGTAAAGTAAAGTAAAAGTAAAGTTAATGGTTGGAGTCAGGACTCATCTTAAAGTTATTTGTTGGGACCAGTGTCTGTTTTATAAGTCTGTCGAACGTGTCAGGCTTGGTAAACTTTAGCCACCATTAGTACAATCGCGTTTGGTTGTTTGGCTGCGCTGTTTGGATGCAAATAGATTGCATCCAATAATATATTGGCTAACTAGCTCAACAAAATTGTCAATCCTAGCTTGTCTGCAAGTTGTATTCAATAAGCTTATGGACATGAGCCATAAACAGACCGGCTACAGCAGAGAGTGTTGCTCACACATCCACATACACAAACACAAGGCATGAAAGTACAATATCACACAGAATTGTTATCATTGAGATACTAAGTGGAACCGCCTCAGCTGCCTCTTCCCATTCTGGGTCAGACTCCGGCTCAAACATGTCCGGTCTCAGTGTTGGTTCTGGAGCGGCCACCACGGTTATGGTACATTTCTGCATCAAGCTTATTTGTTTACCTTGAACAGCATGAGTGCTCTGCTCTCCGACTCCGCCAGGCGATTGCGTATAGGTTTAAATACCCAAAATGAGTACAATAACCCCACCTTTAATGTGAAATGTTGAATTGTAATTTAAAACTGTTGTGTGGGACAAATTGTTTAAAAGTTTAAAAATTAAAACAAATATTTTAAAGCTTTCAGCAGGAAATCTTTTCTGCTGGCCTCAATTACTGTAATAAACATGTACATGTAAAATGACTAATTTCATGTGTCTGCAACCACCCCCTTCATGTATATATGACATAGATACTGTTCGGTCCTTTGACCCAGCAGTGACAATGGAGGCTAAAAGGGTCAAAAGTCTGACCAATCAGAGGCCGAGCTACAGGACCCTCTGTGTGACATTGACTGGGACATGTTCCAATCCAGTTCGAGGGACGTCAGTGAGTTTACGGATATAGTTACAAGCTTCATAGCAATGCTAGCTGACACTATCGTCCCCATGGTAAAAGTTAGGTCCTTTCCTAACCAAAAACCGTGGGGTGATAGATCCATCCGCGACGCTTTGAAGATGGCATATCTGGGCAAGTACTGAAGACCTGTGCTAATCAGCTAGCTCCAGTGTTCACCACAATATTCAACCTCTCCCTGGCTGAGTCTGTGGTCCCCGCCTGTTTCAAGACATCCACTATTGTCCCTGTGCCTAAGAATGCTTCTCCAGCATGTCTGAATGACTACCGACCGGTGGCCCTCACCTCGGTGGTCATGAAATGCTTCGAGAGGCTGATAAAGGACTACATCTGCGCCTTCCTCCCTTGCTCCATGGACCTGCTGCAGTTTGCTTATCGTCCAAACAGATCCACGGATGATGCTGTCTCCCAGGTACTGTACACCACACTCTCTCATCTTGACAGCTGGAAGGGGGGCTATGTGAGACTCCTGTTCATTGATTATAGTTCAGCTTTCAACACCTTAGTCCCCACCAGATTGGCTGGCAAGTTGATTGAGCTGGGACTGAACACCCCCCTATGTGCCTGGATCCTGGACTTCCTGACCGCCAGGCCCCAGGTGGTCAGGGTGGGCAGACACACCTCCAAGCCCCTCACCCTGAACACAGGATCCCCCCAGGGTTGCGTCCTCAGCCCCCTACTGTACTCCCTGTACACACGACTGTGTGGCCAGGTTCAGCTCCAACTCCATCATCAAGTTTGCGGATGACACAGTGGTGGTGGGCCTGATCTCCGACAATGACGAGAAGGCCTACCTGGAGGAAGATGCTGATCTGTCACTCTGGTGCCAGGACAACAGCCTCCTCTTGAATGTCACCAAAACTAAGGAGCTGATTGTGGACTTTAGGAGGGCACAACAACAGAGGACGTACTCACCATTGGGGATTAATGGGACGAATGGGGAGAGGGTGAGCAGGTATAAATACCTGGGAGTCCACATCACCGAAGATCTGACATGGTCCACACACACTGACACTCTGGTGAGAAAGGCAAGGCAGTGCCTTTACCACCTCAGGCAGCTGAGGAAATTGAGAGTCTCTTTCTCCTTCAGTCCTTCTCCTCTGGAGCTGTCGAGAGCATCCTGACAGGAAGCATCACTGCCTGGTTTGGCAACAGCTCCGCTCAGGACAGGAAGGCTCTGCAGAGAGTAGTGTGTTTGGCTGAACGCACCATTGGAACTACACTCCCCACCCTGTAGGACTTATACACCAGGAGGTGCAGAACCAGAGCCTGTAGGATCATGAAGGATCCTCACCACCCCAACAACGGACTGTTTCAGCTGCTGCGGTCAGGCAAGCACTTTAGGTATGACACAGAGTCATGCCACTTGCAGAAGTTCTCAGACGACTCTGCAATTGTTGGATGTGTTAGGGGGGTTAGGAGGGGGAGTACAGAGGACTGGGTGGTGACTTTGTTGAGTGGTGCAACCAGAACCATCTGCAGCGCAATGTGGGGAAAACCAAAGAGATGGTGGTGGATTTCAGGAGGACTAGGGCACCAATTAGCCCCATTTCCATCTGGGGGAAGGACATAGACTTGCTAGAGTCCTACAGGTACCTAGGAGTGCACCTGGATGACAAGCTGGACTGGAGTTGGAACACTGAGGCTACATACAAGAAGGGCCAGAGCCAACTCTACTTCCTGAGGAGGCTCAGGTCCTTCAACGTATGTTGAACCATGCTGAACATGTTCCACCAGTCGATGGTGGCGGTTGTGTGCTGGGGCAGCAGCATTAAAGCTGCAGACATCAACAGGATAGACAAACTGCTGAGGAAGGCGGGGTCTGTCCTGGGGGCCAGCCTGGCCCAGTGAAGGTGGTGGCTGAGGAAGGTGGGGTCTGTCCTGGGGGCCAGTCTGGACCCAGAGAAGGTGGTGGCTGAGAGGAGAATGTTGGTCAAACTGCTGGTCATTATGGACAGTGTCTCTCACCCACTTCACGACACACTGTCCAGGCAGAGGAGCACGTTCAGCAACAGGCTCATCCTGCCTCGGTGTACCACGGAGTGACATCGGAGGTCCTTCTTGCCCACCGCCATCAGTCATCCCTGGACTAACCATCAACAACCCAGCCCCATACACACACCCCCAGAACTACAACTGCACATGCTCACTTTTTGTAAATCGTTTGACTTTTTCACAGCATTTGCATAACTTTGTGCTTTGTATAACTCATATAAATCATATTTTTATTTAATTATTGTTATTTTATTATGTCTATTGTAGTTTTTTTATTTTTCATTCTATTTCTCTATTTCTTGTGTTATTCTATGTCTGGCTGCTGTAACAAAGAAACTTCCCCCCTGGGATCAATAAAGTACCTACCTACCTAAGAAAAATATCTGGCCCGGACAGGTCAGTCGGTAGAGCGTGATACTCTCAGTTTCTTACATCTTGAAAAGGTATAAAGGAGCAGAGATATTGCTAAAGCTCAGTTAGGAGTGACTCCCAGCATGACTACAGCAGTCTCTAGATCAGCAGACGGAAGAGGTGTACAACATGGAAACACATTTCCGTGCTCTATGAAAGGGTTCATGAGCAGGTTTATTGCTTTATGAACTAAAACAATGGTAAATTTTACGAATTTCATTCTTGCTGCATATATGCGCACTGGATATTTGAAATACTTTTATTTCACACTAACTGCATTTTTATACATTCTAATTGTTATTGCCAATACAGGACTCTTTCTGATTATTTGTATGAAGAGAGGCTTACATGAACCTATGTATCTTTTTCTATGCAGCCTGTTTGTAAATGAACTGTATGGCAGTGCAGGGTTGTTTCCATTCCTTCTGGTTCAGATAGTCTCTGAGACTCACATTGTTTCTGCTTCACTTTGTTTTTTGCAGATTTTCTGTTTATATACATATGCCTCTATAGAGTTTTGCAGCTTAGCTGTCATGTCGTATGACAGGTACCTTGCTATCTGTTGTCCACTACAATATAATAGACGTATGACATCTAATAAGGTGGCTCTTTTTATTCTTGTGATATGGTTGTACTCTTTTCTAAAATTCCTGATCACTCTATCCTTGAGCATTCGTTTGCCACTTTGTGGAAATGTGATAAACAGTGTGCATTGTCACAACTACATGATTGTCAAGCTGGCATGCTCTGACACCAGAGTAAATAACATCTATGGACTCTTTGGCACCGTTCTCACAATTTTCGTTCCTATAACGCCAATCCTTTTCTCTTACATGAAGATTCTTCAAATTTGTTTAGCCGGCTCCAGAGAGACCAGACAGAAAGCTATTAGTACCTGCACACCTCACCTTGCTTCCCTTCTGAACTTTTCTTTTGGGTGCTGCTTTGAAATGTTTCAGAGCAGATTTGATATGACCAATGTACCACAAATGTTGCGCATTATTTTATCATTGTATTTTTTGATGATGCAACCGCTCTTCAATCCTATAATGTATGGAATTCGAATGTCCAAAATACGAAAGATATGTAAAACTCTGGTCTGTTGTAAAATGTAGGGTACTCACAAATTCATATGCAAGAGTAATAAATCTAGAAAAACAATTTGATAATTTCTAGTCTTGACAAGTAAAACAACAGGGAAATTAACCTTATTAATACATCACTTTCATTGAGTTAATGTGGAATGTTGAAATGGAACTTAAAAATATTTACCACCTCTACCTATTATTGTATAGTGATGGTTCTCATCAAATTCAAATTGAAGGCATGTCCAAAAAGCCAAAAGATGTAAAAGTGTGGTCTTCAGTGAAATGTAGGTTACAGTTTCTTAGAAGAAAAACAGCATGACGTAGCTATAAATACACTGTAGCTATAGGGTGGTTATGGCCAACAGCATAAATGTACACAAAATCTTGAGATTAATTTGAGATTAAAAATTTTTAGGAGTCTTGCAGCAAGGTCAACATTTCTGATGCCTTATGTTGAATGCCATGAGGAAATAAATAAATGGAAGTTTACATGTCACCATAGTTACTATGGTATCAGCAGTAATATGTAAGCATATCTTTTTAAGCAAGCAAATCAAAATTTCAATAAAGTTGAGATCAGTCATACTTTAGACAAAGGGATAAATTACCTTTTGAATTTAATTAATGCATATCCAATCATCTGGTTTCTAAATCTTTGGACACTTCAAAGGTTAATTAATTAATTCACTCACTTGTTTTCTACCTGCTCAATTCTTCCCAGCCTCCAGCCCCCCGTGACCCTGAAGAAGAATCCAAGCCTATGCTAACTTTAGATGCTAAGTCAGACATACTGTTGAAGAAATATATTGGCCTTTGCTAGGTACTCAACCTTTGACTTTGGTTTACTCGACTCCCAGGACTCAGGAATATGGAATGTTGTCAGGGATAAAAAGACAGCTAAGACCCCCCCCCCCCCCCCAACACACAGCTTTTCCAGCTGGAAAATAATAATAGATTCTGGTCACTTGCCAAGCTACACAGGCCTTTATCTCCAGCACAGCACCACACTCTCCCACAGTCTCTTCCATAAGGAGCAAAAGTGTAGCAAAAGGCCGACTGACTATATGCACTGACAAGCAGGTTATTGATGAGACAATGACAGCAGCTGAGGGGGTACAAATAGAGGGAAATGGTTAGTAATTGGTTTCTGAAGAGGGAGAGAGGAGAAATCCTGCAGATTCCTCCTCTACAACATCAGGAGGATTCGTCCTTCCTCACTGACAAGGTAGTGCAGGTGCTCATCCAGGCTCTTGTCATCTCCCACCTGGACTACTGCAACTCCCTCCTTGCTGCCCTGGCGTCTGCCATCAGACCTCTGGAGCTTGTTCAGAAAGCTGCAGCTCGTCTGGTGTTCAACCGCCCCAAGTTCTCCCATACAACTACCCATCTCCGTTCTCTACACTGGCTCCCTGTAGCAGCTCATCCAGTTCAAGACCCTGGTGCTAGCCTACAGGGCAGTGAAAGGAACAGCTCCTTCTTACCTCCAGGCTATGGTCAAGCCTTACACCCCCGCCTGACCACTTTGCTCTGCTGCCTTGAGGCGACTGGTTGCCCCAATGCTCAGAGGCCCCTGGGGGCCGATCTGCACAGTCACAGCTTTTCTCTGTCGTGGCCCCACAGTGGTGGAATGAACTCCCCACTGATGTGAGGACAACAGAGTCGCTGCCCATCTTTCACCGCAGGCTGAAAACCCACCTCTTTAAGGCCGAATCCCAATTCACCCCTTAGCCCTTCCCCTCCGTTTTGTGCGTTTACGTGAAGGGGTAGGGGTGTCCCAATTCTCTTGTGATCGAGGGGTAGGGCAAAGTGCGAGGGCTACATGGCCCTCCAAACGGAGATTTTTCAGGGGCACACTACAAACCAAGGGCTATGAGAAATCTCCCAGAATGACCTGCGAATCAACAGGAAGATCTTGGCAACCGCTACACTACCATCCAAAGTGAACCACAAATGTAGTATTTTCTTTGTTAATAAAGATTTAAAAAATATTCTAACCGTGGTATTATCTTAGTTTAATGTCGTTTCAATGTATTATAGACCGTTTCTTTATAACAAGCATAATAAAAAATCACTAATATGCCCATATCTCTGCTTCGCTAGTTAGTTACGTTACAATATTGTTTTTAGGCTGATTTGTGCATGACAGTCCCGCATTTTGACATATTTCCATGTCGCATTTCCCCCTTTGCTGGCATATGACGCCCGAAATATAACTGAAGTCCAGCAGCGAAGTTGCTGCACTTGTTACGGCTCCTCTAATATCAGTGCTATTCTGTCATGAAGTGGACTAGTAATGAAGCAGTGGTCTTTTTTATTTGATGACTTGTTTGATCGATTAGTAGCATGAAGCGTATAAGTTGTGAACGAATCTTGAGTGTCCATGCTTTTCTATCTCCATCAGATGAACGGCAAATGTCACTGTGATAATACCATTATTGCCATAGTAATGTCCGATAACAAACTCGTCCCGTCTGTTTATGTAAACGTCATCGATGATGTATCAGGGTCTTGAAGGGTTGTCCCATTTCTTAGGGAGAGATTTCTACCACTACGTCTTGTGACTCTGTTCCAAGGGCCAAGCCGAAGGGCCAAGCCAAAGCCGTAGGGGTGAAAATGAGAATTGGGATTCGGCCCAAGAAACACTACCCTGACCCTTCCTCTTCAAGAAACACTACCCTGACCCTTCCTCTTAGCACTTGCCTCTTTGTCTTCACTTACTTGTCTGAGCTCTTGTTTATTAGCTCTTGTTTATTTGATTCACTTATTTGTCTCATTTGTTAAATTAAAAAGTATAGCAGCTCGCATCCAGCTGTAGCAGCTCGCATCCAGCTGTAGCAGCTCGCATCCAGTTCAAGACCCTGGTGCTAGCCTACAGGGCAGTGAAAGGAACTGCTCCGTCTTACCTCCAGGCTATGGTCAAGCCCTACACCCCCGCCCGACCACTTCGTTCTGCTGCCTCGAGGCGACTGGTTGCCCTGCCGCTCAGAGGGCCCTGCGGCCGATCTACACGGTCACGGCTTTTCTCTGTCCTGGCCCCGCAGTGGTGGAATGAACTCCCCACTGATATCAGGACAGCAGAGTCGCTGCCCATCTTTCGCCGCAGGCTGAAAACCCACCTCTTCAGGCGACACTACCCTGACCCTTCCTCCTAGCCTTGACTACTTGACGTCACTTATGTGCCTGAGCTCTTGTTTACTGGCTCTTGGATACACTTATTTGTCTTAGCTCTTGTTTACTGGCTCTTGATACACTTATTTGTCTTAGCTCTTGTTTTATTCGATTCTCTATTTGTCTCATTTGTTAAGATAAGTAGGTTGCTGACTTATTGCACTCTTACATTAACACTAGTTATGCTCTTAGTTGCTTGTTTAGGAAGGAAATGCACTTATGATTTCTGGTGACTAGTAGTTTCCTTACCTACCTTTGTTGAATGCACTTATTGTAAGTCGCTTTGGATAAAAGCGTCTGCTAAATGACTGACTGTAACTGACTGACTGTAACTGTATGTGTTACGACCGGCTCAAAGCCACAACACATTAAGGAACACCATACTAGGTACGATGCAAAAGGAAGAACATTTATTAACAACAAGACCAAAAGAAGAGCAGCACAAACAAAGGCTGGGATCTTGTGCCAGGGAGTCGAGAGAGAGGGCGGAGAAAGGATCCACTTATATAGGCCGCACCCACAGCTTCAGGCAGGTGCTCTCAATCATCCCTCAGGAAACTGCACCTTGAACACAGAGACATAACAGACACATGCAAAGGGATAGCAAAAGTATACAATGACACGTAACAGTATGTAAATAACTTATTGATCTTTTATCTCAGCACTGGTTCTGCTCTTAGTTGCTTGTTTAGGAAGGAAATGCACTTACAATTTCTGGTGACTAGTAGTTCTCTTGCCTACCTATGTTGAATGCACTTATTGTAAGTCGCTTTGGATAAAAGTGTCTGCTAAATGACTGTAATGTAATGTAAAAAGGAGCATGGTCTAGGGTGGTTGGACGATGCAGCGCTGGAGGCGTGTTTGTTCCTACTGGCAAAATTATGAATGAAGGCGGTAGCCTTCCTGGTTGAACTTAGGCTAAACTCCATTTCAATCACGAGAGGCTAGGATTACAATTCTAAAAATGTATTAACTGTGAAAATGTGAAAATGTGCGTGAGCATGGGTTTGGCGTCGACTCCAAGAAGTATCCAGCGATAGGTCGAAGCTCCTTGGGGCAGGTAGGAGACAGGAGAACCCCCCCAAATCAATGGGGAATGCTGTGAGGAGCAGGTGGAGGAGAGAAGGGAGGCAGAAGATCTAATTGTTGCAGAGACGTGGGGGAGATTCCCTGCATGGCAGCCATAGTGTTAGCGCCGATCCTGAAAGAATGGCCTGTATAACTGTGGTGGGAGAGGTTACATTTCTGCAGGACCAATCTTAGGTGGGTGTTGGACTATGATTTGGACATGGGGAAAAAGAAGGTGTCAGGAAAAGAGGAGAGGCCGAAGGAGTTCAAGGTCCCAAGGGATGCTCCCACTCCTGTACTCCCTGTTCACACACGACTGCGTGGCAACACACAGCACCAATATGATCATCAAGTTTGCGGACGATGCACCAATGAGAGCATCTTGACTGGTTGCATCACCGCCTGGTATGGCAACAGCACAGCCCTCAACCCAAGTGCTACAGAGGGTGATGGCCGAGTATATCACTAGGGCCAAGCTACCTGCCATTCAGGACATCTATACCAGACGGTGTCAGAGGAAGGCCCTGAAAATCACCAAGGACCTCAGTCACCCAGCACACAGACTGTTCACTCTGTTACCATCTGGCAAATGGTACCGGAGCATCGACTAGAACTTCTACCCCCAAGCCATAAGATTGCTAAACAGCCTACCGATGGCATCTCGGTCAATCCCTAACTTGCACTGACTCTATGCACCTTACACACTCTACCACCCACCCCTGCCATTCATCCTGTACTTACAGTATACACTTTATATAAAATCCTTTCTTATATATTTATTTTTATTGTTATTTTTGTACTTAAATTTTCACTGTGGGTAGAGCTTGTAAGTAAGCATTTCACTATATAGAACACACCTGCTGTATTCACTACAAGTAACAAATAAACTAGACTTGACTTGTTAACAATGTTAACTGATGTTTCCTCTGTTGTATTTGTAGCCTTGCATAGGTTGTTGCCATTTCGTGATTTTACAATTAAGCTGTCCAATGATTGTGACTTGGCAGTTACAGGACTGTATGATAATACCAATGAGGGGATGGGGACGGGACCAAATCAAATGTTGCCTGAGGCCCCAGAAGACAAGAACAGGAATTAAATGGGCCCTGTCATTTCATGGCCCCCAGCTGCAATTATATAGGGCACATTGTGGGTATGTAAGGACCCTATAATAATCTTGCTTGACCAGAAATAGTGACCAAGGGATCTCTCCAATAGCAAACCTGTGTAGTGTCTGAGAACCCTCTAAGCTATGTCTCTTTAAAACACACTATACAAATAAACTTTATCATCATTTAATTTTTCCCCAGAGTCTCTCATACATTACTTTTTCAAAAGAAACTGTTCCTTTCTTTCTTCCTTCCTATTAATAATTGCAGTTACTGAGCTGTCCATTTGAAACAGCAATAAGCGGGGGTCAATAACTTTGTTTTTTTCTGGTAGCATTACCTCTAGTGGGGCCTTTGATAATAAGGGAAGACTGCCGTGGTCGTTGTCTGTGTTGAAAAGGTATAAAGGAGCAGACTTAGTGTTTCAGCTCAGTTAGTAAAGACTCACTGGCAGTCTACAGGACAGCAGATGAATGCAGATAAAGACAAACGGTCATTTCTAAGCTGACATAATATTGATAGATTTACGGATATAGAGTTTAAATGAGGGCATGGTAAGTTTGAAGTTGTTTACAGTAATAATGCTGAATAATGTTAATGGATGTATGAACACAGTGTTAGTAATACACTAGTTTAAACTTTTACAAAATGTAAAATAATTAACCAAGACAACAACAAATGGCTGCTGCTGCTATTAATAATAATAATAATAATAATAATAATAATAATAATGTTAAGACATCCAAATCTTTTATTTTGAGGCAAATGAGAAGAATTACTGTTGTATTTCATTGCTGTAGTTATTGTTTAATAAACCAAAAGGAGGATCATGGCAAATTCTACACAGTTTTCATATTTCATACTTCGGGCCTATTTAAACAGTGGGCCTCTGAAATACTTATTTTTCATGACTGTTATTTCTTTGTACATTTTAATTGTCTTTGCCAATTTCTTGCTCATTGTGATTATTTGTATGAAGAGAGGCTTACATGAACCTATGTATCTTTTTCTATGCAGCCTGTTTGTAAATGAACTGTATGGCAGTGCAGGGTTGTTTCCATTCCTTCTGGTTCAGATAGTCTCTGACACTCACACTGTTTCTGCTTCACTTTGTTTTTTGCAGATTTTCTGTTTATATACATATGCCTCTATAGAGTTTTGCAGCTTAGCTGTCATGTCGTATGACAGGTACCTTGCTATCTGTTGTCCACTACAATATAATAGACGCATGACATCTAACAAGGTGGCTCTCTTTGTTGTTGTGATATGGTTGTACTCTTTTCTCAAATTCCTGATCACTCTATCCTTGAGCATTCGTTTGCCACTGTGTGGAAATGTTATAAACAGTGTGTATTGTCACAACTACATGATTGTCAAGCTGGCATGCTCTGACACCAGAGTAAATAACATCTATGGACTCTTTGCCACTTTTCTCACAGTCTTCGTTCCTTTAACGCCAATCCTTTTCTCTTACATGAAGATTCTTCAAATTTGTTTAGCCGGCTCCAGAGAAACCAGACAGAAAGCTATTAGTACCTGCACACCTCACCTTGCTTCCCTTCTGAACTTTTCTTTTGGGTGCTGCTTTGAAATATTTCAGAGCAGATTTAATATGACTAATGTACCACAAATGTTGCGCATTATTTTATCATTGTATTTTTTGATAATGCAACCACTCTTCAATCCTATCGTGTATGGAATTCGAATGTCCAAAATACGAAAGATATGTAAAACTCTGGTCTGTTGTAAAATGTAGGGTAATCACAGGGTTCATATGCAAGTGTAATGGAAAACATTGGATAACATTTTGATAATTTCTAGTCTTGACAAGTTTGGTAATTTCACAAAAGAAAAGAATGGGGAAATTATCCTGATAATACATCACCTTCATTCACTTAATGTGAAATGTTGAAATGTCATTTAACCCTCATCTTATGGTGTGGGTCAAATTGACCCGTTTAAAAGTTTAAAAAAATGTAAAAAAACGTTTTCATTATGAAACCTTTGCTGGCCTCAATTACTGTAATGAACATGTAAATGGAAAATGACTACACTGTAATAAATTTCAAGTTGGTTAAACTTAGAAACCAAAGTTTACCTGCTGCCTTAAAGACATGAGTAAACTCAATTTGAAGATAAGCTTTGTTTCAACTCAAAAAGTTAAGTTATACAAGTTGTTTAACTAATGGTCATTTGTTGTTTAAACTTGATACTCTGAGTTAAAACAACTAACTATGTTAAATTATCCATTCAAGAAAACTTGCTTTATCTTGTCAAACTACTTAAACTAGTGATGGGTGGAAAGGAACGAACAAATCTTTTTCGTGTCCGGTACGTACCGGGTTAGCAAATCGAACGGACTGAGTGCTCATGAATCCCGACTGCCCACGCCCGCTCATGCTGCCTGCTATGAGAACCGTCTATCGGACTTCTCGGACATCTCGCAAACCGAGAGAGCAGATGTCCGAGATGTCCGAGCGGTTCACGTCTGATGAATGAGAGAGACTACTTCCGCGTACCTGCCGGATCAAGGAGCCATATTGGATCATGAAAAAGACCAATGTAATAATGTAGCGATCTATTCTGGACACATTGACAACAGTTTTTGTTGTTTAAGATGTTGTTTAATAAATTAACTGGTAATTGGGCAAACTATAAGCCACTTAACATTTAATATCTATTAGAAAAAGAAAGTCAAGAGCACACAAAATAAAATGAAATCAATAGCAATACTCTGTGTAAATACTAAAAATATTATTATCATTAACCTGTGATTTAGTTGGCGTTTTACAGTTGGTTACACATCTGGTTTGAAAGGGGTGGCGCTCATGTGATGCCATTACTAGTATAGCTTAGTTAGTATAGCATCAGACTGACAATCCATCATGCTGAGGATTGTAGGTTCAAACCAACCAAACGAACGGGAAAAAAAGAATGGAAGTTCGAAAGGTTCAATACATTTACATGTATCAACTCGAAGGAATCAGTTCTTTGAAAAGATTCGGTCCACCCATCACTAACTTAAACTAGAAATCTTAAACTATACTTAAACTAGAAATCCTTATTTTACTACACAATGATAATGTGGTGAGCTGAGGTTACTTCACTCACAGATGACACACTAGAACCTGCTTTAGGGTTAACATAATCTGTGAGTGTGTCATCTGTGAGTGATGTAACCTCACAACTGCACAGCGAGCTTTCATAGGAGCATGCAGCAATTGCAATTGTTTCCCTTTTTTCAATTTATAACTTACAGACATGAGTTAAATGAACGTTGACAACCCGGACAAAACTCTCAATTAGTCAAGTCAATGGATAACTTTAAGTTTAACATTTGAAAACTTATAAACTTCAGTTCAATATCCAAAACTTGTCATGACAAGTGGAATTAAAGAGAAGAAATAAGTTCACATAACTTAATGGGGCTATCATATTTTACAGTGTAATTTCATGTGTCTGCAACCACCCCCTTCATGTATATACACTATATTGCCAAAAGTATTCACTCACCCATCCAAATAATTGAAATCAGGTGTTCCAATCACTTCCATGGCCACGGGTGTATAAAATCAAGCACCAAGGCATGCAGACTGTTTCTACAAACATTTGTGAAAGAATGGGTCGCTCTCAGGAGCTCGGTGAATTCCAGCGTGGTACTGTGATAGGATGCCACCTGTGCAACAAGTCCAGTCATGAAATTTCCTCGCTCCTAAATATTCTACAGTCAACTGTCAGTGGTATTATAACAAAGTGGAAGTGATTGGGAATGACAGCAACTCAGCCACGAAGTGGTAGGCCACGTAAAATGACGGAGCGGGGTCAGCGGATGCTGAGGCGCATAGTGCGCAGAGGTCGCCAACTTTCTGCAGAGTCAATCGCTACAGACCTCCAAACTTCATGTGGCCTTCAGATTAGCTCAAGAACAGTGCGTAGAGAGCTTCATGGAATGGGTTTCCATGGCCGAGCGGCTGCATCCAAGCCATACATCACCAAGTGCAATGCAAAGCGTCGGATGCAGTGGTGTAAAGCACGCCGCCACTGGACTCTAGAGCAATGGAGACGCGTTCTCTGGAGTGACGAATCGCGCTTCACCATCTGGTGATCTGATGGACGAGTCTGGGTTTGGCGGTTGCCAGGAGAACGGTACTTGTCTGACTGCATTGTGCCAAGTGTAAAGTTTGGTGTAGGGGGGATTATGGTGTGGGGTTGTTTTTCAGGAGCTGGGCTTGGCCCCTTAGTTCCAGTGAAAGGAACTCTGAATGCTTCAGCATACCAAGTGATTTTAGACAATTCCATGCTCCCAACTTTGTGGGAACAGTTTGGGGATGGCCCCTTCCTGTTCCAACATGACTGTGCACCAGTGCACAAACCAAGGTCCATAAAGACATGGATGGGAGAGTTTGGTGTGGATGAACTTGACTGGCCTGCACAGAGTCCTGACCTCAACCCGATAGAACACCTTTGGGATGAATTAGAGCGGAGACTGAGAGCCAGGCCTTCTCGTCCAACATCAGTGTGTGACCTCACAAATGCGCTTCTGGAAGAATGGTCAAAAATTCCCATAAACACACTCCTAAACCTTGTGGAAAACCTTCCCAGAAGAGTTGAAGCTGTTATAGCTGCAAAGGGTGGACCGACGTCATATTAAACCCTATGGATTAAGAATGGGATGTCACTTAAATTCATATGCGAGTCAAGGCAGGTGAGCCAATACTTTTGGCAATATAGTGTATGACATAGTTACTGTTCAGGTCTTTGAATTGTCAAATGAGGAGGAAATGGGTCCCACAGTCACCAACTGCAAAAGAGATATTCATATAAAAAAATTTACAAATACATGGTCCTCATCTCCCAATATGTGTCAGGCAATGATAGAGACCCTTTTAGTACCACTTAGAATGAAATTTAATGCCAGCTTCACGGCCATAAGTATGAAGGATATAATGGAAAATCAGTATGGATTTTAAGCCCTAGAAAATAATTATTTACATTTATTTATTTATTTATAATTATTTAAGTATTTTAATTTAATAAAACATGTTATTATAATACTCACATTCATATTTAATACACAATAGCTTTGTGAGCTCCCTTCACATGATCACAGACAAAAACGCGCTGGCCCTGGGCGTAGACGTTCAACTATATTCAACTTTAACCTTTGTGATACCCTGTATCAGCAGCAAACATAATAACTACTGTGCCAGTGACCACTAAGATAGCAGTGACTTGTGGCGCAGATATAAAGTTTGCTTTTGAGCTGGTCATTGCTGATTCAATTCAGAAAATAGTTCTAGAAATGACTAACCTAGAAGGGAGAGATATTTTTGGGTGGAATTGGAGGGATGAATCTCCCCCGATGAATCGCCACCTTAACGTGGTGGGGGGGTTTGGGTGCCCCAATGAACCTGGGAGCTGTGTTGTCTGGGGCAATAGCCCCTGGTAGGGTCTCCCAAGGCAAAGTGGTTCCAGGGGAGAGGCCAGACAAAGAGCGGTTCACAAAAAACCTCTATGAAATGGCGAAACTACAAACTGGAGGAACCTCGCCCGGAACAGGGAAACCGGGGCCCCCTCCTGGAGCCAGGCCCAGGAGGGGAGTTGGTCGGCGAGCGCCTGGTGGTCGGGCCCGCCACGGGGCCCGGCCGGGCTCAGCCCGAAGAGGCCACGTGGAGCCGCCTTCCTGTGGACCCACCACCTGCAGGAAGAAACATAGGGGTCGGGTGCAGATGAGACCGGGCGGTGGGCAAAAGCGGGGCCCTGGGCGTACGGGCCCCCGGTGCCGCCGTCTAGTTCTCGGGACGTGGAACGTCACATCGTTAGCGGGGAAAGAGCCGGAGCTGGTGCGGGAGGTGGAGCGGTACCAGCTAGATATAGTTGGTATCACCTCCACGCACAGCGTCGGCTCTGGAACCAGGCTTCTGGAGAGGGGTTGGACTTTCTCCTTTTCCGGAGTTGCCCAGGGTGTGAGGCGCCAGGCGGGTGTGGGGATACTCACAAGTCCCCGGCTGAGCGCCGCGGTGTTGGAGTTCTCCCCGGTGAACGAGAGGGTCGCCTCCATGCGACTGCAAGTCGCTGGGGGGAAGGCTCTGACTGTGGTGTGTGCGTACGCGCCGAACCGCAGTTCAGAGTATCCGGCCTTCTTGGAGTCCTTGGGAGGTGTCCTGGAAAGGGTGCCCCCCGGGGACTCCATAGTTCTACTGGGGGACTTCAATGCCCACGTGGGCAATGACGGGGAAACCTGGAGGGGCGTGATTGGGAAGAATGGCCTGCCCGATCTGAACCCGAGTGGTGTTTTGTTATTGGACTTCTGTGCTAGCCATGGATTGTCTATAACGAACACCATGTTCGAGCATAGGGTGGCTCACCAGTGTACCTGGTACCAGAGCACCCTAGGCCAAAGGTCTATGATCGACTTTGTAGTCGTATCAGCAGACCTGCGGCCGTATGTCTTGGACACTCGGGTAAAGAGAGGAGCAGAGCTGTCAACTGATCACCACCTGGTGGTGAGTTGGATCAGGTGGCGCGGGAGGCTGCCGGACAGACCCGGCAAACCCAAATGAGTAGTGCGGGTGAACTGGGAACGTCTGGCGGAGTCCCCTGTCCGTGTGGTCTTCAACTCCCACCTCCGGAAGAATTTCTCTCACATCCCGGGGGAGGCTGGAGACGTGGAGTCCGAGTGGACCATGTTTAAGGCCGCCATTGTGGAGGCGGCTGCGAGAAGTTGCGGCCAGAAGGCTGTCGGTGCCTGTCGAGGCGGCAACCGGAGAACCCGCTGGTGGACACCAGCGGTTAGGGAGGCCGTCAGGCTGAAGAAGGAGGCCTTTCGGGCTTGGTTGTCCGGGGGGTCTCCTGAAACAGCAGACAGGTACCGGGCAGCCAAAAGGGCTGCGGCTTCGGCGGTCGTCGAAGCAAAAAAACGGGTGTGGGAGGAGTTCGGAGAGGCCATGGAGGAAGACTTTCGGTCGGCCTCAGGGTTATTCTGGAGAACCGTCCGACGACTCAGGAAGGGGAGGCAGGGCTTGACCCAGGCTGTGCTCGGCCGAGGGGGAGACCTGCTAACCCGGACTGAGGAGGTCGTTGGACGGTGGAAGGAATACTTTGAGGACCTCCTTAACCCGACCAACACGCCCTCTGTTGAAGAGGCAGAGCCTGAGGCCTTGGAGGAAGCCTCGTCCATATCCTTGGCGGAGGTCACCGAGGTGGTTGAGAAGCTCTTCGGTGGCAAGGCGCCAGGTGTGGATGAGATTCGCCCTGAGATGCTGAAGGCTCTGGACACTGTTGGGCTGTTGTGGCTGACACGCCTATGCAGTGTTGCGTGGAGGACGGGGTCAGTGCCTCTGGAGTGGCAGACCGGGGTGGTGGTCCCCATTTTTAAAAAGGGGGACCGGAGGGTGTGTTCCAACTATCGGGGGATCACACTACTCAGCCTCCCCGGGAAGGTCTACTCCAGGGTGCTGGAAAGGAGGCTCCGGCCGATTGTCGAACCTCAGATACAGGAGGAGCAATGCGGCTTTCGTCCTGGCCGTGGGACGGCGGACCAGCTCTTCACCCTTGCAGGGCTACTGGAGGGGGCATGGGAGTTCGCCCAACCAGTCTACATGTGTTTTGTAGACTTGGAGAAGGCTTATGACCGTGTCCCCCGAGGTGTCTTGTGGGGGGTACTGAGGGAGTATGGGGTACCGTGGTCGCTGTTGCGGGCTATCCGGTCCCTATACAACCAAAGTGAGAGCTGTGTCCGCATTCTCGGCACAAGGTCAGACCCGTTTCCGGTGCGTGTTGGGCTACGCCAAGGCTGCCCGTTGTCACCAGTCCTGTTCGTGGTTTTCATGGACAGGATTTCAAGGCGCAGTCGAGGTGAGGAGAGTGTACGGTTTGGGGACCTCAGGGTCGCATCTCTGCTTTTTGCAGACGATGTGGTTCTGATGGCTCCGTCAGACCGAGACCTCCAGCATGTGCTGGGGCGGTTTGTGGCTGAGTGTGAAGCGGTTGGGATGAGAGTCAGCACCTCCAAGTCTGAGGCCATGGTACTCTCACGGAAAACGGTGGAGTGCTCCCTTCGGGTTGGGGAGGAAGTGCTTCCTCAAGTGAAGGAGTTCAAGTATCTCGGGGTCTTGTTCACGAGCGAGGGTAGAATGGGGCGGGAGATGGACAGACGGATAGGTGCGGCGTCTTCAGTAATGCGGACGTTGTACCGGTCCGTTGTGGTGAAGAGGGAGCTGAGCCGTAAGTCGAAGCTCTCGATTTACTGGTCCATCTACGTCCCAACCCTCACCTATGGTCACGAGCTCTGGGTAGTGACCGAAAGAACAAGATCGCGGATACAAGCGGCCGAAATGAGCTTCCTCCGTAGGGTGGCTGGCCTCACCCTTAGAGATAGGGTGAGGAGCACGGACATCCGGGAGGGGCTCGGAGTAGAGCCGCTGCTCCTTCACGTCGAAAGGAGCCAGCTGAGGTGGTTCGGACATCTGATTAGGATGTCCCCCGGGCGCCTCCCTTTGGAGGTGTTCCGGGCACGGCCAACTGGGAGGAGACCTCGGGGCAGACCTAGAGCCCGTTGGAGGGATTATATTTCCCTTCTGGCCTGGGAACGCCTCGGGATCCCCCAGGGAGAGCTGGAGGGCGTGGCCGGGGTGCAGGACGTCTGGAGATCCCTGCTGAGCCTACTGCCTCCGCGACCCGGCCCCGGATAAGCGGCTTGAAAATGGATGGATGGATGGAATTGGAGAGAGTTGGACACATCCATTACATTACAGGCATTTAGCAGACGCTTTTATCCAAAGCGACTTACAATAAGTGCATTCAACATAGGTAGAGAACTACTAGTCACCAGAAATCGTAAGTGCATTTCCTTCCTAAACAAGCAGCTAAGAGCATAACTAGTGCTAAGGTAAAAGTGCAATAAGTTAGCTACCTACTTTTTCTTAAACAAATGAGACAAATAATAAAATCAAATAAACAAGAGCTAAGACAAATAAGTGAATCAAATAAACAAGAGCTAAGACAAATAAGTGTATCAAATAAACAAGAGTTCAGACAAATAATTGACGACAAATAGGCAAGGCTAGGAGGAAGGGTCAGGGTAGTGTTTCCTGAAGAGGTGGGTTTTCAGCCTGCAGTGAAAAATGGGCAGCGACTCTGCTGTCCTGACATCAGTGGGGAGTTCATTCCACCACTGTGGGGCCAGAACAGAGAAGAGCCGTGACCGTGCAGATCGGCCCCCAGGGGCCTCTGAGCGACGGGGCGACCCGTCGCCTCGAGGCAGCAGAGCGAAGTGGTCGGGCGGGGGTGTAAGGCTTGACCATAGCCTGGAGGTAAGAAGGAGTTGTTCCTTTCACTGCCCTATAGGCTACCACCAGCGATCCGTCAGGTAGGATGCAAAGATGGAGAGTGCAGAGCCTGAGACACCCATCCCCTCAAGGGTGGAGAGGAGGATCTGGTGGTTCACCGTGTCAAACGCTGCAGACAGGTCCAGGAGTATCAGGACAGGAGAGAGAGTTCGCTCTAGCGGCATGGAGCGACTCTGTCACTGCCACGAGGGTAGTCTCGGTCGAGCGACCCACTTAGAACACAGACTGGTGGAGGTACAAGGACAGTTGATTGAAGACAGCACGTTCAAGAGTTTTTGATAGGAAGGGTAGAAGGGAAACCGGTCTGTCGTTCTTGACCTCAGAGGGACGTGTTGATGAGGTGAGTCAGGAAGGGAAGGAGTTCAGGTGCAATAGACTGAAGCAGAGTGGATGGGACCGGGTCAAGGGAGCATGTGGTGGGGCGGCTAGATGTAACGAGGTGAATGACCTCGTTTGGAGAGAGGGGACAAGAATGGAATAGGGAGGGAGGTGGAGAGGGTGGTAGAGAGGGATGGGTGAAAGGCAGGCAGGTGTGGTTGGAACTACTAGTCCCCAAAAATTGAGTGCACCAAACAAGCATCTAAGAGCATAACCAGTGCTAAGGTAAAAGAGCAATAAGCTATATATATATACACACAACTTCCATCCCACTTCTTTGACCTTTCTCCCCACCTAGATGTTACTATCCCTTGTGCCATACTCCAAGGTAAACACATGTAGAAGCCCAATTCAGATTAAAACAAAACAAAACAAAACAAATGAGTGATATAACCCCCAAGACCATAGCAGACATCAGGCTACACTCGTCATTCCTCAGATGCCGCCGTTCGCCAGTTACCTACCCTAGCCAACAGTGGTATGCGGCACATAATTTGGGTTATCAAGTGGGCACCTTCCTTCACCGATGTTTCGTTAAGGCCCACAACACCTCAAGAAGGCTCAACTGTGTATTCCATTGTCCTGGAAACACCCCCCTCTATGCAACCACCTCACAACTCCCTTTTACCCTTGCCATCTAATGCCTGCCATCAACCTAGCATTACCCTATCTTTGGTTAGCCTTGATCTTAGCCTTGACCTAGCATTATCCTAGCCATAGGATAGTATATCCTATGGTATCCTAGCTAGGATAGCCTAGCCATATCAGTACAAGCCTGCCTACCTGATACATCAACACATCTAGACAACGCAGCTAAACAGTGTGTGTGAATGCGAGGGTGAGATTCAAACCCTGCATAGGGAAAGGGGTGGTGGCTGGGGTGGGTTAACCCCATTTGGATACTATTCCCGGGTTAGGGAAAGGGAAGGTCGTCCCTGTTTCGGGTGCGAGGAGTGTGTGTGTGTGTGTGTGTGTGTGTGTGCACCACCATACCTATCCTTGACTAGGCTACTATCCTATCCTAGCTAGCAGTACAGACCCCCCTCAATACCACAGTACAATCCCATAAATACAGCCAAACAGTGTTATGCTATGCTACTTTATTCAATGCAGTTTTATAGTACGAGATACACAGTGCTACCCACAATCCCGCACTGTCTGAGAGCAACCCGGCCATGATCAACCAGATCACCCAGCTAACCAACCAGGTAGCCATGCTAACTGCTCATCTTGTTCCGCCAGTCTCCGCAGCCCAGCTCGCCCCGCCAGTCCGGCTCCATCTCCAGTGTCACCTCTCTCCCTGAGAGTGGGGGATGCAAGTAAATACTGATGATTTATTCTCCAGTGTTCTTTGGTTTTCCTCCAGCGGCCACAGACATTCCCCACCGACCACTCAAAGGTACGCTACATAATCGGCCTGTTGAGAGGCAGGGCTCTGGCATGAGCCGAAGCTGCCTATTCTCACCAGATTAATGACTCACTCTCATTTAATGATTTCATCTCCGAGCTGAAGGATGTGTTTGATCACCCCGACCACGGGGGAGATGCCTCCAAGCGACTGGCTAACCTTCGCCAAGGAGCCTGGAGTGTGGCGGATTACTCAGTGGAGTCTCCGAGCCCCGCCAGGCATCCCCTAACAGCCATGAACCCGAGCCCATGCAGTAGGTAGAGCCCGCCTAACCCCCGAGGAGCGGGCCCGTCGGGTCAATGCCAGGGCCTGCCTCTATTGCAGTGAGATTGGACACTTTTTAGACTCCTGCCTGCTCTACCCAATAAAAGCGCTGGCTCGTCTGTAATGGGAGAGATACTGATGAGCCGAGCAGCATGTATGTCTCTCTCATGTCCCCAGATCAAGACCACCCTCTTGTGGCGCACCCAGTCCCAGGCCTTCTCGGTCCCCATCGACGAGCCGACGAGAGTTTCATGGACCGGGTGGTGGCGGAGCAGATGGGCATCGACACCGAGCCTCTGGAGTCCCCCCTGCAGGCCAAGGCTCTCAATGGGATGCCGCTGGCTCGGATTTCTTACCAGACGGTGCCCGTGACGCTGTTGCTCTCCGGCAATCACCAAGAGACCATTAGGTTCTATATCCTCGATCCTACATCCTGTTCCCACTCTCCGCTGGTGCAATTTCTGTCACTCTCACTGCCTGTTTTCTGCCCCTGCCCCTGCTAGCTCCAAACCACCGCTCTTGTCGGAGTCCATTGAGCTGTCCTCCATCCCAGAGGTTTACCACAACCTCGCCCCAGTTTTCAGCAAGCAGCATGCCTTGTCATTGCCGCCTCACCGTCCTTATGACTGCGCCATTGACCTCCTCGCAGGTGCCTCCCTCCCAGTGGTCGGATGGCGTAATCATGGCGCTGCAGGAGCAGCAGCTAGTTGTGGTAGCTCTGCCCCTTCTTCTCTTATTTTTCTTAATTTATACTATTTCCTGCTGCTTTTTGCTCTTTTTCTTTAAAGTGGTCAAATCCATGTGCAAATATGCACATGGGGAGACTACTTTTATTACTTTTGTGTTTTGTTTTTTACTCTTTTTCGATCTTTTTGGCCCCTCACTGGGGGATCCATTCAGCCCCAGCTACGGGTCTGTCGGGTCTATTGTTTACACCAGGGATCAGCTTCTAGCTCTGCGTAGCCCGACTCTTCTCTGCACGGACAAATCGGACATTCCGACGGAGATTCGAAGGCGAAGAAGAGGCTGCAGAGCGGGACGAAAGATCCAGGAGAGGAAACGGAGGTACAAACCATATTTACCCTCCGTTATTATGGGTAATGTCCGTTCCCTCTCTAACAAGACCGACGAGCTTACTGCGCTGACCCGTATGCAAAGGGAGTACAGAGAATGCAGCCTCATGTGCTTTACCGAGACCTGGCTGAATGGATTAATACCGGACTCTGTTGTTTCTCTGGAGGGATTCAAACTTGTGCGCGCAGACCGGAGAGCGGAGGACTGTGGTAAGCGGAAAGGCGGGGGGCTGGCGGTGTTTATTAACGAGAGATGGTGCAACCCAGCGCACGTCTCTGTTAAAGAACAAGTCTGCACTAAGGACATTGAGTTACTGGCTATTGGCATTCGGCCTTATTACATCCCGAGGGAGTTTTCGCACGTTATTGTTGTGAATGTGTACATCCCTCCCTCGGCCGATGCAGCTGCCGCATGTGAGCTGCTACACAGTACGGTGGCCAGAATGCAGACCCAGCACCCACAGTCCTTCATGCTTATCAGCGGAGATTTCAATCACGCCTCTCTGTCTTCCACTCTCCCCACATTCACACAGTATGTGGAATGCCACACCAGGGGCAACAGGACGCTGGACCTTTGCTATGCAAATGTCAAGGACGCATACACCTCCGCCCCCCTCCCCCCGCTCGGACGCTCTGATCACTGTCTCGTTCATCTGCTCCCTGAATACACACCCAGGGTGAGAAGAGAGCCTGCACAGAAGAAGTCTGTGAAAGTGTGGACTGATGAGGCCAGTGAGAGACTGAGAGACTGTTTCCAAACAACTGACTGGGAGACACTCTACAGCTCTCATGGAGAGGACATCGATGGCCTGACCCACTGCATCACAGACTACATCAGCTTCTGTGTGGATAACACTGTGCCAACCCGGAGGGTACGGTGTTTCTCTAACAACAAGCCCTGGGTTACCCCTGAACTTAAAGCCCTGCTGAACCAGAAGAAGAGGGCCTACAGTTCAGGAGACAGAGGGGAGCAGAAGAGAGTTCAGCGCGATCTGAAGTATTCGATCAGGCGGGCCAAGGACAGCTACAGGAAGAAGCTGGAGGAGCGGATGGCGCAGAACAACACACGAGATGTGTGGAGGGCCCTGAAGACCATCTCAGGACAAGGACAGAGTGGAACCGGAGGGACAGCTGATGGAGACCAGAGCTGGGCAGACGAATTGAATCTGTTCTTCAACAGATTTAATTCCAACCCCCCCCCCCTCTGCCACCCCTCCCCACCCCCCTTCACACATCTCCAGGCCAGCGGACTCTTCCACCATCCCCCGACCATCACCATCCACATCCCCACCCCCCAGCACCCCCCTGTCACGCCTACTCACCCCATCCCCCTCCACTGCCCCCCCACAGCCCCACAGCCCCCCACAGCCCCCCAGCCCCCACTGTCCACCCCCTTCCTCTTCCCCTCCCAACTCCCCCCTCTCCTTAACATCGGACCAGGTGAGGAGTGAATTAAGGCGGCTGAAGGGCAGGAAAGCCGCAGGACCAGACGGGATCAGCCCCAGACTGCTCAGGGACTGTGCTGACCAGCTCTGTGAGGTGGTCATGTACATCTTCAACCTGAGCCTTAGTCTGGAGAGGGTCCCTGTCCTGTGGAAGACCTCCTGTGTGGTTCCAGTTCCAAAGATTACACATCCCAAGGAACCAAACCACTACAGACCGGTCGCCTTGACCTCCCACCTGATGAAGACCATGGAGAGGCTCATCCTCAGCCACCTTCGCTCTGTGGTGAGCACAGCGATGGACGCGCTGCAGTTCGCCTACAGGCAGAACATCGGGGTGGATGACGCTGTCATCTACCTACTGCACCGATCACTGTCCCACCTGGAGAGTGCTGGGAGCGCTGTGAGAATCATGTTTTTTGATTTCTCCAGCGCATTCAACACAATTCAACCGACGCTGCTGCGAGGGAAGATGATGAGTGCAGGAGTGGATGAACAGCTGACTGCTTGGACCATCAACGACAGGCCACAGTATGTGAGACTGCGCAACTGTGTGTCGGAGGGGGTAGTCTGCAGCACTGGGGCCCCCCAAGGAACGGTCCTCTCTCCCTTCCTCTTCTCCCTCTACACATCCGACTTCACCCACAACACCAGCAGCTGTCATCTCCAGAAGTTCTCTGACGACTCAGCCATTGTTGGCTGTGTGTCTGAGGGGAATGAGCTGGAGTACAGGTCAGTCATCATGGACTTTGTGGACTGGTGTGAGCGTAACCACCTGTGCTTAAACACCAGTAAGACGAAGGAGATGGTGATTGACCCCCGGAGGAAGGCACCACCCCTCACACCGGTGAACATCCAGGGCTTGGACATAGAAATGGTGGACAGTTTTAAGTACCTGGGTGTTCACCTCAACAATAAACTGGACTGGTCACACAACACTAACGCCCTGTACAAGAAGGGCCAAAGTCGCCTCCACCTTCTGAGGAGACTGAGGTCCTTTGGAGTACGCGGGCCCCTGCTACGGACCTTCTATGACTCTGTGGTAGCCTCTGCTATCCACTACGCTGTGGTCTGCTGGGGAGCGGGCAGCACTGACCGGGACAGGAAGAGACTGAACAAGCTGGTCAGGAGGGCCAGCTCTGTCCTGGGCTGCCCACTGCCCTCTGTGGAGGAGGTGGGTGAGAGGAGGATGTTAGCCAAGCTGACCTCCATCAGGGACAACACCTCTCACCCACTGCATCAGACAGTGGAGGCCCTGAGCAGCTCCTTCAGCGGCAGACTCCGTCACCCACAGTGTAGGAAGGAGCGCTACCGCAGGTCCTTCATCCCCACCGCTGTTAGGCTGTTCAACCCAACAGTCTAGTCAACAGTCTAATCTTTCCTCTCTTATATGGACCTGTGCAATACCCCCCCCCCCCCCAACAACCAGTCAATCATCTACCCCTCCACCACCTTGTAAATATATTTAATATTTAATTTGTTAATACTACTTGTTTATCTGTTTGCTTTTTCTTATGGCACTCTATTGTTTGCACACTTGTTTTTTTTTGCACTATATTGTTTATTGTATATTCTATTCTATTCTATATTCTGTTTTTCTATTGTTGTGAGCTGCTGTAACGTGAATTTCCCCACGGCGGGATTAATAAAGTCTCTCTTATCTTATCTTATAACCTCTCCAGACCTGAGTGCGAGGCTATGGAGGTATATATCTGGGACTCCCTGGCCGCGGGCATCATCCGAGCCTCCTCCTCTCTGGTCGGCGCAGGGTTTTTCTTCGTGGGGAAGAAGGACGGGACCCTGTGGCCATGTATCGACTTCCAGGGTATGAACAACATTACGGTGAAAAATAAATATCCATATCAATTGTCTATTTGTCCCTGACTCTGTTCGCTCACAGGTTCTGCAGTGGGATCATTCCACCCGCCTCACCTGCCATCCTGCCATCACCCAGACCCTCGCCTTCCTCTGCCAACGCTTTTGGTGGCCCTCGATGGACGTGGACACCCGGGGTTTCATCTCAGCTTGTTCGGTGTGCCCAGAACAAGACCTCCACCAAGCTCCGCACCGGGCTGCTCCATCCCCTGCCGGTCCCCAGCTGTCCCTGGTCACACATCTCCCTCGACTTTGTTACCGGCCTCCCTCCATCCAATGGTAAGACCACCATCCTCACAGTGATTGATTGATGCCCATTTTCTCACCCTAACCAAGCTGCCATCTGCCGGGGAGACCGCTGACCTCATGGTGGACCCCAGTTCATTTCTCAGGTCTGGAGAGCGTTCTGCAAGGCCCTGGGCGCCACCACCAGTTTGTCCTCCGGAGACCACCTGCAAACTAATGGGCAGTCAGAGTGCGCCAACCAGAAGATGGAGGCTGCTCTCCGGTGCATTACATCCGCCAACCTGTCTTCCTGGAGCTCCCAGGTCTCCTGGTTTGAATACGCGCACAACACCCTCGTTTTAAGAACTTTATTTGTCACATACACACAGAATTTATGTACACCCTGTTTGTCTCTTATGATTCTGTATATTCCTGTTGATGTTGTGTCTTTGTGATTGACGCTGCACACTTGGTGTGTCTGTCGGCCAAAGGTCAGAATAAGCATAAACCATGTCTGAAGGATGGCAACTGGAGCCCCGGTGTGTCGGCCAGAGTTCAGACTGTGTACAAGGCATATTGTAAGGATGAAGCCACACTTGCCTTTACCCAGAATGTTCCCAAATAGCACGCCTTGTTCAATAATAATCTTGCGACCTTGCAGAATGTGTAGAAGCTACCCCATCACCTGTTGCTCTCCCTTATTAGGAAATACTTTGCTAGTGTGGTAGAAAGTTACCCCCCTCTTTTTGTTTTCCTTACGCTTTATAATCTCCGCATACCATACCCATGTGTGTGTATCTCTCCTGAGCTCAGTATTGTATTGCATTGTATTCTATGTGTTAATAAATGTGCTCATGTGATTCATGATTGATTGAAAGGACTTCTGTCTAGACCTGAATTTATTCAACACGGGGTGTGTAGTGAACACCTCCTTAGGTTTCTCACCTTTCCTCTGTTCTCTTGGGTACCAGCCCCCTCTATTTCCCACTCAGGAGGAGGAGATTGCGGTTCCCTCGGTCCAGGCCCACGTGCGCCGCTGCTGGAGGATCTGGAAGCGCGCCCGCACTGCCCTACTCTGCTCATCCACCCAGTCCTAGACCCAGGCTCACCTCCGCCGCGCCCCAGCCCCCATCTACACTCGTGGGCAAAAGGTATGGCTCCTGGCAGATGCAGGACCTTAAAGGTGGACTCCAGGAAGCTTGCTCCCCATTTTGTGGGGCCCTATGAAATAGAGTCCATATTCAACCCTTGTGCTGTCCGTGTTCAAATGGCTTCATAGACAACATCAGTGTCTGAGACGTTGCCCGGTACGTGTCATACCAGCTACATGGCTGATGTTACGATCGAATCCATTCCACATTTAAAATACGTTCAATCACGAGAGGCTAGGATTACAATTATAAAAATGTATTAACAGCATGAGAAGATGTGCATGACCATGGGTTTGGCATAGACTCCAACACGATCTAACCCTTCTGGATATCTGATAGAGCTGTGTCTTGTGCGGTTTAGGAAGCTGAAATGACAGAAACACAGCAGCTGAGGGAGTACAAATAGAGGGAAATGGTTAGTAATTGGTTTCTGAAGAGGGAGAAAGGGGAGAAATCCTGGAGATTCCTCCTCTACAACATCAGGAGGATTCGTCCTTCCTCACTGACAGGGTGCTCATCCAGGCTCTTGTCATCTCCCACCTGGACTACAGCAACTCCGTCCTTGCTGCCCCGGCGTCTGCCATCAGACCTCTGGAGCTTGTTCAGAAAGCTGCAGCTCGTCTGGTGTTCAACTGCCCCAAGTTCTCCCATACAACTACCTGTGGCAAGGTGCCACACAACCGGGGTCTGTGACAGGCAGAGACACAGGCAGGGGAGAGTTAAATGGCCAGCAGGCCCTTTTTAACACACACGTTAAAAAGGGCCCGGCTGCAATCAGACTTAATTGGCCACAGCCGGTCCCGGATCCAGGGTAGATTCAACTCTACCCTGGATTACCCTGACTACCCAGGGTAGATTCAACTCTACCCTGGATCCACGTTAAGCCTCACCCCACCCTCCTCCCAGCTGCCACACTACCCTTCTCCGTTCTCTACACTGGCTCCCTGTAGCAGCTCATCCAGTTCAAGACCCTGGTGCAAGCCTATAGGGCAGTGAAAGGAACAGCTCCATCTTATCTCCAGGCTATGGTCAAGCCTAGGGAGGCAGAAGATCTAATTGTTGCAGAGACATGGGGGAGATTCCCTGCATGGCGGCCGTAGTGGTGGCGCCGATC
The DNA here is from genome assembly GCA_034670385.1 of Hoplostethus mediterraneus. Classification (NCBI taxonomy): domain Eukaryota; kingdom Metazoa; phylum Chordata; class Actinopteri; order Trachichthyiformes; family Trachichthyidae; genus Hoplostethus; species Hoplostethus mediterraneus. Next base: position 956,718 of record JAXDDW010000110.1, read on the forward strand.
CTGAAAGAATGGCCTGTATAGCTGTGGTGGGAGAGGTTACATTTTTGCAGGACCAATCTTAGGTGGGTGTTGAACTATGATTTGCACATGGGGAAAAAGAAGGTGTCAGGAAAAGAGGAGAGGCCAAAGGAGTTCAAGGTCCCCAGGGATGCTCCCACTCCTGCAGCCTGGCAGTGTGGTGCCAGGACAATAACCTTTCTCTCAACGTCGGCAAGACCAGGGAGCTGATCGTGGACTACAGGAAACAGGGGTGCATGCACGCCCCCATCCACATCAACGGAGCTGAGGTGGAGCGTGTCGGCAAAAATCTCACATGGAGCACACACACCGATACCGTTGTGAATAGAGTGTGGCAGCGCCTCTTCCCACTCAGGAGATGAAGCTATTTGGTATGGGCTCAAGATCCTCTGCAATTTCTACAGCTGCACCAATGAGAGCATCTTGACTGGTTGCATCACTGCCTGGTATGGCAACAGCACAGCCCTCGACTCAAGTGCTACAGAGGGTGATGGCCGAGTATATCACTAGGGCCAAGCTACCTGCCATTCAGGACATCTATACCAGATGGTGTCAGAGGAAGGCCCTGAAAATCACCAAGGACCTCAGTCACCCAGCACACAGACTGTTCACTCTGTTACCATCTGGCAAATGGTACCGGAGCATCGACTAGAACTTCTACCCCCAAGCCATAAGATTGCTAAACAGCCTACCGATGGCATCTTGGTCAATCCCTAACTTGCACTGACTCTATGCACCTTACACACTCTACCACCCACCCCTGCCATTCATCCTGTACTTACAGTATACACTTTATATAAAACCCTTTCTTATATATTTATTTTTATTGTTATTTTTGTACTTAATTTTTCACTGTAGGTAGCTTATAAGGAAGAATTTGTATACTACACTGTATAGAACACACCTACTGTATTCACTACATGTGACAAATAAACTTGACTTGTTAACAGTGTCAACTGATATTTCCTCTGTTGTATTTGTGGCCTTGCATAGGTTGATACCATTTTGTGATTTTACAATTAAACTGTCCAATGATTGTGACTTGGCAGTTACAGGACTGTATACCAATGAGGGGATGGGGACGGGACCAAATCAAATGTTGCCTGAGGCCCCAGAAGACAAGAACAGGAATTAAATGGGCCCTGTCATTTGATGGCCCCCAGCTGCAATTATATAGGGCACATTGTGGGTATGTAAGGACCCTATAATAATCTTGCTTGACCAGAAATAGTGATCAATGGATCTCTCCAATAGCAAACCTGTGTAGTGTCTGAGAACCCTCTAAGCTATGTCTCTTTAAAACACACTATACAAATAACCTTTATCATCATTTAATTTTTCCCCAGAGTCTCTCATACATTACTTTTTCAAAAGAAACTGTTCCTTTCTTTCTTCCTTCCTATTAATAATTACAGTTACTGAGCTGTCCATTTGAAACAGCAATAAGCGGGGGTCAATAACTTTGTTTTTTTCTGGTAGCAATACCTCTAGTGGGGCCTTCAATAATAAGGGCAGACTGCCGTGGTCGTTGTCTGTGTTGAAAAGGTATAAAGGAGCAGACTTAGTGTTTCAGCTCAGTTAGTAAAGACTCACTGGCAGTCTACAGGACAGCAGATAAATGCAGATAAAGACAAACGGTCATTTCTAAGCTGACATAATATTGATAGATTTACGGATATAGAGTTTAAATGAGGGCATGGTAAGTTTGAAGTTGTTTACAGTAATAATGCTGAATAATGTTAATGGATGTATGAACAGTATTGGTAATACACTAGTTTAAACTTTTACAAAATGAAAAATAATTAACCAAGACAACAATAATACGGCTGCTGCTGCTATTATTATTATTATTATTACTATTATTATTAATAATAATAATGTTAATACATCCAAATCTTTTATTTTGAGGCAAATGAGAATAATTACTGTTGTATTTCATTGCTGTAGTTATTGTTTCATAAACCAAAAGGAGGATCATGGCAAATTCTACACAGTTTTCATATTTCATACTGAGGGCCTATTTAAACAGTGGGCCTCTGAAATACTTATTTTTCATGACTGTTATTTCTTTGTACATTTTAATTGTCTTTGCCAATTTCTTGCTCATTGTGATTATTTGTATGAAGAGAGGTTTACATGAACCTATGTATCTTTTTCTATGCAGCCTGTTTGTAAATGAACTGTATGGCAGTGCAGGGTTGTTTCCATTCCTTCTGGTTCAGATAGTCTCTGACACTCACACTGTTTCTGCTTCACTTTGTTTTTTGCAGATTTTCTGTATATATACATATGCCTCTATAGAGTTTTGCAGCTTAGCTGTCATGTCGTATGACAGGTACCTTGCTATCTGTTGTCCACTACAATATAATAGACGCATGACATCTAACAAGGTGGCTCTCTTTATTGTTGTGATATGGTTGTACTCTTTTCTCAAATTCCTGATCACTTTATCCTTGAGCATTCATTTGCCACTGTGTGGAAATGTTATAAACAGTGTGTGTTGTCACAACTACATGATTGTCAAGCTGGCATGCTCTGACACCAGAGTAAATAACATCTATGGACTATTTGGCATTGTTCTCACAGTCTTTGTTCCTTTAACACCAATCCTTTTCTCTTACATGAAGATTCTTCAAATTTGTTTAGCCGGCTCCAGAGAGACCAGACAGAAAGCTATTAGTACCTGCACACCTCACCTTGCTTCCCTTCTGAACTTTACTTTTGGGTGCTGCTTTGAAATATTTCAGAGCAGATTTAATATGACTAATATACCACAAATGTTGCGCATTATTTTATCATTGTATTTTTTGATAATGCAACCACTCTTCAATCCTATCGTGTATGGAATTCGAATGTCCAAAATACGAAAGATATGTAAAACTCTGGTCTGTTGTAAAATGTAGGGTACTCACAGGGTTCATATGCAAGTATAATGGAAAACATTGGATAACATTTTGATAATTTCTAGTCTTGACAAGTTTGGTAATTTCACAAAAGAAAAGAATGGGAAAATTATCCTGATAATACATCACCTTCATTCACTTAATGTGAAATGTTGAAATGTCATTTAACCCTCATGTTATGGTGTGGGTCAAATTGACCCGTTTAAAAGTTTACTTTTTTTTTTTTAAAGTTTTCATTATGAAACCTTTGCTGGCCTCAATTACTGTAATGAAAATGTAAATGGAAATGACTAATTTCATGTGTCTGCAACCACCCCCTTCATGTATATATGACATAGATACTGTTCAGGTCTTTGAATTGTCAAATGAGGAGGAAATGGGTCCCACAGTCACCAACTGCAAAAGAGACATTCATATAAAAAAAATGGACAAATACATGGTCCTCATCTCCCAATATGTGTCAGGCAATGATATCACAGGGTACCCCCAGGGTTCTCCAAGTTAAATTTAAGACTTTTTAAGACCTTTTTAGTACCACTTAGAATGAAATTTAACGCCAACTTCACGGCCATAAGTATGAAGGATATAATAGAAAATCATTATGGATTTTAAGCCCTAGAAAAGTATTTGAATTTAATAAAACATGTTATTATAATACTCACATTCATATTTAATACACAATAGCTTTGTGAGCTCCCTTCACATGATCACAGACAAAAACGCTCGACGCTGGCCCTGGGCGCAGACGCTGGGAGACCCCCCGGCGCTGCGCTCAAAGTTCAACTATATTCAACTTTAACCTTTGTGATACCCTGTATCAGCAGCAAGCATAATAACTACTGTGCCAGTGACCACTAGGATAGCAGTGACCTGTGGCACAGATATAAAGTTTGCTTTTGAGCTGGTCATTCCTGATTCAATTCAGAAAATAGTTCTAGAAATGACTAACCTAGAAGGGAGAGATGTTTTTGGGTGGAATTGGAGGGAGTTGGACACATCCATTACTTTACATCACATGCATTTAGCAGGTGCTTTTATCCAAAGAGACTTACAATAAGTGCATTCAACAAAGGTAGGCAAGAGAACTACTAGTCAACAGAAATCGTAAGTGCATTTCCTTCCTAAACAAGCAACTAAAAGCATAACTACTGCTAAGGTAAAACTGCAATAAGTTAGCTACCTACTTTTTCTTAAACAAATGAGACAAATAATGAAATCAAATAAACAAGAGCTAAGACAAATAAGTGTATCAAATAAACAAGAGCTCAGACAAATAATTGATGACAACTAGGCAAGGCTAAGAGGGTCAGGGTAGTGTTTCCTGAAGAGGTGGGTTTTCAGCCTGCGGCGAAAGATGGGCAGTGAGTCTGCTTTCCTGAAATCAGTGGGAAGTTCATTCCACCACTGTGGGGCCAGAACAGAGAAAAGCCATGACCGTGCAGATCGGCCCCCAGGGGCCTCTGAGCGACGGGGCAACCAGTCGCCTCGAGGCAGCAGAGTGAAATGGTCGGGCGGGGGTGTAAGGCTTGACCATAGCCTGGAGGTAAGAAGGAGCTGTTCCTTTCACTGCCCTGTAGGCTAGCACCAGGGTCTTGAACTGGATGAGCTGCTACAGGGAGTCAGTGTCGAGAACGGAGAAGGGTAGTTTTATGGGAGAACTTGGGGCGGTTGAACACCAGACAAGCTGCAGCTTTCTGAACAAGCTCCAGAGGTCTGATGGCAGACGCCGGGGCACCAGCAAGGAGGGAGTTGCAGTAGTCCAGGCGGTAGATGACAAGAGCCTGGATGAGCACCTCTGCTGTCTCGTCAGTGAGGAAGGGGCGAATCCTCCTGATGTTGTAGTGGAGGAATCTGCAGGAGCGTCACTGATGCAATGTTTGCCGAGAGCGACAGTTGGTCGTCCAGGGTCACATCCAGATTCCTTGCAGTCCGAGTTGACGTCACTACAGCATTAACAATGGTGATGGCCAGGTCTCGGTGCAGACAGCCCTTCCCCGGGAGGAACACTTCAGTCTTGTCCAGGTTGAGCTTCAGGTGGTGCATCGACATCCACTTCGAGATGTCTGCCAGGCATGCAGCAATGCGTGCCTCCACTTGTGTGTCAGAGGGGGGAAATGACAGGATCAGCTGGGTGTTATCTGCATAGCAGTGGTAGGAAAAGTTGTTGGAGTGGATAACAGAACCAAGAGATGTTGTGTAGAGGGAAAAAAGAAGAGGACCCAGAACCGAGCCTTGCGGAACCCCAGTAGTGAGCCTGCGTGGTTCTGACACAGACCCTCTCAGCGTCACCTGTTAGGAGCCATCAGGTAGGATGCAAACATGGAGAGTGCAGAGCCTGAGACACCCATCCCCTCGAGGGTGGAGAGGAGGATCTGGTGGTTCAGACAGGTCCAGGAGTATCAGGGCAGAGGAGAGAGAGTTCGCTCTAGTGGCATGGAGCGACTCCATCACTGCCACGAGGGCAGTCTTGGTCGAGCGACCCACTTAGAACACAGACTGGTGGGGATCCAAGAGGTTGTTCTGGTGGAGGTACAAGGACAGTTGTTTGAAGACAGCACATTCAAGAGTTTTTGATAGGAAGCGTAGAAGGGAAACCGGTCTGTCGTTCTTGACCTCAGAGGGACGTGTTGATGAGGTGAGTCAGGAAGGGAAGGAGTTCAGGTGCAGTAGACTGAAGCAGAGTGGATGGGACCAGATCAAGGGAGCATGTGGTGGGGCAGCTAGATGTAACAAGGTGAAGGAACTTGTTTGGGGAGAGGGGAGAAAAATGGGATAGGGAGGGAGGTTGGGAGGGAAAAGGTGGAGAGGGTGGTAGAGAGGGATGGGTGAAAGGCAGGCAGGTGTGGTTGGTGTGCAGGGCACCAGCCGGGGGGTGAGGGAAGGAGGATCGGATATCGTTAACCTTCTTGTCAAAGAAGTTGGCAAAATCGTCAGGGCAGAGGGAGGAGGGGGTGGGGGTTGGAGGAGGGAAGAGAAAGTTTCAAAGAGTTTTTTAGGGTTGGAAGCAGAAGTTTGAATTTTAGTGCAGAAGAAAGCAGCTTTAGCAGCAGATAGAGAGGAGGAAAAAGTATAAAGAAGAGATTGGAAGGTAAGAAGGTCCTCCGGGAGTTTCTCCATTTGCGCTCAGCCACTCTCAGGCTCCGTCTCTCAGTACACACTGAGTCCGACAACGAAGGGGCAGGTGGAGTTTGGCGTGCAGGCCTGGAGGTGAGGGGACAGAGATGGTCCAGAGAAGAGGACAGAGTAGAGAGAGGAAGATCAGTGGCAGAATCGGGGGATAGAAGAGAAAAAGATTCAGGGGCAGGGAGAGCAGAGAGAACAGAAGAGGAAAGATCAGTGGGGGAGAGCGAGCGGAGATTGCGACGAGAAGAAACCATTTGGGTAGGGGTAGGATGTGAAGGGGGAGGGGAGAGAGAGAGAGCGTGTAGGACATGAAGTAGTGGTCAGAGAGATGAAGAGGAGTGACGGAGAGTGTCTGGTGAAGATTCAGTAGGGGCTATGACACAAAGAGAAACTGACCAACTAGCAGCTAACAATAGACTATTGATTAACACTAATACTTAATCAATCAAAGTACAGCTAATAGCAATCTGGTAAGCAAGAAAAATATGGTCATACTATTCTAGATGAGTCAAGTACTTCAGAATCCCTCCAGAAGTTAAATACACACTCTAAGAGCAAAACCAGTGCTGAGGTAAAAACCTGGAGGTAAGAAGGAGCTGTTCCTTTCACTGCCCTCTATGCTAGCACCAGGGTCTTGAACTGGATGTGAGCTGCTACAGGGAGCCAGTGTAGAGAAGGGTACTTGTATGGGAGAACTTGGGGCGGTTGAACACGAGAAGAGCTGCAGCTTTCTGAACAAGCTCCAGAGGTCTGAAGTAGAGTTGTGACGTTCACGAACGAACCGAATCTATTGACCGGCTCTTTAACACGAACAATGGGAACCGATTCGCAGTTGCGAGCCGTTCTTTTTTTTTTTTTTTTTTTATCGCTGTGTTTCACACAGATGCACACACAAGCTCCTCCTTTGCTACTCCACTGAGTGAGACAGAGAACAGGCACTATACACCCAAGGACAGTTCAGGAGTCCTCTGCAGGGTTTAACTTTTTTACAGAGCAGCTATATGCACCCCAGGACAGTTCACTAGTCCATTGCAGGGTTTATACTAGTAGTACTAGTGGGCTGTATGTACATTTTTCTCTAATTTATTCTAGTTTAATCAATTTTTCTAATACTTGAAATATTGTTTTGTAAAAGTATTGAGTTTTTCTATCAAAATATTCTTGTGTGAAATGTTTTTCTCTAAAATTTGCACTAAAATCACTCAGGTGTACTACATACATGTACACAATACTAGCAGTACAGAACTACTGCGGTATGTGGTATCTGTATTTTCATCGTGTGTCCAACTGCAAAGCGGAGGGATTGGGAGACCCATGTTACTGAACAACCACTTAGTATTTTTTTCCAGCATCTTTAATTTTTATAATAGGCCACTTGAAAGATTTTTCACGAAATATTATTGTGAGTTTTTCTCTATTGTTAAAAATGTTCTTGTGTGGAAGATTTTGCACTAAAAGCTGTTTTGCATGGAAGTTCATTGTAGCCTGCTTAGTTTTTTATTGTGCCACAAAGTTTTTTTAGGCGTTGCATGAATAACATAAGTCAAGGTAGCTTTATTTACACACACACATTTTATACAAAGGGTAAATCCAAAATAGTGATCTCACTGTCAAAGCAGAGTGATGTGGCGCCACCTTGTGGAATGTTTATAACGAATGCAATCAGACATTAAAATCTAGTCCACACATGCCATTGCCAAATTAAATTATAATCAATATTTCAGAATAATTCAAACTCAGATATCCCACCAATAGAATATATATTGGTGGGATGTCTAAGTTTGAATGATTCTGATCCAAATCTTACCCTATCATTCCTCCCAGTGATTATTTCCCAGATAAAATGAGTCACCCCCAGACTGGCTTCATAAAAATAAATAAATATAAAAATGAGCCAGTCTTTTGAACGGCTCTTTGAAAGGAACGGATCCACAAGATCCGGCTCCCTTCAAAGAGCCGTAAATCCCACCTCTAGTCTGAAGGCAGACGCCGGGCAGTGGCGGAGCCAGAAGGGTGTCCGGGGCCACCCTAAAATTTAATTCGCTGTCACTGGCAGTTTGATGCTGATTGACATCTCATTTCACCTCTTGTTGAAAGAAGCGTTTGTTTTGACATCTGGTGGCGCCTTTTTCAAATCGAGGAAAAAAGGATATTTTCCACAGCTCACGAGTCACATGAGCGACTGACAGAGCTGTGGCAGACCTGCGGCGAAAGCATCATATTGAAGTAAGTTTTAAGGTTTAGCATCGGGTTTAGGTTTCCTGAACAACTTTTACGAAAGTTGAGTCGCTGTGTAGATGCATATTGGCAACTTGGCTCCATAACAGACAGTTAATCAGATAAGAGACATCAGTATTTGTGGCGGGCTCACCAGAGTACCGGTCCATGACAGACAGAGACGTAGGCAGGAGGAGAGTAACTGGCCAGCGGGCCGTTTTATTCACAAAACCTGCAATAAACCCGGCCCCGGCGCTGACGGCAGTGTAGAGCGCCGTCTTCCCCGGCGCGTGCTCCTCCTCCCTCCTGGCAGGTCGCCGTTGCCGCCTTCGATGCCCACTCTCCCACTCCGTCTCGGCCACTCGCGACCTCGCTTCCGTTCCGGCAACCCCGCAGTGGACCTGCTGCTGGCTCGTCTCTCTCCCACACATAGTCCGCGTTGACGCCTCCGTCTCCTGCCAAAGTCAGTCCACTGACTCAACTCTCCCCTGGATCCAAGTTAAGCCTCACCCCACCCTCCTCCCAGCTGCCTCAGTATTTTTTTTAATTTACTTCCATAAATAAACTATGCAAATTGATGCTTGAGCTTTATTTTCTGAATATATTTTGGATGTTTAACACTTATAGACCCAGATTATATATTCATGAAAGAGTGACCCAAGTCTCTCCAGTATGTGAGTACAGTACTGTGTGTGTGTGTGTGTGTGTGTGTGTGTCTGTGTCTGTGTGTATGTGTGAGAGAAAGAAATTGAGCTGCAGTTCCGAGGTGGAGACACTGGCTATTCATAGTATGTTAAAGAATTGTAGTGAAGTAACCCTAGTGGACCGCACTATCTGTCACATTGAGGAACTCCGGGTTAAGTGAATTATCACTTCTACCTCTAATCAGCAATCATAGGATTCATTCATGCTCCTTAGATGCCAGGTTAGGGTTACACACTAATTTTCTGTCATGGACTATGGACCCCCTGAAGTAGCCTTGGCCACCCAATGTATAAAACTCTAGTTCCGCCTCTGATGCCGGGACACCAGCAAGGAGGGAGTTGCAGTAGTCCAGGCGGGAGATAACAAGAGCCTGGATGAGCACCTGCGCTGCCTCGTCAGTGAGGAAAGGGGCGAACCCGTGGACGACCAACTGTCGTTCTCGGCAAACATCAGTGACACGCTCCTGCAGATTCCTCCTCTACAACATCAGGAGGATTTGCCCCTTCCTCACTGACAAGGCAGCGCAGGTGCTCATCCAGGCTCTTGTTATCTCCCACCTGGACTACTGCAACTCCCTCCTTGCTGCCCCGGCGTCGTCCATCAGACCTCTGGAGCTTGTTCAGAAAGCTGCAGCTCGACTGGTGTTCAACCGCCCCAAGTTCTCCCATACAACTACCCTTCTCCGTTCTCTACACTGGCTCCCTGTAGCAGCTCGCATCCAGTTCAAGACCCTGGTGCTAGCCTACAGGGCAGTGAAAGGAACTGCTCCTTCTTACCTCCAGGCTATGGTCAAGCCCTACACCCCCGCCCGACCACTTCACTCTGCTGCCTCGAGACGACTGGTTGCCCCGTCGCTCAGAGGTCCCTGTGGCCGATCTACATGGTCACAGTTCTTCTCTGTCCTAGCCCCACAGTGGTGGAATGAACTCCCCACTGATGTCAGGACAGCAGAGTCGCTGCCCATCTTTCGCCGCAGGCTGAAAACCCACCTCTTCAGGAAACACTACCCTGACCCTTCCTCCTAGCCTTGACTACTTGTCGTTGTTTATGTGCCTGAGCTCTTGTTTATCGGCTCTTGGATACACTTATTTGTCTTAGCTCTTGTTTATTCGATTCTCTATTTGTCTCATTTGTTTAAGATAAGTAGGTTGCTAACTTATTGCACTCTTACATTAACACTAGTTATGCTCTTAGTTGCTTGTTTAGGAAGGAAATGCACTTACGATGTCTGGTGACTAGTAGTTTTCTTACCTACCTTTGTTGAATGCACTTATTGTCGCTATGGATAAAAGCGTCTGCTAAATGACTGTAATGGTAATGGTAATGGCGAATCCTCCTGATATTGTAGAAGAGGAATCTGCAGGAACGTGTCACTGATGCGATGTTTGCCGAGAACAACAGTGTAGTGCCAGGACAATAACCTTTCTCTCAACATTGGCAAGACCAGGGAGCTGATGGTGGATTACAGGATTATAGGGATGCATGCACGCCGCCATCCACATCAACGGAGCTTATGTCCTCGGTGTCCACCTCAGCAAAAACCTCACATGGAGCACACACACCAATACCGTTGTGAAGAAAGTGCGGCAGCACATTTTCCCACTCAGGAGACGGAAACGATTTGGTATGGGCCCCAAGATCTTCTACAAGTTCTACAGCTGCACCATTGAGAGCATCTGGACTGGGTGCATCACCGCCTGGTATGGCAAAATCACCAAGGACCTCTGTCACCCAGCTCACAGACTGTTCACTCTGTTACCATCTGGCAAACGGTACCGGAGCATCGACTAGAAGTTCCTCCCCCAAGCCATAAGACTGCTCAACAGCCTACCGATGGCATCCCAGTCAATCCATTCCATCCCTAACTTGCACTGACTCTATGCACCTTACAGACTCTACCACCCACCCCTGCCATTCATCCTGTACTTACAGTATACACTTTATATTAAACTCTTTCTTATATATTTATTTTTATTGTTATTATTGTACTTAATTTTTGACTGTAGGTAGAGCTTGTAAGTAAGCATTTCACTGTATAGAACCCACCTGCTGTATTCACTACATGTGACAAATAAACTTGACTTGACTTGTTAACAATGTTAACTGATGTTTCCTCTGTTGTATTTGTAGCCTTGCATAGGTTGATACCATTTTGTGATTTTACAATTAAACTGTCCAATGATTGTGACTTGGCAGTTGCAGGACTGTATGATAATACCAAGGAGGGGATGGGGACGGGACCAAATCAAATGTTGCCTGAGGCCCCAGAAGACAAGAACAGGAACTAAATGGGCCCTGTCATTTGATGGCCCCCAGCTGCAATTATATAGGGCACATTGTGGGTATGTAAGGACCCTATAATAATTTTGCTTGACCACAAATATTTACCAAGAGATCTCTCCAATAGCAAACCTGTGTAGTATCTGAGACTTTCAAATCAAATCAAATCACATTTATTAGTATAGCCCTTAATCACCGTTACAGTCTCTAAGGGCTTCACAGTGCCCAACATGTGAAAATAATAAATGATTAGTACACGACATCCCCCAGCCTTAGACCCTCACAGAGGACAAGGAAAAACTCCGACAAAACCTTATTGGAAAAATTGGGAGAAACCTTGGGAGAGGCTACTCAGAGAGGGATCCCCCTACCAGGACGGTTGGGCGTGCAATAGATGCCGAGTTTGGGCAAGCAGAGTATACACAATATATGAAAGTTCATTTTGGTGGGACATCCAGATCTGATGAGGCATCACAGCAACAGCAACTCAGTCAGCGTCATCATAGGACTAGGGGACCACGCAGACGCCAACTCTGCCGGGCTGCAGCCTGGGACAGATAGGAGACTCACCCACACACACCCATACACACACTCTCACTCACACAGACAAACATGACCAGCGTCAGTGGACAGGAGCAGGTAGACCAGGAGAATAGGACATGTAGACAGGATGCTAGTATCCATCGGCAGGACCCTGAGCTAGGATGAGCTAACTGGTCTAGCCTTACTCTGAGACGAGACTGAGCCACTCCCTCAAGGCTGGTCAAATGACAGAGAGAATAAATGTTTTTTTGGGGGGGTTTTGACTTAAAGACTTGATAGAGCCTGCCTCTCTGACTGAGGCAGCAGACTGTTCCATAGATAGGGAGCCCGGTAAGAAAAGGCTCTGTTACCTGCAGTTTTCTTTTTGACTGCTGGGATAGACAGGTAGCCAGCGTCCTGAGATCTGAGGGCACGTGGCGGTTTATATGGTTTGATCAGATCTGATCAGTAGGACGGTGCCATCCCATGTAATGATTTATATGTAAGTAAAAGCACCTTAAAGTCACACCTGGCCTGAATTGGTAGCCAGTGTAATGAGGATAGAATGGGAGTTATATGGTCGAATTTCCTAGTTTTGGTCAGGATTCTGGCAGCAGCATTCTGAACCAATTAGAGTTTTTTTAGTGCGCCCAGTAGGTAAGCCCGAAAAAAGCATTGCAATAATCGATTCTGGATGATACAAAGGCATGTACTAAAATTTCTGCGTCTGCCTCTGTTAGCATGGGTCAAATTTTGGCAATATTACGAAGATGATAAAACGCTGTTTTAGTGATCTCCTTAATGTGCAACTCGAATGAGAGGGTAGGGTCGAATTTTACCCCAAGATTTTTAACGTATGGGCCCTGGGACTATCAAAACTATCAAAGTTGAGAGTAGTATTCTCAAATAAGTGTCTATGTCTAGCTGGTCCCACAATCAGCATCTCAGTTTTGCTGCCATTAAGAAGTAGGAAGTTTAGGGACATCCAATATTTGACCTCTGATAGGCAGGCTTCTAGTTTTTGGAATTGGGTGTTGTTGGTTGGTTTGACTGGTATGTAGATTTGCGTAGCAATAGAAGTTAATGCCAAATTTGCGAATGATGCCACCAAGTGGTAGCATATAGATAGAGAAACTTTCTGAGCTATGTCTCTTGAACTGGGGGCCCATGTGTTTGTTTCTAGGCCTGGGGCCCTGCTCTTTCAATATACAATATATCTGTACAGGCACATAATCCAAGTAAAATTTGCGTAAATCAAATTAATGCAAACTAATCAATGCCCCTGGTAGTCCTGGGCCTCTGGGCAGTTGCTGATTTTTTAAAATGTACTAAATCTTCTCTTTAAAACACGCTATGCAAATAAACTTTATCATCATAAATTTTTCCCCAGAGTCTCTCATACATTACCTTTTCAAAAGAAACTGTTCCTTTCTTTCTTCCTTCCGATTAATAATTGCAGTTGCTGAGCTGTCCATTTGAAACAGCAATAAGCGGGGGTCTACTAACTTTGTTTTTTTCTGGTAGCAATACCTCTAGTGGGGCTTTTGATAATAAGGGCAGACTGCCATGGTCGTTGTCTGTGTTGAAAAGGTATAAAGGAGCAGACTTAGTGTTTCAGCTCAGTTAGTAAAGACTCACTGGCAGTCTACAGGACAGCAGATAAATGCAGATAAAGACAAACGGTCATTTCTAAGCTGACATAATATTGATAGATTTACGGATATAGAGTTTAAATGAGGGCATGGTAAGTTTGAAGTTGTTTACAGTAATAATGCTGAATAATGTTAATGCATGTATGAACACAGTGTTAGTAATACACTAGTTTAAACTTTTACAAAATGTAAAATAATTAACAAAGACAACAACAATACGGCTGCTGCTGCTATTACTAATAATAATAACAATAATAATAACAATAATAATAATAATGTTAAGACATCCAAATCTTTTATTTTGAGGCAAATGAGAAGAATTACTATTGTATTTTATTGCTGTAGTTATTATTTCATAAACCAAAAGGAGGATCATGGCAAATTCTACACAGTTTTCATATTTCATACTTCGGGCCTATTTAAACAGTGGGCCTCTGAAATACTTGTTTTTCATGATTGTTATTTCTTTGTACATTTTAATTGTCTTTGCCAATTTCTTGCTCATTGTGATTATTTGTATGAAGAGAGGCTTACATGAACCTATGTATCTTTTTCTATGCAGCCTGTTTGTAAATGAACTGTATGGCAGTGCAGGGTTGTTTCCATTCCTTCTGGTTCAGATAGTCTCTGACACTCACATTGTTTCTGCTTCACTTTGTTTTTTGCAGATTTTCTGTTTATATACATATGCCTCTATAGAGTTTTGCAGCTTAGCTGTCATGTCATATGACAGGTACCTTGCTATCTGTTGTCCACTACAATATAATAGACGCATGACATCTAACAAGGTGGCTCTCTTTATTGTTGTGATATGGTTGTACTCTTTTCTCAAATGTCTTGTTCCTATATCCTTGAGCATTCGTTTGACACTGTGTGGAAATGTCATTAACAAAGTGTACTGTGACAACTACCCTATTGTCAAGCTGGCATGCTCTGACACCAGAGTAAATAACATCTATGGACTATTTGGCATTGTTCTCACAGTCTTCATTCCTTTAACGCCAATCCTTTTCTCTTACATGAAGATTCTTCAAATTTGTTTAGCTGGCTCCAGAGAAACCAGACAGAAAGCTATTAGTACCTGCACACCTCACCTTGCTTCCCTTCTGAACTTTTCTTTTGGGTGCTGTTTTGAAATATTTCAGAGCAGATTTAATATGACCAATGTACCACAAATGTTGCGGATTATTTTATCATTGTACTTTTTGATGATGCAACCGCTCTTCAATCCTATCGTGTATGGAATTCGAATGTCCAAAATACGAAAGATATGTAAAACTCTGGTTTGTTGTAAAATGTAGGGTACTCACAGGGTTCATATGCAAGTGTAATGGAAAACATTGGATAACATTTTGATAATTTCTAGTCTAGACAAGTTTGGTAATTTCACAAAAGAAAAGAATGGAAAAATTATCCTGATAATACATCACCTTCATTCACTTAATGTGAAATGTTGAAATGTCATTTAACCCTCATGTTACGGTGTGGATCAAATTGACCCGTTTAAAAGTTTAGTTTTTTTTTCAAAAGTTCAGCATGAAACCTTTTCTGCTGGCCTCAATTACTGTAATGAAAATGTAAATGGAAAATGACTAATTTCATGTGTCTGCAACCACTCCCTTCATGTATATATGACATAGATACTGTTCAGGTCTTTGAATTGTCAAATGAGGAGGAAATGGGTCCCACAGTCACCAACTGCAAAAGAGACATTCATATAAAAAATGGACAAATACATGGTCCTCATCTCCCAATATGTGTCAGGCAATGATATCACAGGGTACCCCCAGGGTTCTCCAAGTTAAATTTAAGACTTTTTAAGACCTTTTTAGTACCACTTAGAATTAAATTTAATTCCAACTTGAAGGATATAATGGAAAATCAGTATAGATTTTAAGCCCTAGAAAATAATAATTGACCAAGTATTTGAAGTTAATAAAACATGTTATTATAATACTCACATTCATATTTAATACACAATAGCTTTGTGGGCGCCGTTCACATGATCAACGACAAAACGCTCGACGCTGGCCCTAGGCGCAGACGCTGGGAGACCCCCTGGCGCTGTGCTCAAAGTTCAACTATATTCAACTTTAACCTTTGTGATACCCTGTATCAGCAGCAAACATAATAACTACTGTGCCAGTGACCACTAGGATAGCAGTGACTTGTGGCACACATATAAAGTTTGCTTTTGAGATGGTCATTCCTGATTCAATTCAGAAAATAGTTCTAGAAATGACTAACCTAGAAGGGAGAGATGTTTTGGGGCAGAATTGGAGGGAGCTGGACACATCCATTACATTACAGGCATTTAGCAGATGCTTTTATCCAAAGAGACTTACAATAAGTGCATTCAACATAGGTAGGCAAGAGAAGTACTAGTCACCAGAAATCATAATCGTAATTTCCTTCCTAAACAAGCATCTAAGAGCAGAACCAGTGCTGAGGTAAAAGAGCAATAAGTTAGCTACCTATTTTTTAATTAAACAAATTAGACAAATAAGTGAAGCAAATAAACAAGAGCTCAGACAAATAGGCAAGTGCTAAGAGGAAGGGTCATGGTAGTGTTTCTTGAAGAGGTGGGTTTTCAGCCTGCAGTGAAAGATGGGCAGTGATTCTGCTGTCCTGACATCAGTGGGAAGTTCATTCCACCACTGTGGGGCCAGGACAGAGAAAAGCGAAGTAGTTGGGCGGGGTGTAAGGCTTGACCATAACCTGGAGGTAAGAAGGAGCTGTTCCTTTCACTGCCCTATATGTTAGCACCAGGGTCTTGAACTGGATGAGCTGCTACAGGGAGCCAGTGTAGAGAAGGGTACTTGTGTGGAAAAACTTGGGGCAGTTGAACACCAGAAGAACTGCAGCTTTCTGAACAAGCTCCAGAGGTCTGAAGGCAGACACCGGGGCACTAGCAAGGAGGGAGTTGCAGTAGTCCAAGTGGGAGATAACAAGAGCCTGGATGAGCACCTGCACTGCCTCATCAGTGAGGAAAGGGTGAATCCTCCTGATGTTGTAGAGTAGGAATCTGCAGGAGCATGTCACTGATGAGATGTTTGCTGAGAACAACAATGTAGTGCGAGGACAATAACCTTTCTCTAAACATTGGCAAGACCAGGGAGCTGATGATGGATTACAGGATTATAGGGGTGCATCCACGCCCCCATCCACATCAACGGAGCTGAGGTGGAGCGCGTCAAGAGCTTCAAGTTCCTCGGCGTCCACCTCAGCAAAAACCTCACATGGAGCACATGTCACAGCTCCAGCCCCAACCCCGGGCTTTCCCTGTGTCTCTACCTCTCTTGTGTCTCCACCTCCCCCGTCTCTCTCTCATTGTATGTCTGTGTTTGTGGTGTGGATGTGGCTCCCTCTCCTGGCCTAGCCTTTCCTCCACACCTGCCGCCTATCAAGCCATCAGCCCAGCAGTACATATACCCCGGCTCTCCATCCACTCGTCGCCAGATTGTTCCGCCAACTTCCGTGGTAGTCACTCTCTCGGCCGCTCATGACCTTGTCTGAGTATTTTCCCTCGTGTACCCTTGTGCTTATACTAACCAATTCTCCTGTCTCCCAAGATCCCCTGAACGCCTCCTTCCTCGTGTCTCCTCGCCGCTATCCACCAGCCTGCCTGCTTTCCTCGCTTCTGCCTCACCTGCTAGCCCCAGCCCCATCCAGCCCAGCCTATGCACCCCCCACCATTCCAGTACCTGCTCACCATTAAAACCTCTTTTTCCCTACTCCCTTGTTGTGGTCCTACACAAACTGCAACCCCTGACAGAACAATCTGGCCAGCATGGACCCAGCAGACTACGACACCCTGAAGCAGGTGATCTCAAACCAGGGACAATGCTTGGACCAACACGAGCAGGCGTTACAAGCTGACCTGGATCAGCTAAGGGACATTTCCACAGCTCTGGCCACTCTCTGCTTGGGACCAACTATGGCGACAGATTCCTTGGCACCCCTAGCGGCCGTCCCACCTGTTCCTCCAGCCTCCTCTCTCTTGGAGCCGCTTATTCCACCCCCGGCAAAGTATTCTGGCAATCCCAACACTTGTCGTGAGTTTTTAATCCAGTGTAGACTTGCTTTTCATGCCCAACTGTCCCGCTATGGGAGCGAAACAGCAAAAATTGCTAGGTCCCAGGTTGACCAGTGGGGCCACTCGTCTAGGCTCACTTGTCACCCTGGCCTAGCCCGCACCCTGGCCTTCATCAGGCAGAGTTTTTGGTGGCCCTCCATGACCCAGGACACCTGAGCCTTCGTGTCCGCCTACTCCGTCTGCGCCCGCAGCAAGTCCTCCCACCAGCCTCCCACTGGCCTACTGCACCCACTGCCCACTCCCAGCCGTGCTTGGTCACACATTGCCATCGACTTAGTCACTGGTCTCCCTCCATCAGCCAGTAATACCACCATTCTCATGATTGTCGACTGATTTTCCAAGGCGGTCCACTTTATCCCTCTCCCCAAGCTTCCCTCTGCCAGGGAGACTGTGGACCTCCTGTTGCTCCACGTGTTCCGGCTCCATGGGATCCCCCAGGACATCGTTTCTGACCGGGGTCCGCAGTTCTCCTCCCAGGTGTGGAAGGCCTTCTGCCAGGATCTGGCTACCACCCCCAGTCCAATGGGCAGATGGAGCGGGCCTACCAGGACCTGGAAGCGGCCCTCCACTGCATCCCAACTCGCCATCCCTCCTCCTGGAGCTCTCAACTACCATGGGTCGAGTACACCCACAACTCCCTCACCAGCACCACCACAGGTATGTCCACCTTCCAGACAACTGTTCAGGTCCACCTCCAGCACTGCCGCCAGATTTGGAAGGCTGCTCGGGCAGCCCTCCTTCGCCAAATCCCTGCGCCCCACTACCAACCGGGGCAGAAGGTTTGGCTCTCCTCCCGGGACCTACCCCTGCAGGTCGAGTCCAGGAAGTTGGCCCCCTGATATGTGGGGCCCTACGAGATCGACAAGGTCATCAACCCTGCCGTGGTAAGGCTCAAACTGCCCCATCCCTAAAAATTCATCCTACATTCCATGTGTCCCTGCTCAAGCCTGTCTCCTCCAGCCCATTGTGCCCTCCAGCCGACCTCCCTCTACCCCCTCCGGATCATTGACGACCATCCTGCCTACACAGTTAGAAAAATTATGGACATTCGCCGCCGGGGTTGGGCGGGAGGGTCGACTGGGAGGGTTACGGCCCCGAAGAGCGCAGCTGGATCCCTCGCCGCAACATTCTGGACCCCTCCCTCATTCCCGACTTCCACCGGGAGGCGCCCGTTGAGGGGGAGGTACTGCCCCAGCCCCATCTAGCCCAGCCGCCTGGTATGGCAACAGCACAATGAAGAACTCGTCTTAAATTGTTTTTTATAGTTTGTTCATGCAAACTCTGCGCACAACTGGGTCTTGGTAATGGGATTTACAATTGGGTCTCGGTAATGGGATTTGCTTATTGTGTTTCTGTAAAAATGTAGGCTATTGATCAAGTTGCTCTAGCATGGGTCGACAGGGCGGTGGCACTGTTGTCACCATTTTTGACTTAAGATTATCTTTGTATACTTTTTAAAGAAATATTGTATACTTAGTTATATTGCATGTTACTAGTGGATGTTTGTGTCCACTTATGAGGGTCTGTTGACACCTTGTCTACTTTTTTCTAAGATTTTCTTCTGTCATTGATGTAGCCTATTGTATGCATCCTAGGCTGCAAACAATTAGTTAATTGGGTAATCAGCCAGATTTGACACACCTGTTGTTACCCTCCTGTTTCTGTTCAAAAGCCATTGTTTTCTGCTTTACACCAGACACACTGATGACGGCGTAGCCGAAACGCGTTTGTGTTGAGGACATGTGCCAATAAAAAACAGAAAACGAGATGAAGCTGGAGAGTGCGTTTTTTTTCCTTTATTAGATGGCAACAGCACAGTCATCGACCCAAGTGCTACAGAGTTTGATGGCCGAGTATATCACTAGGGCCAAGCTATCTGCCATTCAGGACATCTATACCAGACGGTGTCAGAGGAAGGCCCTGAAAATCACCAAGGACCTCAGTCACCCAGCACACAGACTGTTCACTCTGTTACCATCTGGCAAACGTTACCGGAACATTGACTAGAACTTCTACCCCCAAGCCATAAGACTGCTAAACAGTCCCTCCAGGATCTTGCGATCGCAAGAATTAACACAAGTTCAATTAACTGCCGCAATACTTGCAAAAGCTTGAAATTTTGCCAAAACCCCACAACATTCCCGCTTAAAATGGTTAAATTGGCACAATGCTTCCACATTACACTCCTATATGTTACATCAACACTCCTACATATTCAGGAGTTTTTTTTAAATTTAAATATGCAATTCGCACCATTTTCTTTGTTATTATCCTGAGCCTTTGATATGGTTACACACGAGGACAATGCCGGAGTGGCCAATCGGGACGAATCCCGGTCGGTCTTTCGGCTGGTTGGACGGGCTGCGCCGCGGTGTAGCCTCATCATTTCATAAACTGTTCAAGGTGATTTGCTGCTAACAGGCCGGTGACTACTTAGATGTGCGTTCTCTGCTCCGGACATCTCTCTCATTTTCTCTGTGTCAAACTGGTAGCATTGACAGACCTGACAGATTAGAGCGAGACGGGAACGTGACAGGTCAACTAATGATGTGATGGTGTTACACCATTTACACAGTGACTGCATTAACTTCTTCAACATCACCCAACACAGATTTTCCCACCCATAAAAAAGGACACACACTTGACCTGGTCTGCACCTGCATCACCATCAGCAACCGAACCAGCACCGACCTCACCATCTCTGACCATTTGGCTATCACCCTGGACATAGACATCCCTACCCCCCATGTTAAGCAGAATCGCACCATAACATTCTGGAACATCAAGTCCATCAACCTCCCCTCGCTCTCCTCCACCTTGGCTGCCACCGTCTCTGCCTCTGCCCCCATTTCGACTGCCTCCCCCACTGCCCTGGTCAATTACTACAATGATGCACTCTCCTCCTGTCTTGACGTCCTCGCCCCCAAAAAATCCAAACCCGTCTCCTTCACACACTCCGCCCCCTGGTACACTGACCAACTCCGCCACCTCAAAGTACAGGGCCGTCAACTGGAACGTCTTGCTAATAAAACCGGACTCACTGTTCACCTGGATGCCCTCAAACTCCACCAACAACAATATAAAGATGCCCTCAACACCGCCCGCTCCTCTCACTACTCCTCCATCATCAAATCTGGCTCCAACAACCCCAAAATGCTTTTCTCCACCATCAACAAACTTCTCAAGCCCATGGACACCATCTCCAACTCCTTCACCACCAGCAAATGCAACTCCTTTCTATCCTTCTACCGCCCGACTGAAAATCACAAATGACATACTTCTCTCTGCTAACTCTGGCTTCCTCACCATCCTCATCCTCCTTGACCTCAGCGCCACCTTCGACACCATCAACCACTCCATCCTCCTCTCACGTCTCCAGCACTCCCTTGGCATAACTGGCACCGCCCTCTCCTGGTTCACCTCATATCCCTCAGACCGACATCAATTCATTGCCATAAACAACTGTAAATCCTCCACCTCCTCAGTCACTCATGGTGTCCCCCAAAGTTCCGTGCTTGGCCCCCTCCTCTTCATCATTTACATCCTTCCCCTTGGACAAATCATCCGTCGACATGGCCTCCATTTTCACTGTTACGCTGACGACACCCAACTCTACCTCTCCTCCAAGACCATCACCTCAGTCACCCACTCCACTCTTACCACCTTTCTCACTGATATAAAATCATGGATGCAACAGAACTTTCTCAAACTCAACTGCAATAAATCCCCACCCTCTCTTTCCTACCCCACGCCAACCACATCACCAAAACTGCCTTCTTTCACCTCAGGAACATTGCATGCCTCCGGCCCTCCCTGTCCTCTGCCACCACCGAAATTCTTATCCATGCCCTCATAACCTCCAGACTGGACTACTGCAACAGCATCTTCTACGGCTCGCCCAACAAAATCCTCAATAAACTTCAATACGTCCAGAACTCTGTTGCTCGACTGCTCACCTCCACCCACCGCTGTGACCACATCACCCCAGTCCTCCACAACCTCCACTGGCTCCCGGTCAAATACAGGATTGACTCCCACCCTACCATCGTTCAACCAAGCCCTCAAAACCCACCTCTTCAAACTTGCTTTCACCTGCTAACCCCTGTTCCCTTTCTCTCTCTTCCCTCCATTCCATGACTTGTTCCGTACAGCTTCTCTAGTTTTCTTTTTTTACTAAAATGTTCTGTTTGCTCTTTTTTGTGTTTTGTTTTGCCCTCCATGTAAAGCGTCTTATATATATATGGCTATATAAGTCCAACGTATTATTAGTGGTGTAGAAAACTTTAATTTTATTACTTCGCGGCAATATTTTGTAGAGCATGTAAGTTGGCTATAAGGTAGCACTGGACACACACACCACTCCCCCACTATCGGCACAGACCAATCACTCCTACTCGCCTTCCACTAAAAAGGACTACAAACTGCTTTTTACAGGTGCTACAATGGCAAACTGTAGATATGCTGCATTACAGCCTAAAGGGTAAAAAACCAAAAAATAATGTAAAGAAAACTAGAATTAAAAAGGAATGTGTCAGGATGAGTTTGATCTGGACCCAAATGCAGACCACAACAGGAAGTACGAAAAGATGATTTATTAAAGGGAAGCAAGCGATGGGAAGGTGGGGGGTGTAGTGGCTAGGCTGGGCGGAACCGAGGTAGCTGACAAGGCAGGAGCGGAGAAAGCAGACTGGAGCGGGAGCAGGCAGGTGAGACGACAAGAGGAAGGAGGCACACAGGGGAACACTAGAGACAAGAACAAAACAGTTAGACAAACCCGAAGGCATACACGAGATATTATTCAGTGTTTCAATCAAGAGCCACTGAGAAAGTATCTACCACTGTAGCTGAAGAACAAGCTGGCAAAGAGTGGTTGAAGAGCCGGGGTTTAAATACTGCAGGGCTGATGAGTTGATAGGAGACAGGTGTGGAGGAGAGGTAGGGCCGGGAGAGGAAACCACACCCATGACATACACACACACACAACCACACAGAGACAGACATAGAGACCGTCAGGGGAGGTAAAAACACGGGGAAACTCCAGGGGCCGGGCTGGGGTCATGACAGAATGAAAGACAAAGAAAGGCACTAGACAGAGATCATGTGTAGTAAAACTAGTTTTCAGCCGGCGGCCCCAGGAGGTATTAATGTGACAATTACTCTACTTTACTACTTTAAAAAAACAGCTTAAAAAACAGAGTGGGCAGTTTACAATGTTTTGGGGAGGATGGGGGGCTCGAAATTTTCATCAATTCCTGATTAATGTTTGATAAAAGCCGCTGCAAATTCAATCATGTTGGGCCGCAATAATCAGAAAAAAACTCGAAATCCTGGTGGGACTGGCTAAACAGCCTACCGATGGCACCCTGGTTAATCCCTAACTTGCACTGACTCTATGCACCTTACAGACTCTACCACCCACCCCTGCCATTCATCCTGTACTTACAGTATACACTTTATATAAAACCCTTTCTTATATATTTAATTGTATTATTATTGTACTTCATTTTTGACTGTAGGTAGATGCCAGCAGCTGTGGGCGGAGGGAAGGGGCAGAGGCTCAGTGGGGAGGTAGACGCACCTGTGACAGGTTAGGCTGATTGTCCCGCAATTAAACTGTGTTTAAAATCCCTCACAGTGAAGCTGGGTCCGGAGGAATGTACTCGAGACAGCAGCACGCTCTGCCGGAGGACGGCATAGATTGCAACTGAAAAGTTTTGTTGTTGTTTTGGCACGTTGGCCGGTGGGCCAGTTTTGTGTTTTCTAAATAAAGCCGCTTGTCTCCTCCTACCCTCGGTCTGTTTCCATCCATCCGGTCCCAACCGTGACCAAAGGACTGTCACAGTAGAGCTTGTAAGTAAGCATTTCACTGTATAGAACCCACCTGCTGTATTCACTACATGTGACAAATAAACTTGACTTGACTTGTTAACAATGTTAACTGATGTTTCCTCTGTTGTATTTGTAGCCTTGCATAGGTTGATACCATTTTGTGATTTTACAATTAAACTGTCCAATGATTGTGACTTGGCAGTTGCAGGACTGTATGATAATACCAATGAGGGGATGGGGACGGGACCAAATCAAATGTTGCCTGAGGCTCCAGAAGACAAGAACAGGAACTAAATGGGCCCTGTCATTTGATGGCCCCCAGCTGCAATTATATAGGGCACATTGTGGGTATGTAAGGACCCTATAATAATCTTGCTTGACCAGAAATAGTGACCAAGGGATCTCTCCAATAGCAAACCTGTGTAGTGTCTGAGACTTTCTGCGCTATGTCTCTTGAACTGGGGGCCCATGTGTATGTTTCTAGGCCTGGGGCCCTGCTCTTTCAATATACAATATATCTGTACAGGCACATAATCCAAGTAAAATTTGCGTAAATCAAATTAATGCAAACTAATCAATGCCCCTGGTAGTCCGGGGCCTCTGAGCAGTTGCTGATTTTAAAAAAAAAATGTACTAAATCTTCTCTTTAAAACACGCTGTACAAATAAACTTTATCATCATTAATTTTTCCCCAGAGTCTCTTATACATCACCTTTTTCAAAAGAAACTGTTCCTTTCTTTCTTCCTTCCTATTAATAATTGCATTTACTGAGCTGTCCATTTGAAACAGCAATAAACGGGGGTCTACTAACTTTTCTTCTGGTAGTAATACCCCTAGTGGGGCCTTTGATAATAAGGGCAGACTGCCGTGGCCGTTGTCTGTGATGAAAAGGTATAAAGGAGCAGACTTAGTGTTTCAGCTCAGTTAGTAAAGACTCACTGGCAGTCTACAGGACAGCAGATAAAGACAAATGGTCATTTCTAAGCTGACATAATATTGATAGATTTATGGATATATAGAGTTTAAATGAGGGCATGGTAAGTTTGAAGTTGTTTACAGTAATAATGCTGAATAATGTTAATGGATGAATGAACACAGTGTTAGTAATACACTAGTTTAAACTTTTACAAAATGTAAAATGATTAACAAAGACAACAACAATACGGCTGCTGCTGCTATTATTATTAATAATAATAATAAGACATCCAAATATTTTATTTTGGGGCAAATGAGAAGAATTACTGTTGTATTTTATTGCTATAGTTATTGTTTCATAAACCAAAAGGAGGATAATGGCAAATTCTACACAGTTTTCATATTTCATACTTAGGGCCTATTTAAACAGTGGGCCTCTGAAATACTTATTTTTCATGATTGTTATTTCTTTGTACATTTTAATTGTCTTTGCCAATTTCTTGCTCATTGTGATTATTTGTATGAAGAGAGGTTTACATGAACCTATGTATCTTTTTCTATGCAGCCTGTTTGTAAATGAACTGTATGGCAGTGCAGGGTTGTTTCCATTCCTTCTGGTTCAGATAGTCTCTGACACTCACACTGTTTCTGCTTCACTTTGTTTTTTGCAGATTTTCTGTTTATATACATATGCCTCTATAGAGTTTTGCAGCTTAGCTGTCATGTCATATGACAGGTACCTTGCTATCTGTTGTCCACTACAATATAATAGACGCATGACATCTAACAAGGTGGCTCTCTTTATTGTTGTGATATGGTTGTACTCTTTTCTCGAATGTCTTGTCCCTGTATCCTTGAGTGCTCCTTTACAGCTGTGTGGAAATGTTATAAACAGTGTGTATTGTCACAACTACATGATTGTCAAGCTGGCATGCTCTGACACCAGAGTAAATAACATCTATGGACTCTTTGCCACTTTTCTCACAGTCTTCGTTCCTTTAACGCCAATCCTTTTCTCTTACATGAAGATTCTTCAAATTTGTTTAGCCGGCTCCAGAGAGACCAGACAGAAAGCTATTAGTACCTGCACACCTCACCTTGCTTCCCTTCTGAACTTTACTTTTGGTTGCTGCTTTGCAATATTTCAGAGCAGATTTAATATGACTAATGTACCACAAATGTTGCGCATTATTTTATCATTGTATTTTTTGATAATGCAACCGCTCTTCAATCCTATCGTGTATGGAATTCGAATGTCCAAAATACGAAAGATATGTAAAACTCTGGTCTGTTGTAAAATGTAGGGTACTCACAGGGTTCATATACAGGTGTAATGGAAAACATTGGATAACATTTTGATAATTTCTAGTCTTGACAAGTTTGATCATTTCACAAAAGAAAAGAATGGAAAAAGTATCCTGATAATACATCACCTTCATTCACTTAATGTGAAATGTTGAAAGACCTGAACAGTGGTGTGGGTCAAATTGACCCATTTAAAAGTTTAAAAAATTTAAAAGTTTTCAGCATGAAACCTTTTCTGGTTGCCTCAATTATTGTAATGAACATGTAAATGTAAAATGACTAATTTCATGTGTCTGCAACCACCCCCTTCATGTATATGTATGTATGTATGTATGTACATGTATATGACATAGATACTGTTCAGGTCTTTGAATTGTCAAATGAGGAGGAAATGGGTCCCACAGTCACCAACTGCAAAAGAGACATTCATGTAAAAAATTGACAAATACATGGTCCTCATCTCCCAATATGTGTCAAGCAATGATATTACAGGGTACCCCCAGGGTTCTCCAAGTTAAATTTAAGACTTTTTAAGACCTTTTTAGTACCACTTAGAATTAAATTTAATGCCAACTTCCCGGCCATAAGTATGAAGGATATAATGGAAAATCAGTATAGATTTTAAGCCCTAGAAAATAATAATTTAAAGTATTAAGTATAATAAGTATTTGAAGTTAATGAAACATGTTATTATAATACATTCATATTTAATACACAATAGCTTTGTGGGCGCCGTTCACATGATCAACGACAAAACGCTCAACGCTGGCCCTAGGCGCAGACGCTGGGAGACCCCCTGGCGCTGCGCTCAAAGTTCAACTATATTCAACTTTAACCTTTGTCATACCCTGTATCAGCAGCAAACATAATAACTACTGTGCCAGTGACCACTAGGATAGTAGTGACTTGTGGCACACATATAAAGTTTGCTTTTGAGCTGGTCATTCCTGATTCAATTCAGAAAATAGTTCTAGAAATGACTAACCTAGAAGGGAGAGATGTTTTTGGGCAGAATTGGAGGGAGTTGGACACATCCATTACATTACAGGCATTTAGCAGATGCTTTTATCCAAAGAGACTTACAATAAGTGCATTCAACATAGGTAGGCAAGAAAACTACTAGTCACCAGAAATCATAATCTTAATTTCCTTCCTAAACAAGCATCTAAGAGCAGAACCAGTGCTGAGGTAAAAGAGCAATAAGTTAGCTAACTACTTTTTAATTAAACAAATGAGGCAAATAAACAAGAGCTTAGACAAATAAGTGAAGAAAAATAGGTGCTAAGTGCCCCTGGTAGTCCGGGGCCCCTGGGCAGTTGCTGACTTTTTAAAATTGACTAAATATTTCTGTTTAAAACTCGCTGTACTTTACCATTACATTTTTCCCCAGTCTCTCATGCATCACCTTTTCAAAAAAAGCTGTTATTTTCTTCCTTCATTCCTATTAATAATTGCAGTTACTGAGCAGTCCATTTGAAACAGCAATACGCGGGGATCTACTATTTAAATTTTAGTTTCTGGTAGTAATACCTCTAGTGGGGCATTTGATAATAAGGGCAGACTGCCGTGGTCGTTGTCTGTGTTGAAAAGGTATAAAGGAGCAGACTAGGTGTTTCAGCTCAGTTAGTAAAGATTCACTGGCAGTCTACAGGACAGCAGATAAACGCAGATAAAGACAAACGGTCATTTCTAAGCTGACATAATATTGATAGATTTACGGATATAGAGTTTAAATGAGGGCATGGTAAGTTGTTTACAGTAATAATGCTGAATAATGTTAATGGATGTATGAACACAGTGTTGGTAATACACTAGTTTAAACCTTTACAAAATAAATAACAAATATAACAATAATATGGCTGCTGCTGCTGCTGCTGCTAATAATAATAATAATAATAATAATGTTGAGACATCCAAATCTTTTATTTTGAGGGAAATGAGAATGGTTAAATGAACCAAAAGGAGGATCATGGCAAATTCCACACAGTTTTCATATTTCATACTTGGTGCCTATTTCAATAGTGGACCTCTGAAATACTTATTTTTCATGATTGTTATTTCTTTGTACATTTTAATTGTCTTTGCCAATTTCTTGCTCATTGTGATTATTTGTATGAAGAGAGGTTTACATGAACCTATGTATCTTTTTCTATGCAGCCTGTTTGTAAATGAACTGTATGGCAGTGCAGGGTTGTTTCCATTCCTTCTGGTTCAGATAGTCTCTGACACTCACATTGTTTCTGCTTCACTTTGTTTTTTGCAGATTTTCTGTTTATATACATATGCCACTATAGAGTTTTGCAGCTTAGCTGTCATGTCGTATGACAGGTACCTTGCTATTTGTTGTCCACTACAATATAATAGACGCATGACATCTAACAAGGTGGCTCTCTTTATTGTTGTGATATGGTTGTACTGTTTTCTTGAATGTCTTGTTCCTATAGCCTTGAGCATTCATTTGACACTGTGTGGAAATGTCATTAACAAAGTGTACTGTGACAACTACCCTATTGTCAAGCTGGCATGCTCTGACACCAGAGTAAATAACATCTATGGACTCTTTGCCACTGTTCTCACAGTCTTCGTTCCTTTAACGGCAATCCTTTTCTCTTACATGAAGATTCTTCAAATTTGTTTAGCCGGCTCCAGAGAGACCAGACAGAAAGCTATTAGTACCTGCACACCTCACCTTGCTTCCCTTCTGAACTTTACATTTGGGTGCTGTTTTGAAATATTTCAGAGCAGATTTGATATGACTAATGTACCACAAATGTTGCGGATTATTTTATCATTGTACTTTCTTACATGCCAACCGCTCTTCAACCCCATACTCTACGGATTGAGGATGTCAAAAATCCGTAATATGTGTAAAAGCCTCGTCTTTTGTGAAATGTAGGATACCAATCTTTGCAGTCATCTAATCAACTTGCTCAGCTCTACTTCCAGGAAAAGACTAAATAAATGGATGCCTTTCACTAGTGTCAGCAGTAATGGATGTTTCTGGTTAACTGTTAATCACAGATGGAATTAAACATGGAAACATTAGAAGCAGAGAGAAAGAGAATTTTGATCCGTCTAAAGACTCAAAACAAATGGCTGTACATTACCATGTTATCTGTATTCAGTCAGTGAAAGGTGATTGGAACTGTTCATAAAACTTAATTCTTTTAATTAGAGCTCCTACAATGTCTAATACTTCTCTGTCACATCCTGATCCACTCACCGCTAACCGCTATTTGATTAATGCTAATGTTCATAAAAATTGCAATTGCAATTAAGATTGCAATTAAACATGCATTAAACAAAAATAACATTGAAATGTGTTATGTGAAAATAATCACTAACCTGAGCTATCTGAGAAAATAACATTTCTGATGCAATCTGACCAAACCAGCAATATTTAATATTATTATTATTATTTATTTATTTATTTTTTTGCCCATTTTGAATCCTAGTCATGTCTGTGCCACTGAAGATAACAGTGATTTATGAGCACTTGTATCTTATAGAAAAACTGTTTCAGTGCTGATTTCAGTACTACAGATTTTGGCATTGAATGCTGTGCAGCATTGAGCATGACCCCATTGTTATTAGGGTTTGCAAACCAGAAAGGGTAAATATTACAAATCTGTCCAGTCACATCTGCCTTCACCTTTATTAGAACATTAAGGGATAATCCACTCTAAACCAGACTTCATTACTACCTATTATTGAAAGTTATATGGTCTTTAGTGCTGGAAATATTTCTGTGTAAAGTGTGTTGTGGTGCTGCTGTGTGAAATGCACCTCACCTTAGAGGGGCTTCCAGTGCGTTAATGCGTTACATTAACACACACATTTGCATATACACTTGCACATGTTCAAGTTTTCAAGTTCAAGTTTATTTTTATTTACAAATCATTTAAAATCCAAATATAATTTCAATTCATAATATACAGCAAGACATGATCTTGTAAAAAGGGTAACCCCAGAAGCTATCTGTAGCTTATAAACGGGGACCCAGAGCATCAAACGACAATACAATATATTATGAAAACAATTCCTAATTCTACCTAGATTCTAACCTAACCCTAAAACAACCTAAGGTAAGTCCATAAATACAAAAATATAATATTCAAACACAATGACAACACATCAGGCACAGGTGCACGAAGCAAAATACAACGACTCAAGCTTGAATTATACATATTTCAACAGCAGTTTTTGTTTTAATCTCTTTTTAAAAATAGACAGAGATGCAGACTCTTTTATTGTGCTCTCAACCTCATTCCAGGTCTGTGGGCCTTTAACGGTCACGCTAAGACTTGTACATTTCAGTTTCCGTTTCTTGCCCTTTGTAAGTTGTTTTCCTCTCGTGTTGTATTCGTGAGTGGGTAAAGAAATTGGGATGAGATGACAGAGTCTGTCATTGAGTCTAAATGCTACATCATACATTACACAGGCATTGTGGAAAATGTTGCATTCAGTGAGTTTCAGAAGTTTGTAACTGTAGAAAAGAGGATCAGAGGGAGCATTTAACTTGGTCCATGATATTACTCGAATGACTTTCTTTTGTAAGATCTGTAATTTCTCGAGATAACTAGGATATGTATTACACCATATAACATTACAATAATTCAAATGAGGCTCAAATAGAGACCGATATAAGTTTAGAAGAGCTTCAAAAGGAAGGAAATGTCGCAATTTAAAAAATAAGCCGACAAATTTAGATAATTTCTTTGTCAGTTCATCGATATGCTTTCTGAAGTTTAAGAATTCATCAATGTAGATTCCCAGAAATTTAGTGAATTTTACCCTCTCAATAGCTCTACCATTTATCTCAATACGCATATGATCAACATCATTTCGGTTTCTATTTGAGCGATATACAATGAAATTGGTTTTATTAATATTTAAAGATAGTTTATTACATCTGAACCAGGTGTCTACCTTTATCAATTCTTCATTCATAAGATTTTGAAGATTTTTGTGTGACAGAAATAAATTTGCGTCATCAGCAAAAATTACTTTGTGTAGAATAAGAGAAGAGTTTGCAATATCATTTACATATAGGATGAAAAGAAGCGGTCCTAATATTGATCCCTGCGGGACCCCATATTTCATAATGTTACACTGTGATTTACTATTATTTACATGAACATATTGCTCCCTATCATATAAATAACTTCTGAACCAATTTAGCGCTGTGCCCCTGACACCATAATGTTGCAATTTGCCTAAGAGGATTGAAAAGTCGATCGTATCGAACGCTTTTGATAAGTCAAGGAAAACTCCAATCCCACACTCACCTCTATCAATAGCGTCGTTGATTTTTTCAGTGAGATCCAAAATTGCCATACAAGTTGTGTACTTCTTTCTGAAGCCATATTGTGATGGGATAAGTATATTCAATCCATCTATATAATTACTAAGTCTACAATAAACAATTTTTTCTAGTACTTTGGAAAAAGTGGGTAGTATAGATATTGGTCGATAGTTTTGCATGTTATTTTTATCACCAGATTTAAATACTGGGATAATTTTTGCTGTCTTTGTCATTTTGGGTACCACCCCACAAAGCAGAGAGATTGATGGAGTAGACAAGTGGATCAACAATTTCGTTCACAATGGCTTTTATGATTTTACTACATATGCCATCCACACCTGCAGTATTTGAGCTTTTCATGCTCGTGATGATATTAGTTACTTCTGTTTTATCAGTTGGTGCAAGAAAGAAAGAATTTATATAATTACCTTGAAGATATTGTTGATAGTTAGCTCCCTCTGGTGATCTAATAGTTTCAGAGAGAGTTTCCCCTATGGAGTTAAAATGATTATTGAATCTATTTGCAAGATCATCGCCATTTGAATTAATTCTGGCATTTTGCTTGATTTTGGTGTCAGGAAGTACAGTAGTTTTTTGTCCCCGACTGAGAACCTCATTTAGCACCTTCCGGCTTTGCTTTTGATCACCATGAGAAGCCTTAATAAGCGCGGTATAGTGTTTTCGCTTCCTGTATTTTGCATATTTCTCTTTGTTTTCACCAGTTGGATTTTTAATACAACGTTTGTAAAGTGTGTTTTTCTTTTTAATTGATTTCAAAATGCCCCTCGTAAGCCATATTTTCTGATCCCCTGCATCACATTTTATGGTCTTTTCAGGTATGGTGGAGTTTACAGAGTCAATTATTCCATCAATGAGAGCATTATATGCCGCATCTGGGGTTTTGCAGCTATAAACAGAATCCCATGATTTAGCTCTAAGATTTTCAGATAATTTCATTAAGTTATTTTCACTCAGTACTTTCATTTTTGATTTTAAAGGTGACTCATTAGTCTTTTTAGCAAGATCGATGAAGAGTACTATAGGAAAGTGATCTGTGATATCTGAAAGAATTACACCTGAGTCAAAACAAGCATTGTGAGTATTCGTAATGATATTATCGATGATCGACTTACTAGATTCTGTTTCTCTTGTGTATATATTTATAGTGGGGAAGAAAGCTGAAGAGTACAGGGTATTTAAGAAATCATTTTTTGCGCTATTTTCTTTAGCTAGATCGATGTTAAAATCCCCAAGAATAAAACAGTTTTTATTTGTTTTATTTATGCAGCTTAATAATTCATCCATTTTGATCTTAAAACTGTTCAGATCAGAATCTGGGGGTCGGTAAATCACCCCTACAATTAGATTCTTTCCATTATTTATATTTATCTCAACAAATAAGGAATCTGAGTACCCATTATCAATATTTAAGTCATCACAGACACTCACAGAATGTAGTGAATTTATATATAAACATACACCTCCACCTGGTCTGCCATGTCTGTTTCTATTGTATAATACATATCCATTCAGGTTGAGGATGTTCAGATACGATTTTTCATTAATCCAAGTTTCACTACATCCAATTACGTCAAACCTGTGGTCTAGGCTGGCCAAGAGAGATAGTAAATCATCATGATGCTTATTCAGGCTTCTAGTGTTTAGATGCATCAAAGAGTATGAGTGGTCATTTTTATATTTAATAGATTTTAGTTTATCCGGTGTATAGCGCTTACATTTTAACTTTTCCAAGCAATGCTGTTCGAGTACTTCACAGTTTCCCTCGCTGATTATATCTTCAAAGCCCATTTAAAGCACGGGGTAAAAAATGCCTGATATCTGATGTGAAAGTCATATAAAACTTTACTATAAAACTTAGTAAAGTTAAAGTTTTATATAGTATAAAACTATATACATGTAAAACTTTACATGTATATGGCACAATATTCTTTTTATTCTATTGTTATTATTTTCTTGTTTCTTATATCTTTTCACATATTTTAGCCTGAATTTCTCTATTTTATATTGTATTCCTGACCTTTGCCTCTACAGTACTTGCTTTTATTCTTGTTTTGTTCTTATTCTTCTATGTTTATTGTTTATTGGTATGCACCAATCACCAAGACAAATTCCTTGTATGTGAAAACATATTTGGCAATAAAACTGTTTCTAATTCTGATTCTGAAGTTGGGCCTGTGGACCAAATTTGCCCCTCCACAAAATTCCTTTTGGCCCTCAAAAGGGCTCCAGAAAGGAAAGCTTTTCTATTAGGTCTGCTATGATTTATGACTTCAATCACATGCAGGGGAATAGATAGACTCCACAACAGTTTTAGTTCAGACTGGGGAATTTATGTATTTAATACAAGAATAAAATGCAAACCATAATGGGGGATAAAGCATATCCCCAAAAACAAAATGTAACAGCCATGAAATCAAATGCCATTTATAATCAGACATTAAAAAACAAACTAACAGAGCATGTCCGCTCTGGAAGAAACAACGTTTAGGAAATAACAAGGTCTTCAAATAACATTTACATTTCTTTCTACTTGGCCTTTCCAATACAATGTTGATTAATTTGTCTTGGTCAGCAGGTCCTCATATATAATATTATATAATAATGGATATAAACCCTTCTGTTGTTTTTCTGATCAGTCGGTGCACATTGTTTATTCTGGAAGTTTTTGCCATAAAGGAATTGGCATCAGTGTAGGGCAATCTGTTTACCTTACTGCTGTGTGGTGTCTTGTTGTTGTCTTGACAGGTTCCTCTCCCCTACCACAACATTAAGTGTTATTTGATAGCCGTGTGCTCCAGGGCCCGACAGATGGCCTTGGCTTGTCTGTACAATAGCCATGGGATGGGAACACACGTTCACACACTGGAAGACCTTCTGGCTTCTTGTAAACTTCATGGGCATTTATTAAATTACATTATTTTTTGTAAATTACACGTTTTGTGCGTCCTGTAACTCTGAGACGGTAGATGGAATGCTTCTGTACGTTTAATTGGATGATGGTCAAAACTTTCCAGTCGTACTGTTGTGCACGAGGAAATCAGAAGCTAAAGTGGATCGTGCTCAAAGGGTCATTACATAACAGGTCATTAGTGCACTTTACTTCCTAATTCCCCGGGTGGCAATTAAGAATGTTACACACCGAAAAAAACAAGGCATTCAATATGGTCCTCGGTGCAGTGCAAAATGGATGACGACCTCACTGAAAACAAGCTTGACCAACACATTGGTTGCTTGTTAGGCCTGTGCTTTCTTGTCTGGTCAAAGTAATATCGATATGTAATGTGATGGTACAGCACACAGGCCGACATTGGTGCAATAAATTAAAACATCCTTTCAATCTTTTACTGTGGTGTCGTGGGAGTTTAAATAGCATATTCACTTATATCACATGAATGAATTATGAGCCATAGCTTACAAATCAAGACTTTGTTATGTCATTGTTTTTATTCAGAAAAGAGTGAAAGAGGCATAATCTGGTAAAGGTAGAAAGACTGGTAGGTATTCAGGAGTCAGTTGAATCCATAATTTAAAAAAAGAACTCCAATGAGAATGCCACACACAGACTGACGATGAGAGACAAACAGGGGAGGAAAGAAACACAAGGAAAACTAAGGGTCGGACTAAGGCCCCTATGAAGACAATGAAAAACCAAAAGCAGAAAAAATGGAAGAATAGATTGTCCAGGCCATGTTGTTATGTATGAGATCCATCAGTCTGTCAGGTGACCAGGTATCTAGAGAGACATTTTTGTTTTTGATTTGACTTTTTTATTGCCGATACTAATGATTAAAATCAGTCTAGTTTCTAATAATCAATCTGTATGACTGCAATTATTGTTGCTGTACTGACTTTTGACGTCTGTACCAATATCATCCCAAATATTCAGCTACATTTTTCAACAACTAAAACACAGCACAAAATCCAACATAAAAACTGTGGCATATTTTCCTTAACTACTCTTTCATTAAATGTTTTGCAGCATAACTGAATATTTGATTTTGAAGTCACTGCAACTTTGGCTGAATAAATTCACGTCAGTGAATTAAGACTAAGACTCTATAGGGTCTTGTTGGATAAGATAAAAGAATGATCAAATCTGTTCTGATAATTTGTTCACTTCATTAATATTTTTCTGTACAACAGTATTTTCATTGTTTTTCTTTCACTGACATTAAGCTAGACTGTTTTTTGTCTTGTTGATCTGTTTGTAACTGACTCTGATGTCAGGAGCTCAAAGAGAAAAAGCCAGGGATACAAATTGCTATAAAAAGGAAACACCTGATCGCAGTTCATAGGAGGAGGAGGGGATCAGGATCAAACGTGTATACAGATCAACATATGGTAAATACACAGGTTGGGAAAATAACACTGCCCACCAGACAACTTCTGGTACATTTTTGCTGTGGCTGGTAAGTTAATCTGTTTAACTAGCCAGTTTACAGCAACAACAATCTTGTACAGTTTTTTTGCAGTGTGACAATCAGAATAGGCTGGTAAAATCTGTGTATGCCGAAACCATCATCGGTGGATGAAAATGTAAATTTCCTGTCCTCTGAATGCATTGTTTGAGATAACTGCTTTTCTGAATGTTTGCTTGTATAATGGTGTGGTATTTTTAATGTCCCACTATGAACAATACTATTTCTAGGGTCACTATCTTCTTCACAGTGTATGACCCACCTGGTCCATATAATTTCGCATTCTTCATAATCCTCTTTGTTCTTTATGTTTCAATACTGTGTATTAACCTTTTTCTTGTGCTGGTTATTTGCATTGAGTCAAGCCTTCACAGACCTATGTACATCCTTTTGGTCAACTTGGTCATAAGCGGAGTGATAGGTAGTTCATCTGTCTGTCCAAATGTCATGATATATCTTCTCATGGAAAAGCAGGAATGTTCTCTTGAGGGATGTTTAACACAAGTATTTTTCAGCAATGTCTATGGCTGCTGTGTATATTGCATCTTAGCACTGATGGCCTATGACAGGTATGTTTCTATTTGTAAGCCCTTGCAGTACCACTCCATAATGACACCTAACAAAGTCAGGCTTTTACTGGCAGTGGTATATCTGATTCCATGTTCATCTTTAGCAGTTCAGGTATATCTGACCTCAAGACTTCAACTGTGCAAACACACAATTAATAAGCTTTTATGTGATAACCTAGCTATTGTGAATCTTTCCTGTGAGAAAAGTACTTTGATCAATTTATATGGTCTATTTTTAATAATCTGCATGATAATTCTACCTTTTCTCCTAGTTGTTCTGTCATATATCCATATTGTAATGGTAAGCCTCAAAACCTCAAAGGAGTCTCAAAAGAAAGCACTACGCACATGCACACCTCACTTGGTGACATTTATTAATTTCTCTGTGGCTTCTTTCTTTGCTGTAATTTATAATCGTTTAAGTCTTAATCTTCCAAGAGCAGTGAATATATTTATAACTGTGAGTTTTATTGCCATTCCTCCTTTATTGCATCCAATAATTTATGGTATTAAAACACAAGCAATACGGTATAGCATATACAAAATAATGAGGAGACTTCAACACTTTTAAAACGTTTTGCCTATCCTATTCCTATCATATCTGAAGCAAGTAACCAAAACGTACCAGTATGGTACAAACCAGTAGTTTGTTAAACTTCGCAGCGATGAGTCTGTCTGACGATATATTATAGTGATTGTTTGTTTCCATTGTGCTTTACCAATAAATTATTGACATTATGAAGTATTTGTGTGATTTTGTCTTTTCTGTGTTACATAACCAATCAGGATTAATGCTATTGTTTCTGATCATTTGAATTATACAAAATAAATGCAATTTCAACCCAACACTGTTCATGTCCAGGTTTTTAATAGGTAGGCACTGACATTTGACATTGACCTGTGGGCACACAATAAATCAAGAAAGCAACAAATGGATAAAAAACAAAAATGTAATATTAGTCATATATGCCTATTAAAATAGGTTGAATTTTAGCTGATAAAAAATGCAAGATGATAAAACACAGTTTTAGTAATATCTTCGATGTGCAACTCAAACAAGAGAGTAGAAGTGAATGTAACGCCAAGATTTTTGATAGCAGGAATCTTTGAAATCACACAATTATTATTAAAATCATTATTATTAAATTATTAAAATTATTACAATTTAGGGTAATGTTCTCAAACAGATGCATGTGTCCATCTGGTCTAATAACCAACATCACTGATTTAAAATTACAGGACATCCGTCATTTGACTTCGGATAGGCACGCCTCAAACATCAAACCACACAAAGTATAGAAAAACCAAATGCATATTGGCCCCCCCTTTTTATTATTTATTTATTTTCTGTTTTACATACTGCCCCCTATTACTTGTCTTTGTCTTTTTGTTTTGTCTTGTATTGTATGTCCATATTGTCTGTTTATGTGTTACGGTAAAGGTGGGGAAAATGGTAAATGTGTAAATTGTAAACTTGTTCCTCAGTAGTGCTTGATTGTTGTTCATCCAAGCTGATAAAAGTTGACCACTTGTTTGTGTAGATTTTATTAGAATTTTTATTTGTCACAGAACTGCACAGAACACAGACCAGGTGCATCATTACCAGGCAGCATGTCATCCATAACATCCAAATCACAAACATATATATATATTATGGCTTATGGACAGCAGATCTTTATGCAGCTCTACATAATTTGCAGTATCCATATTTATAAGATTGACAGCAAAAGGATACTAAATGAGAGTGAGGATGAGGGGGGCAAACCACAAGCCACTTTCCTTATTCCAACAAATATATTTTCCATTTCTTCCAGCTCACATTGTACAAATCACTTCTCAGTCTCAGTAGAAAAGTCAGTCTTTCCATCTCATGAACCTCTTTGATGATTTCAAGTCAATTATCTACTGTAGGTGGGTCGGCCTGTAACCATTTACAAGTGATTGCTTTTTTTGCTGCTGCAGTAAATATTTTCAGGAGGAATCTGTCATTTATTGTCAGTTATTCCTTCTGGCAGATCACCCAAATAAAGTGACACGCATGTCAGTGGGATCTGCTGCCCAAGAATATGCTGTATAATTCTCCAAATATTTACCAAAAATATTTGTGTCTTTGGACAGATCCAATGTGGTGATTTGCCTCAGCATCCCCACAGTTTCTCCAACATGTATGACCTATTGATGTTTGATATGTTTTCAATTTAGGAGGAATGAAAAAACGAACAAGGTTTTTCCAACTGAATTCACGCCATTAAGTAGAAGAAGAAGTGGAAAAATTAGTTTCACACGTTTTCCCATTTAGTACTTTTTCCCATCTCTCCTTGATATAGTTTGTGGTAGTTCCTCTACTCTTTGCAATTGCCTGGTAAAGTTCTGAAATTACTGATTTAGAACCACCAGTGTACGCCTGTATGGTTAATTGTATTATTCCATTAGGTACTGTATTTGCCTCACTTTTCCCAATGTCTTTTAGGAAGTATTAACGGTAAATATCTGAAAAAGTTGTGCTTTTCCAAGTTGTATTTTTCTCTTAGTGTGTGAAAGCTTTGTAATGTGTTATTTTCCATTATTTCATAGTAAACAGTGATACCTCTATTCTCCCAATACTTAAATCTAGAATCCA
This sequence comes from Hoplostethus mediterraneus, assembly GCA_034670385.1. Lineage (NCBI taxonomy): Eukaryota > Metazoa > Chordata > Actinopteri > Trachichthyiformes > Trachichthyidae > Hoplostethus > Hoplostethus mediterraneus. Next base: position 995,217 of record JAXDDW010000110.1, read on the forward strand.
TACAATTTGGTTCAAATTCTGTATCATGCACAACCCATCACAACCCAATCCAAGTTTTTTTATCTGAGTTCACAAATTTAATTGCTTTATAACATCAAACCAGGTGTACAAGGTAAGGTGTGTGAGATGAAGGGACTCAAGTAGTCCTTGTGAGTTACCACTAATTTGTGATTCCCAATCATTGCTTGTACTGGGATACCTTTACATGATCTCTCCATCTCCTTCCATCTTGCCTCATAACCATTGTCACGCCAGAGAATTATAGTTTTTAATTGGGCGGAATGGTAATAATCTCTAAAATGACCCCCCCCCCCCTCCTTACTGATGATTAATGTACTATACTTAAACAGCATATTCATTTACATCACATGAATGAATTATGAGCCATAATCAAGACTTATTTATTTCATTGTTTTTATTAAGAAAAAAGACTGAAAGAGGCATAATCTGGTAAAGGTAGAAAGACTGGTAGGTAGTCAGGAGTCAGTTGAATCCATGATAAAAAACAAAAAAAAGAGAAAGCCCTTCTGGTCAAGGAAGGTTCGAAGAGGTTCATTACAAAATGAGAGCTCCATCATATGAATAAACTAATGTGCTCAGAATGGTTGACAGCACAGCATTAAAGCATCTTGTGATAGTTTTTAAAGGGAAGCATGTAATTTACATGGTTTATTGACAAAAGAGACATTGAATTATGAATTTCAGGTAATTATTCCAAGATGGATATACTGCAAGTTTACAAAGATTCGGCCATGGCTTCTTTGCTGTTTTCATCCCCACTGAAACAGACCACATTCAATCCTGCATCTCCCACATGTGGGATTAGATGAATGGGAGAAAAAAGATGTGTCGCCTTACAGCAGGATTCATACATTCATAGTAGATGAACAGCCACAGCACGCATGTCCCAGTGCTTGGCTGGTAGCTGGTGGTATTCATCCCATCTGGTTAGAAGGACTATTCTGCTGATCAACTGGTCGGATAATGGCTCCTGCTACACTACCAGACTTCTTTAACCTTTTACCTTAATAGTGAATTCAAGTGGGTCTTGCCAAAATCCTTCTCTGAATGATTTTTGCAATAGATCTCCTTATCTCTTTTGTCTTCATTCCATAAACAAGTGGATGCAGTAATGGAGGGAAAAATATGAATTGTGCTGAATTGAGATGGTTAACATATGTAGATACTGTGCCTTGCCTGTTATAAACAACAGAGAAAAGGATGCACACTGAGAAATTGATGAAGACAATCAAATGCGAGGCACATGTACTCAGGGATTTCTTTTGGGACTCCTTTGATGCCCTCAAGCTCACCTGTAATATTTTCATATATGACAGCATGACTAGAAAAAATGGCAAAACCACCAGAGTTGCAGTGTTAAATAAACCATAAAGGTTTATAAGGGCACTTTTAACACAGGACATTTTAACAACAGCCAGGTTATCACAGAAAAGCTTGTTGATTGTATACCTGCACAATGGCAGCCGTGAAGTTAGATAAACTTGAAAAGACAGAAGGGTGACAGGAATAAAATATACAACAGTCAATAGTAGTTTCACTTTGGAAGGCGTTATAATGGTGTGATATTGCAGTGGCTTACAAATTGAGACATATCTGTCATATGCCATAACAGCCAAGATTGCATAAGCACATGTTGCATACACATTAATAAAAAGCACCTGCAACAAGCATCCACCATAAGAGATGCCCTGGGTATCTCTGAGAAGGTTGCCCATGACCTTAGGACACACAGCCGAGCTTCCAATCAGCCCATTCACTGCCAAGTTCAGCAGAAATATGTACATCGGCTTGTGTAAGCTAGAATTCATATAAATCACAAGTATCAGAATCAGGTTTGCTAATACGGTAAAGACATAAAGGAAAAAAGTAAGTGTGAAGAAGACATAGTTTAGTGGGCCTGAGGGATAATAGGCAGTTAGTAACACAGCAGTATTCATGAAACTTTGGTTCATATTTCCCAATAATAAGAACTTTATCTAAAAAGGATGCATCAAATTGAACTTCAAAAAGCTGATCCGCAACTTGCTGCCCTGTTCCCTCAGTGGTCCATGATGAAAACTAATATCAAATATGTCAGACATGTAGAAATTGTTACCCATGAGGTGATGATGGTACTGGTAGTTGAGGTCTATCCTAACACAGTTGTGCCACTATGAAAGCTTGAACAGGTCAGGTTTATTTATATAGCCCTTTATCACAAACAAGCCTCAAAGGATTTTACAGGGCTAACCAGACAGGCCGATAAACAAATGATGCAATCAGTTATCAATTATCAATCAATCAAATTATGACAAATAAGGCATTTACAGAATATGATCAGAACAACAGCACATGGAAACAGTCTTGAAATGATTTAACAGAGAACAAACACTAACACTTAATCTGTTTACCTCCCTACTCACTTACAGCCTTATTCCCAGCCACTCCATCAGCGAGAGTCAGAGTAATAGTAGTAATGCAAATTAATCTATTGTACCTGCAGAGGCTATTGTATATTCCCTACTGCACTCTCCACCCTGTTAACGTTTTCCATACCTCTAGAATGAAGAACAAAGGGGGAGGCCCAGCTGCTATTTTTAAAGCTGCTCTCGAATGTAGAACCATCCATTATTATGATTATTATGATTTCTCAGTTATTGACAACTATCAGCATGAGCTATGACAACATCATCATTTTAAGTGATTTCAGTCTTCACATTGAAAATGTTGCCAACTCCAAAGATGCAGAGTTTCTGTCACTTTTGATCTCTGGATTTTATTCAACACATCAGTGAACCTACTCACAAGCACATCCATAACCTGGATTTAGTCATCTTTCCTGGCCTGAATATTGACATAACCTCAATTGTTGATCTGGCTTTATCTGACCATTACTGTCTTTTTCACTGCTATGGTGTCCATGACTCATCATAACCTTATCTTGCCTTAATGACATATCAGCACCTGCTCTTCCATCCTCCTGTGATGCTCTAGTAGATAATCTCAATACTAAACGAAGGGAAACCATTGAGACCCAAATAACACACCTCCAACCCCCTCACCCTGAACACAGGATCCCCCCAGGGTTGCGTCCTCAGCCCCCTACTGTACTCCCTGTACACACATGACTGTGTGGCCAGGTTCAGCTCCAACTCCATCATTAAGTTTGCGGATGACACAGTGGTGGTGGGCCTGATCTCTGACAACGACGAGAAGGCCTACCTGGAGGAAGTTGCAACAGCCTCCTCTTGAATGTCACCAAAACTAAGGAGCTGATTGTGGACTTTAGGAGGACACAACAACAGAGGACGTACACTATTGGGGATTAATGGGACTACTGTGGAGAGGGTGAGCAGGTATAAATACCTGGGAGTCCACATCACCGAAGATCTCGCATGGTCCACACACACAGACACTCTGATGAGGAAGGCGAGGCAGCGCCTTTACCACCTCAGGCAGCTGAGGAAATTTAAAGTCTCCCGGAGGATCCTTCAGTCCTTCTACTCTGGAGCTGTAGAGAGCATCCTGACTGGAAGCATCACTGCCTGGTTTGGCAACAGCTCCGCTCAGGACAGGAAGGCTCTGCAGAGAGTAGTGGGTTCGGCTGAACGCACTATTGGAACTACACTCCCCACCCTGCAGGACTTGTACACCAGGAGGTGCAGAACCAGAGCCTGCAGGATCATGAAGGATCCTCACCACCCCAACAACGGACTGTTTCAGCTACTGCGGTCAGGCAAGCGCCTCCGTAGTCACGCTGCTAAAACAGAGAGACTGAGACGGAGTTTCTATCCTCAGGCCATCAGGACTGTGAACTCCGACCTCACCAGGACCCACCTAGACCCACACACTGCCCCTCTTATACACACACACACTTAGGTAATGACTACACATAATTTATAGTTTATTACATTCATACAATTTCCCCTACCTACCTCTTATTTTATATTTTATATTTTCATTTCCAAAGTGCTCTTACTGTATATATTGTGGTTTTTTTTAAATATAAGAGCTCTTACTGTAATTACTGTAATACTGTGAATATTGTGTTTTTTTTTTTACTGTAAATACTGTGTACTGTTGCCCTTTTGCACATTCCCGTTGAGCATTGCCACTTTTTCATTTCACTGCACACCCCGTGTGTGTATGTGACAAATAAAGTTCTTGAATCTTGAATCTTGAATCAAATAAACTGAAAAACATTACCTCTAACTGCAAATCACCGTGGAAGAATGAATTAACAGCTAATCTTAAGAGAAATTGTTGGCTGCTGAATGTGAGAAAAACTAAACTCGATATCCACCATAATCTTTTAAGAGAGCAACTAACTATATATAATAATAGATAGATAGATTTATTTGACAAAAATTAAAACATACATGACAGGCTGATCATAATAACAGACTCCATATAAAATTTTCTAAAATTGTCGAGGATTAAAATACACAAAAAAACCCGAGGGCTTATTTCCATTGTGGTCCTCTCGTATTGCAGTTAGAAATGCCTAATAAGCTATTTCCTCAACGCTGGTTTGTGAAAATCAAAACAATCACACAGTGCTTTTCTCAAGATAACCAAACATTAGGTTGAGTATAGCAGGCTAAAGGGAATGGTGTAGGTGTTTCTGACAGCCTGCGGACATGCCTCCCAGATAATAACCAATATTAACTTGTTTCACCTGTTCCTTTTCCAACAAACTGGAATTGTGTGGTAGACAATGTTTTATATCTATTGCAAATTGTTCTCTCCTTAGAGGCAATTTTCCTACTGCACTAAAAACTGAAACGGTTACCCCTCCTTAAAAAGAGTAACCTTGCACCCTTATGCTGATGATACACAATTACATATCTGTCTCCTGATGATGTTAACCCCATTGACAAGTTATTGTGCATTGATGACATTAACACATGGATGACCAAAAATGTCCGAGCTCCTATTCATTGTCATTCCCTTTGCCATTCATTTACTCTGTATATATGTACCATCCATTCATTCAAGCTGCTCTTCCCAGTCTTATTACTTGTATATATGTAAATATGCAGCTGTGGAATTATGTCATGCCTTTGTATTTTGTTTTTAGCGATAGTGTTATGCTGCTGCAATGCCCCCAGGGTTCAATAAAGTATCTATCTATCAAATATGTAATATGAAGCCAATTGCTTTTTAAAAAAGCTTTTTATCACTGATGCATGCATTTATCACCAGTAGCCTTAACTACTGCAGTTCTCTCCTGTCTGGTCTTCCCAAGAAATATTTAAGATAGCTGTAGCTTTTTTTTTTTAATCCAAAGTGACTTATAATAAGTGCATTCAACGTAGGTGGGCAAGAGAACTACTAGTCACCAGAAATCATAAGTGCATCTCCTTCCTAAACAAGCATATAAGAGCATTATAAGATCATTCCACCACTGCGGGGCCAGGACTAAAAAGAGCCGTGACCGGGTAGATCTGCCCCAGGGGCCTCGGAGCAATGGGGCAACCAGTCGCCTTGAGGCAGTGGAGTGAAGTGGTCGGGTGGGGGTGTAGGGCTTGACCATAGCCTGGAGGTAGGAAGCAGCTGTTCCTTTCACTGCTCTATAGGCTAGCACCAGAGTCTTAAACTGGATAGTTGTCTTGGAGAACTTGGGGTGGTTGAACACCAGATGAGCCGCAGCTTTCTGAACAAGCTCCAGAGGTCTGATGGCAGATGCCGGGGCAGCAAGGAGGGAATTGCAGTAGTCCAGGTGGGAGATGACAAGAGCCTGGATGAGCACCTGCGCCGTCTCATCGGTGAGGAAGGGGCATATCGGCATATCAGCGGTAGGAGAAGTCATGAGAGTGGATAACACACCCAAGAGACGTGTAAAGGGAAAAAATTTGAGGACCCAGAACTAAACCTTGTGGAATCCCAGTATTCAGCCTGTGTGGTCCCGACACAGACAGAGCCTGAGACACCCATCCCCTCAAGGGTGGAGAGGAGGATCTGGAGCGACTCTATCATAAGGCGGATCGGATATCGTTAACCTTTTTCTCATTTTTATCTCTTTACTGTTTTCTCATTAATGTCTTTTTGTCTTGCTATACCTCATTATTTTGAGGTATTTCTGATGTTCTTTTAATTTGTAAAGCACTTTGTACTGCAGAGTCTACCACCAGATTAAGGCCCCTATGAAGACAATGAAAAAACCAAAAGCAGAAATAATGGAAGAACAAAATATAGTCCAGGCCATGTCGTTATGTGTGCAAATGAATAATTGTTGCTGCTGTTTGACCTCTTATACTGTTTGCTACATCAGTTGCAAATATGAGATCCATCAGTCTGTCAGGTGACCAGGTATCTAGAGAGGCATTTTTGTTTTTGATTTGACTTTTTTTATTGCCAATACGAATTATTAAAAGCTGTCTAATTTCTAATAATTAATCTGTATGGCTGAAATTATTGTTGCTGTACCAGACTTTTGACTTCTGTACCAATATCATCCCAAATATTCAGCTAAATTCTTCAACAACAAAAACAAAAACAAAATCCAACATAAATACTGTGGCATATTTTCCTTAACTACTCTTTCATTAAAGGTTTTGCAGCATAACTGAATATTGCAACTTTGGCTGAATTAATTCACGTCAGTGACTTGTGACAATGTGACAATTCTAAGACTCTATAGGGTCTTGATGATCAAATCTGTTCTGATAATTTGTTCACTTTATTAATATTTTTTTGTACAACAGTTTTTCTTTCTTTTTCTCTTTCAGTTATTCTTTCACTGACATTAAGCTAGGCTGTTTTTTGTCTTGTTGATCTGTTTGTAACTGACTCTGATGTCAGGAGCTCAAAGAGAAAAAGCCAGGGATACAAATTGCTATAAAAAGGAAACACTTGATCGCAGTTCATAGGAGGAGGAGGGGATCAGGATCAAACCTGTATACAGATCAATCACAACATATGGTAAATACACAGGTTGGGAAAAAAACACTGCCCAACATTACAGTCATTTAGCAGACGCTTTTATCCAAAGCGACTTACAATAAGTGCATTCAACAAAGGTAGGTAAGGAAACTACTAGTCACCAGAAATCATAAGTGCATTTCCTTCCTAAACAAGCAACTAAGAGCATAACTAGTGTTAATGTAAGAGTGCAATAAGTTAGCAACCTACTTATCTTAACAAATGAGACAAATAGAGAATCGAATAAAACAAGAGCTGAGACAAATAAGTGTATCCAAGAGCCAGTAAACAAGAGCTAAGACAAATAAGTGTATCCAAGAGCCAGTAAACAAGAGCTCAGGCACATAAGTGATGACAAGTAGTCAAGGTTAGGAGGAAGGGTCAGGGTAGTGTCTCCTGAAGAGGTGGGTTTTCAGCCTGCGGCGAAAGATGGGCAGCGACTCTGCTGTCCTGACATCAGTGGGGAGTTCATTCCACCACTGCGGGGCCAGGACAGAGAAAAGCCGTGACCGTGTAGATCGGCCGCAGGGCCCTCTGAGCGACGGGGCAACCAGTCGCCTCGAGGCAGCAGAACGAAGTGGTCGGGCGGGGGTGTAGGGCTTGACCATAGCCTGGAGGTAAGACGGAGCAGTTCCTTTCACTGCCCTGTAGGCTAGCACCAGGGTCTTGAACTGGATGCGAGCTGCTACAGGGAGCCAGTGTAGAGAACGGAGAAGGGTTGTTGTATGGGAGAACTTGGGGCGGTTGAACACAAGTCGAGCCGCAGCTTTCTGGACAAGCTCCAGAGGTCTGATGGCCGACGCCGGGGCACCAGCAAGGAGGGAGTTGCAGTAGTCCAGGCGGGAGATAACAAGAGCCTGGATGAGCACCTGCGCTGCCTTGTCAGTGAGGAAGGGGCGAATCCTCCTGATGTTGTAGAGGAGGAATCTGCAGGAGCGTGTCACTGATGCGATGTTTGCCGAGAACGACAGTTGGTCGTCCAGGGTCACACCCAGATTCCTCGCAGTCCGAGTTGGCGTCACCACAACATCATCAATGGTGATGGCCAGGTCTCGGTGCGGACAGCCCTTCCCTGGGAGGAACACCAGCTCAGTCTTGTCCAGGTTGAGCTTCAGGTGGTGCATCGACATCCACTCCGAGATGTCTGCCAGACATGCAGCAATGCGTGCCTCCACTCGGGTGTCCGAAGGGGGAAATGACAGGATCAGCTGGGTGTCATCTGTGTAGCAATGGTAGGAAAAGTCGTGGGAGTGGATAACAGAACCGAGAGATGTTGTGTAGAGGGAAAAGAGGAGAGGACCTAGAACCGAGCCTTGCGGAACCCCAGTAGTGAGCCTACGTGGTTCTGACACAGACCCTCTCAGCGTCACCTGGTAGGAGCGATCCGTCAGGTAGGATGCAAACATGGAGAGTGCAGAGCCTGAGACACCCATCCCCTCGAGGGTGGAGAGGAGGATCTGGTGGTTCACCGTGTCAAACGCTGCAGACAGGTCCAGGAGTATCAAGACAGAGGAGAGAGAGTTCACTCTAGCGGCATGGAGCGACTCAGTCACTGCCAGGAGGGCAGTCTCGGTCGAGTGACCCACTTTGAACCCAGACTGGTGGGGATCCAAGAGGTTGTTCTGGTGGAGGTACAGGGACAGTTGATTGAAGACAGCACGTTCAAGGGTTTTCGATAGGAAGGGTAGAAGGGAAACCGGTCTGTAGTTCTTCACCTCAGAGGGGTCAAGTGTTGGTTTCTTCAGAAGGGGGGTGACTCTGGCAGTCTTGAAAGCAGCGGGAAAGCATCCAGACGCCAGAGAGGTGTTGATGAGGTGGGTCAGGAAGGGAAGAAGCTCAGGTGCAGAAGACTGGAGCAGAGTGGATGGGACCGGGTCAAGGGAGCAAGTGGTGGGGCGGCTGGATGTAACAAGGCGAAGGACCTCGTCCGGGGAGAGGGGAGAAAGATGGGATAGGGAGGGAGGTGGGGAGGGATGGGTGGAAGGCAGACAGGTGTGGTTGGAGCGCAGGGCACCAGCCGGGGGGTGAGGGAAGGAGGATCGGATATCGTTGACCTTCTTGTCGAAGAAGTTGGCGAAGTCGTCAGGGCGGAGGGAGGAGGTGGGAGGAGGGGGTGGGGGTTGGAGGAGGGAAGAGAAAGTTTCAAAGAGTTTTTTAGGGTTGGAAGCAGAAGATTGAATTTTAGTACAGAAGAAAGCAGCTTTAGCAGCGGAGAGAGAGGAGGAGAAGATGGAAAGGAGAGATTGGAAGGTAAGAAGGTCCTCCGGGAGGTTGCCATTTCTCCATTTGCGCTCGGCTGCTCTCAGGTTTCGTCTCTCAGTACGCACTGAGTCCGACAACCAAGGGGCAGGTGGAGTGTGGCGTGCAGGCCTGGAGGTGAGGGGACAGAGATGGTCCAGAGAAGAGGACAGAGTAGAGAGAAGAAGATCAGTGGCAGAATCAGGGGATAGAAGAGAGAAAGATTCAGGGGCAGGGAGAGCAGAGAGAACAGAAGAGGAAAGATCAGTGGGGGAGAGTGAGCGGAGATTGCGACGAGAAGAAACCATGTGGGTAGGGGGGGGGTGGGAGGGGGGTGAGGAGAGAGAGAGAGTGAAGGACATGAAGAAGTGGTCAGAGAGATGAAGAGGAGTGACGGAGAGGTTGGCAGTAGAGCAGTGTCTGGTGAAGATGAGGTCCAGTTGGTTGCCAGCCTTGTGGGTAGGAGGAGATGGGGAGAGGGCGAGGTCGAAGGAGGCGAGAAACGAGAGAAGAGGGTCAAGCTTCTCAGTCAGGATGTTGAAGTCACCGAGAAGGATGAGTCCAGAGCCATCGTCAGGGAAGTGGGAGACTAGTGTGTCAAGCTCCTCCAGGAACTCACCAGCAGGGCCTGGTGGGCGATAAACAACTGCAATGGTGAGCTTGACTGGATGAGAAACAGTGACAGCATGAAATTCAAAGGAGGAAGGAGAGAATTGTGGCAGAGAAAAGAGAGAGTATTTCCATTTGCTGGAAATTAGCAGGCCAGTACCACCGCGCCTCACGGCTCTGGGAGTGTGAGAGAACGAGTACACATTCGACAGAGCAGCGGGCGTGGCAGTGTTTTCTGGGGTGATCCAAGTCTCAGTTAGAGCAAGAAAGTTGAGGGAGAGCAGGGATGCGTAGCCTGAGATGAACTCAGCTTTCGGCACAGCCGATTGGCAGTTCCACAGCCCCCCTGCCACCACTTGCTCAACATGAGTTGAAAGAGTAGGATAGACAAGATTAGTGGGGTCGCGGCGTCTGGGTGTGACCCAGCACCTGTGCGACCACCGGAAAGAGGAGAGGACAGGAATGGGAAGGAAACACATGGTACACAATCAGAATGCAATGATGCGGTTTACGAAGAGAAGCACCACCTAATCTACGAAGGACGCTCTTTGAAGAAGTCGGACTTGAAAAAGTCGCCTGTTGCCTTTGTTCGCCTAGCCTTCCTTTGCCAGACGCTTGAAAGCTGACGCTTTCAAAGCAGCAGTGTTTTCAAGACTGCTTCTACTGATTGCTAATTGTCTGCCAGGAGTGCAGGCCCCTCCCAGACACTTAACAAGGCAATTGGCCTATCACACAAACAGAAACTGACCAACTAGCAGCTAACAATAGACTACTGATTAAAGCACTGATACTTAAGCAATCAAAGTACAGCTAACAGAAACCTGGTAAGCAAGAAAAATATACTCAGACTATTCTAGATGAGTCAAGTAGTTCAGAATCCCTCCAGAAGTTGAATACACACAAGTTGAACAGACAAATGCTGGTACATTTTTGCTGTGGCTGGTAAGTTAGTCTGTTTTACTAGCTAGTTTACAGCAACAACAATCTTGTACAGTTTTTTTGCAGTGTGACAATCAGAATAGGCTGGTAAAATCTGTGTATGCCGAAACCATCATCGGTGGATGAAAATGTAAATTTCCTGTCCTCTGAATGCATTGTTTGAGATAACTGCTTTTCTGAATGTTTGCTTGTATAATGGTGTGGTATTTTTAATGTCCCACTATGAACAATACTATTTCCAGGGTCACTATCTTCTTCACAGTGTATGACCCACCTGGTCCATATAATTTCACATTCTTCATAATCCTCTTTGTTCTTTATGTTTCAATACTGTGTATTAACCTTTTTCTTGTGCTCCAATCCAATCCAATCCAACTTTATTTATAAAGCACATTTAAAACAATACAGTTGACCAAAGTGCTGTACAATCAATCAAACTTAAAAACACAATAAAACACAAGGCTGGTTGGCTGAGTCAAGCCTTCACAGACCTATGTACATCCTTTTGGTCAACTTGGTCATAAGCGGAGTGATTTTTTTTAAGCATGCTTAAACATTTTCAGCGTATGCCAGCGTATGCAACCGTGCTTGAAACGTATAAAACCTATGCCTAACATACCCCTAGCGTATGTCAGCGTATACCAGCGTATGAGTGATTTTTTTCATACACTGGCATACGCTAGTACGATACGCAATAGTGTGACAGGGCCCTTACAGAGTGGACGAGAGGCGATTGTCAAATAATCAATTGACTCGTTTTGTCAAAACAGTATCATTAAGCAAAAATTTTAATAAATGGTTGATGAATAAACATTTGTCCTCCCATTTGTTTACCGTTTTTATTGTCACAACGATATGAACTGTGGGTAATTCCCTCAGGCAAAGTCTGCATCGATGCGGACTTATGGAAAGTGTGCATAAAGTGCTCAAAAAGTCTGCGAGTGCGCCCTCATGCGCTTGACAATTTGACAGTGGGACAGCCCTAAACACTCGCGGACTTAGCGGGAATGCGCCTCAAAGTCCGTGAGTCTGTGAGGGGGGACATTGAGACTGGGCCACTGCTTCCCTATCCCGAGTGGGGTGATCCAAGACTCTCCTCAATTCTTGGACAAAGCAGGAGTAAGCTGATGACAACCTCCTCCAAACCACCAGGACCAATCACCAGACCTGGGGCGACAGGGCCTCTCTCTTTTATTTTATTTTTATTTTTTTATTTTTTATTTAACCTTTATTTAACCAGGTGACCTCATTGAGATAAGGAATCTCTTTTCCAAGAGGGACCTGGCCAAGAGGGCAGCACAAGGACACAAGCATACGTTCCTACACAAGGACAGACATAATACAAAATAACAAGAAATTAAAAGCAGGTTTGGGGGGGCACAGATACTGAATTAAAAGCAATGACAAGTTCCCATACTTTCGCGTTCTAAGTCCTTTAAAATCGATACGAAAGCATCATAACTGACCAGTTCTTGTAATTTTAAGTTTTTCTGGAGAGTATTCCAGGCAGAGGGGGCAGCATACTTAAATGCTTTTTTGCCCAACTCAGTACGAACACGCGGAACATTCATTTGCAACGTGTCCTGCGAGCGGAGGTTATAATGTTCTTGATTTCTGAAGAGATATATACACAGATAGGTAGGGACCAGACCAAGGAGAGTTTTGTATATAAAGCTCAACCAGTGGGTACACCTGCGTACATATAAGGATGGCCAGTCCGCTTTTTCATACAATGTGCAATGATGAGTAAGATGTTTACATCCAGTGACAAATCTCAAGGCACAGTGATACACAGAGTCCAAGGAATGCAGACATTGAGCAGAAGCGTTCATGTACAGGAGGTCACCATAGTCTAGCAGAGGTAAGAAGGTCGATGACACAAGATATTTCCTGGTTCCACGGGAAAAGCATGATTTATTTCTAAAATAGAAACCTAACTTTACCTTGAGCTTAGAAACTAACTTTGAGATATGGGACTTAAAAGACAGTCGGCGATCAATGTGAATGCCCAAATATTTATAACTTGCGACTAGTTCAAGTACTTTTCCATGGGAGGTTAAAACAGGGAGATCTTGTGGCTCACTAGCTTTGGAAAACAGCATGACTTTTGTTTTATCTGTATTCAAGACCAGCTTCAATTTCTGCAGGCGCGACTGAACAATATCAAAGGCAGACTGTAAAAAGTCAAAGGCCTGTACAACAGTTGATGAACAGCAATGGATGATAGTGTCGTCAGCATAAAAGTGGTACATAGCATTTGATAAATTTTCGCAAAGGCTGTTGACGTAAATGGAAAACAATATAGGTCCTAATACAGAGCCTTGAGGCTGAACACCCTCCCCTGCCATATATGAAATATCAACACCCTGCCAACCTTCATGAAAGCCCTCAAAACCCACCTCAACATTCTTGAGACTGTATGAAATAAATTTGGAGCTCTTGTTATGATCAGAGTGACATGAACATGAGCTTTTTTGTGGTTGTTTCTCTTGAATTTGAGAAACATGAGGAAATCCCTTCAGTCTCATCTTAAATAGTGATCATTTATGTCTAGGAGACATACATGGTATAAATATAAGATCTCTTCTTGTATTTTCCTTTCCTATGAGTATGTTAATATCAATACCAGAGGCACTTATATTTATAAAGACTTGGACGTAGTATTTATATTGTTTGAAGACTTGAGATCAGGGGCTACAGTAACGTTGTCTCACGGGCTGCCTGATTGGAAAATTAATAAACCATGAATAACCCCCACTGGGGGCCCACTTTTGATAATTTGTATTTTATCCCCCCCCACACTTTTTGCAATGAAGAACCAATCAGCCCCCCCATTACAATACTTCCCCCACCATCTTTCTGAACATAGTTACACCCTTGGAGTATTTTTCAACCAATAGGAATTTAATGAGGAATTAAATTGTGAGGTGAGATAGAATGGGGACACCCTGACTTTAATGTAATGTTTGATTAGTTCAGTTACTTTTCAATTAAAGAAGAAACAAATGCATGCAAAGTTTTAAACATAAAGCAGCTATTTACTAATACTTTGGGTATATTTATGCAACACTCAGCTTCATGTTTATCAAGTGTAGGTTTTGCCTCAATATTGATGTGACTTGATTTAGATTTTTTCCCCCAAACTATTGTTAAAGGCACATATTGAAAATCTTTTGCCTGAAAAGTGGTTTCAACACCTGAAAGGCAGCCACTGATGAGTGCTGACAGTCGTCATAAATATTTACACGTGTGAAAATAAACCCAGTTAGTCTTTAATGTGTTAAGGTATTGCAAACCGACAAGGGTGCTTATTTACTAAAAACATTCAAAAGCTAGGTGTCCCGAAACGTTTGACAGGCAGTGTATGTAAATATATACAAATTCTGACACTGTAAGCTGTGCTCTCTCTCTCTGCAGGGAACAGCAGAAGATACTATTGATTATCAGTCTTGTTTAACAAGTCATAATCTGCTTTGTTACAGAAACACACACATTTTAAATCACATTTGAATAATTACTTATGAATGAGGTTCAGTACCCTCAGTATCTGCTGTCTTATCTCTGTCGTTCTGAGCCCGTAGATAATGGGGTTGAAACAACCTGGGAAGAGCAAATACATTGTGCTGATGAAGACCCTGCTGGACATAGAGAGGTTATTTCTGATTCGATATGACAAGAACGCAGTCAGCGCGATGATGAGGCTGACGGTTATGACGATGATGTGAGTCACACAGGTGTTAAGGGCCTTGCCCCCTGATGTCCCAGACCTGAACACAGACCTGAATATGATCACATAAGATATGGCAATGAAAATAAAGTCCGCCACAGGGATGAGGAAGGCAGCCAGCAACCCCACCAGGTTGTTGATGGAGGTGCTTCCACAGGCCAGCTGCACCAAGGCCATGTGTTCACAGAAACAGTGATCTATCACATTTCTGAAGCAGAATGGCAACCTCCCCGCCAGACTCACTATCACAGTATTCATAAGAAAATTTCTGATCAATAGGGGGATCACAAATTTGAGGAAGCGTGGTACAGCCATAGAGTTATGGTAGTAGAGTGGTGTGCAGATGGCAAAGTAGCGATCCAGGGCCATCCACACTAACAACGTGGACTGGAAAGCACCAGTGAATTGAATGCAGTACAGCTGAATTAAGCAGCCTGTCAGAGAGATACCCCTCCAGTCAAATAAGAAATTCAGCAACATGCTTGGGACAAAATACACCAGCTGGCTCAAGTCCACGCAGGTCAGGAGAGCAATGAGAATATACATAGGTGAATGGAGAACTCTCTGGGAAACAATCACATATAACAGCAGAGAATTGGCTGAGACAGACAGTAAAAACATGAAAGAAAACGGAATGGAGAGGAGAGGCCGCAACTCTCCCAGTTCATTAAAACCATTGAGGATGAAGTGTGTGTGGGAGACATTCTCCATCAGCGGGTCCATGTTGTCCTCCGTTGGGATTTTAGTGTGATCTGCCTAGATAGAGGGATAAAAACCTTTCCATAATTATGGAGGGCAAGAAACTAGTTTACTCTGTTGGCTACAGAGCCAGGTGGATCCCAGAAGTCACTAGTCACTTTCACTAGTTCATCACAGACAGATAAGATCCGAGAAAATCATTTCTGCCAGAGACAGATTCCAGAATTTACCAGATCTGATTTTCCTTTTCAGTCAGTTCCTTTGCAACAGAATTCCAAATGCCATTAATAAGCCTATCATCTAGTCAATCTGTTGTTAACAATGGCTATTACATTTGTAAACTATGAAATATAACACAGTAAATAACTATATTTCCTATTACATTCTATTGACAATTTAGCATTATTAAAAATAAATCCCCCAATATCCAAAAACCTGTTTTACACATTGCCAGTCTGACAGTGACCTTCATTAAATTCCTAATAAGCAGCAGAGGCTGTATGTCCTTCAGGCAGTGTGTGTGCTGATGGCTTGGCCTGTCACTGCTTCACAAGTAGACTGGCTCAGTGTTAATACCCTTTGTCTGTTCCTGCCATTGGCAGAGTCCAACATTACAGACAGTCATGTGACCATCTGAAACGCCAGAGACTATGAGTGTCACCCAACATGGAGGTGTGTAACAAAGTACTTGACATTATCACATTATTAATTACTCAATACTCCATTCTGAAAGCAGCATTTCACATCTAATCATATCACTATGCAGTCAAGAAGTCCGGTCCATTTTGTTGATCACTAGTCAAATCAACTGCCGCCACCTCATGGTAAAAATATCTCACTGCTTGGCTACTACAGACAGTCCTGCTGGAAGCTGGTGAATGACTTAACCAGGATATTATACAGGATATATTATAATATCCTCATTTCAGTCAGGAACACCAAGCAGCATGCTAAAGATTCATAATCTCGCATCAATAACTCCGAAAACAGCAGAACCAAACACCACTGACTGTAAACCCGACACTGAAGCTCATCAGCTTGTATGTTAAGTGCCCTCAAATGAACATAAGGCAAGATCCACACTGCAGTATCTTGATTGAAGAGAAATATCCTACACCACTAGATGTACTTAGCCTATGTATAGCAATAACATGTATCAATCTTAATACATGTGCTTTTTACTGAGGTGACAGCCAGCAGCATGTCAGATTCCAACAGCATATCTACCTAGGGATTAAAACACCCCAGATGTAGTTGAAATGGAATACCTGCTAAATAAGTGGTAAGTTATTTGATTGATGTACTTGGATTTTGTAGATGTGGTAGTACGTCATCTGCATATAGACTGATTTTATGTAATATTTTATTGGTATTGATGCCTGTGATATTGTTGTTTTGGCGTATTGCAGTTTGAAAAGAGCGAATAGTGAAGGTGAGAGTGGCCATCCTCCTTTGGTGCCTCTGTGGAGTGTGAAGTTTTGTGAGATTAGTTTTAGTTGTGATTGATGCCCTTGGTGTGCTGTAGAATGTTTTAATGTTTTAACCCGAATGATTCTCCAAACCAAATTTTTCCAAAGTTTTGATGAGAAATGTCAAATGCCTTCTCAGCATATAGTAAGATGAAAGGAAATTCATCTTCTTCATCAAAGAAATTACCAGAAAATGTTGGGGTGTCACAGCCTCGTCTGGCCACCAGAGAGCAGCATACAGTATTTGTCCTTTAGTTTCATCATTAATCATTTAGTTCACCTGTGTTTAGTTATGATTGGTTTCGCCTGTTTTGTTTTTGCTTTTGTCTTTGCTCAGGCTTGAGTTCTCATGCACTTGTTATGATCTCTAGCCTTCGCTCCTATTTACACTCTAGTTACTCACCATCACGTTGCCATTGTTTTGGTCATCTACATTCCGCCCTCTGCAGATGTGAGATCTGCCTATCACATCATCCATTCAGTCACAGCGTCGATGCAAACGGAACATCCTAGTGCTTTCCTAGCGATATCTGGTGATTTCAATCATGCCAGTCTCTGTCATCCACGCTACCCACCTTCAGACAGTTTTTGAAATGTCACACAAGGGAGACTTACTGTATGCCAATGTTAAGGAAGCATACAGCTCCACTCCTCTCCCTCCCCTCAGGAGAACTGACCACAACCTCGTCCACCTTTGACCCCTCTATAAGCCCATAGTACAACAGCAACCGGTGACCAATAGGGCGGTGAGGAGATAGATACTGTTTCGAGACATCTGTCTGGGATCCTTTGGAGAGGATATAGATGGGCTTATAGACTTCATAACTAGATAGATAAACTTCTATCAGGCAATGTTGCACCAACAAGGAAAGTATGCTGCTGTCCAAATAACGAACCTTGGATCAGCAGAGATCTTAAGGCCCTTTTGAATGAAAAGAAGAGGGCCCTTAGGGAAGGAAATAGGAAGGAGCTGAAACGGGTGCAGAAGGGAGAGCAAAGACACCTACAGGAGGAAAATGGAACACAAGCTGCAACAGCATGAGAGAGGTGTGGTCTGGCATGAAAACCATCAAAAACCATCAAAGTCAGTCAGGGCAGACAGGTTTAACCTGTTTTTCAACAGGTTTGACTCAAAGACCCTTGCCCAACCTTCCCCCATCACACCTTCCCTCCCCACTGCTGTTCCATCTCGCCAGTGACTCCACCATCCCCTAGCCCTAGCTGGGTGGAGTACTCCAGCATATCTTCAATCTGAGCCTGAGCCCCAGTGTCTTGAACAACTTCCCACATCATGAAGATTCTGGAAAGGCTTGTGCTGGCTCACCTCAGAACCCTGGTAAAGGAAGGACTGGACCCCCTGCAGTTTGGCTACCAGACTTACATTGGAGTTGAGGACACCATCATCTACTACCATCTAGACAGGGTGGGCAGCACTGTGAGGATCATGTTTTTTGATTTCTCCAGTGCTTTTAACACCATCCAGCCCATACTCCTGGGAGATAAGCTACAGACATTGCATCCATCTGATCTGGCAGTGAGTAATACGGGCGACCCCCAGGGGACCATCCTGGCTCCCTTCCTGTTCACTCTCTACCCATCCGACTTTAGATACAACTCAGAGTCATGCCACTTGCAGATGTTTTCAGGTGACTCTGCAATTGTTGGATGTGTTAGGTTAGGGGGGGTCAGGAGGGGTTACAGAGGACTGGTTGGTGACTTTGTTGAGCGGTGCAACCAGAATCATCTGCAGCTCAATGGGGGAAAAACAAAAGAGGTGGTGAATTTCAGGAGCACCGAAATGCTCCACCTGGAAATGGGAGTACAAACGGGGGCAGTACATAGACTTGGTGCAGTCCTACAAGTACCTAGGAGGGCACCTGGATAGCAAGCCGGAATGGAGTAGAAACACTCAGGCCACATACAGGGCCATAGCTGACTCTACTTCCTGATGAGGCTCAGGTCCTTCAATGTATGTAGAACCATGCTGAACATGTTCTATCAGTCAGTGGTAGCAAGTGTGCTTTTCTTTGCGGTTGTTTGCTGGGGCAGCAGCATAGAAGCCACCAACAGGATAGACAACTGCTGAGGAAGGTGGGGTCTGTCCTGGGGGTCAGCCTAGACCCAGTAAAAGTGGTGGCTGAGAGGAGAATCTTGGTCATGCTGTCACAAATAGCACAAGACTATTTCATATGAAGGTAATATTGTAGCAAAACCTTTGAGAACTTGTTGACTCGATTTGAGAGATTGTAGAAAAAATTGTACTTGTATGTCACAATTTTCACTCACAAAATATTCACAAATCCATGATTCTAAATTTGAAGTGACAGGAAAGATGCACAAATGTGTAAATCAAAGTTTTCATAAATGGCACGACAACTGCAAATTTGTAATGCAATATTTGCTTATATTTAGTGTGCTTGCTTCAGCAAATCATTCAACATAGTCTGGAATCAAGATCGGTCATTACATTTTTTTTATTACACTTGTACTTTTTCTGCAATTGAATTGTATTTACAATATTTTGGCCCCATATCATTATAAAATGTAAGTTTCACTTGCGCTTTGACAATGGCTCTGTCTCTACAAGGCACTAGATGGCTTGGCCGTGGTGGCACGGTGCTTGCACTGCTGCCTCACAGCAAGAAGGTCCTGGGTTCGATTCCCGCCTGGGGCGCTGTTGTGTCTGGGGTGCCCAGGTGGGTTATCTCCCGGGCCTTTCTGTGTGGAGTTTGCATGTTCTCCCCGTGTTCACGTGGGTCTCCTCCTGTAAAGAACCCCATCTAAAAACATGCAACATCCTGTCCTGTCCCTGACCAAGATGGCGACGTACACCTAGAATTGGTCCCCGGGCGCTGGTATTGGCGGCTGCCCACTGCTCCCTGGCTGTCCCTGGAGGAAGGTCGGCGGGGATGGGAAAAAAGCCGAAACTTTGACATTCAACTTGGACACTCTACCCTGTGTGTGTGTGTGTTGCGTTCGGCGGCCACTTCCCCCCTGCATGTGTTGTGTGTGTTTGTGCATGCACCACCGAAGTTGCAAATAAAGTCAAATTAGTCAGAGACTGTCAAATGTGACCATGGCTGTCTTTCACACTGTCCAGAGACCACAAACTCAGTTTGTGGTTTACTGTTAGATGAATGAATAGAAAACACAAAGCTGGACATGAAATATGTCTACATTTTGATTTTATGGAGTTTCCATACAAATAATTATTACAACTATTTATACTTTTAATACTTTCAATATGTTTAATACTATGATTTGTATTATTTTCAATACTATTACTACTATTACAGCTGTAAATGCTTCTACTTTTTCTGTGAATGCTTCAACTACTACTACTACTACTACTGCTACTTTTGCTACTACTCCTGCTACTACATCTACTACTACTTCTACCATTATTACTTCTGCTAATACTACTACTACTACTACTACTGCTTCTACTGCAGCTATTACTAACAGCCAGGGTCACAGCGTCTCCCTCTGGTGGCTGACTCATGTGACCCTGGCTGTCTTTGACAATATTCACAGACCAGAGACTCAGTTTGTGGTTTACTGATGACTGAATAGAAAACACAAACCACTGCTTCTGCTACTACTTCAACTATTACTAATTCTGCTACTACTATTTTTGCTGCTACTACTATATTTTACCACTTACTGCTTGTGCTTATAAGATAAGATAAGAGAGACTTTATTAATCCCGCCGTGGGGAAATTCACGTTATAGCAGCTCACAACATACTACTACTACTATACTACTACTACTTCTGGTACTACTATTTCAGCTACTACTACTACTGCTGCTGCTATTACTTCTGCTTTTACTTCTTCTACTACTATGATTTCTTAACAGAATCTTTCTGAAAATTATCTTCAGAAAATGTAACCTTTTCTAGTTATTTTTGTACTTGAATCAATATATACACCGGATGATGCGCTACAGGATGAGGGGTGGGGTGGGGGCCGGACTCCTCCTGAAGTCCGCTTCGAGGTGGTACACTGGGGAAGACGGAAGAGGAGCAACTGCATGTCGGCCTGGCTCTTCAGCAGGGTGTTGACAGCCTCCTCCATCGTCCAAGCTCTAGTTATAATTCCCCTCACCTGTGTGATCAGAGTGCCCACATTCTCCACCAAATTCTGCCGAAAGTTAATGCTGGCCAAATTAGCTGACAACTTGGTTAAACGATATCACCAGATCCTCCTCTGCACCCTTGGATGATATTTCAGGTTCTGCACTCTCCCTGTTCTACCTGACGGGTTGTTCCTACCAGGTGACACTGAGAGGGTCCGTTTCAGAACCACGCAGGCTCACTACTGGGGTCCCGCAAGGCTCGGTTCTGGTCCTCTTTTGTTTTCCCTTTACACAATATCTCTTGGTTCTGTTATCCACTCCCATGACTTTTCCTACCACCGCTATGCCGATGACACCCAGCTGATCTTGTCATTTCCCCCCTCTGACACACAAGTGGAGGCACACATTGCTGCGTGCCTGGCAGACATCTCAGAGTGGATGTTGATACACCACCTGAAGCTCAACCTGGACAAGACTGAGCTGGTGTTCCTGGTGTCCGCAGCAAGACCTGGCCATCACCATTGATAATGCTGTGGTGACGTCAACTGGGACTGCAAGGAATCTGGGTGTGACCCTGGACGACCAACTGTCGTTCTCGGCAAACATTGCAACTTCCTCCTTGCTGGTGGCCCGGCGTCTGCCATCAGACCTCTGGAGCCTGTTCAGAAAGCTGCAGCTCATCTGGGGCCTCATTTATAATGGTTGCTACGCGCAATTAACGGGGGTGAAATGTGCGTACGCATATTTTACCGCAAACGTCGGGATTTATAGATAAATTCTATGCGGTAAAAGGTGCGCACTTCTACACATCCTTTCACCCATGCGTAGAGCTCACCGCTTTTTCAGACACGGGAAGAATCAGCGACGCCCGATGGGGAGATCACAAAATAATGCTCAATCCTCTTAAAAACATAGTTTTATAAGTGTGCTTTCACAGGGTTTGTGGTCTGTTGTATCTGTTAAGTTACTACTTAAAACCTATTTTTATACAAAGGCATTCTCTTAACCATTATTTTACCGGGCGGCACCAGGATGAAATACAATAAAACTCATTGATTTAAGTTCAAGTTCAAGTAGTTTATTTGTCACATACACACACAAGGTGTGCAGTGAAATGCAAAAGTGGCAATGCTCACAGGAATATGCAAAAGGGCAATAGTTCACAGTATTTACAGTAAAAAAAACAACACAATATTTACAGTATTACGGTAATTACAGTAAGAGCTCTTATATATATAAAAAAAACAATATATACAGTAAGAGCACTTTGGAAATGAAAATATAAAATATAAAATAAGAGGTAGGTAGGGGAAATTGTATGAATGTAATAAACTATAAATTATGTGTAGTCATTACCTAAGTGTGTGTGTGTATAAGAGGGGCAGTGTGTGGGTCTTGGTGGGGTCCTGGTGAGGTCGGAGTTCACTGTCCTGATGGCCTGAGGATAGAAACTCCGTCTCAGTCTCTCTGTTTTGGCAGGGTGACTACGGAGGCGCTTGCCTGACTGCAGCAGCTGAAACAGTCCGTTGTTGGGGTGGTGAGGATCCTTCATGATCCTGCAGGCTCTGGTTTTGCACCTCCTGGTATACAAGTCCTGCAGGGTGGGGAGTGTAGTTCCAATAGTGCATTCGGCCTTCCTGTCCTGAGCGGAGCTGTTGCCAAACCAGGCAGTGATGCTTCCTGTCAGGATGCTCTCTACAGCCCCAGAGAAGAAGGACTGAAGGATCCTCCGGGAGACTTTCAATTTCCTCAGTTGCCTGAGGTGGTAAAGGCGCTGCCTCGTCTTCCTCACCAGAGTGTCTGTGTGTGTAGTCCATGACAGGTCTTCGGTGATGTGGACTCCCAGGTATTTATACCTGCTCACCCTCTCCACAGTAGTCCCATTAATCCTCAATGGTGAATACGTCCTCTGTTGTTGTGTCCTCCTAAAGTCCACAATCAGCTCCTTAGTTTTGGTGACGTTCAAGAGGAGGCTGTTGTCCTGGCACCAGAGTGACAGATCAGCAACTTCCTCCAGGTAGGCCTTCTCATCGTTGTCGGAGATCAGGCCCACCACCACTGTGTCATCCGCAAACTTGATGATGGAGTTGGAGCTGAACCTGGCCACACAGTCATGTGTGTACAGAGAGTACAGTAGGGGGCTGAGGACGCAACCCTGGGGGGATCCTGTGTTCAGGGTGAGGGGGTTGGAGGTGTGTCTACCCACCCTGACCACCTGGGGCCTGGCGGTCAGGAAGTCCAGGATCCAGGCACACAGGGGAAGGTGCAGATGTAATCCTTTATTAGCCTCTCGAAGCATTTCATGACCACCGAAGTGAGGGCCACCGGTCGATAATTAGTCAAGCATGCTGGAGAAGCATTCTTGGGCACAGGGACAATAGTGGATCTCTTGAAGCAGGCGGGGACCACAGACTCAGCCAGGGAGATGTTGAATATAGTGGTGAACACTGGAGCTAGCTGATTAGCACAGGTCTTCAGTACTCGTCCAGATACGGTGCGCTAACGGTGATGTTGTTAGCCGGCGAGCTAGCGCTGTTGTTGCTAGCCTCAAACAGTGCATAAAATGAGTTCAGGTCGTCTGCTAGGGATGCGTCGGCACTCACAATTGCGGGGGGGGGGGGGGGGGGGGGTCTGCCCTGGTAGTCCGTTATAGTCTGTAGCCCCTGCCATAGGTGTCTGGTGTCGCGCTGCTCCATCTGCGACTCCACTCTGTCTCTATACCTCCTCTTGGCCTCCTTCACCGCCCTTCTCAGTCCATAGGACGCTGCCTTGTGCTCGTCCATGTTGCCGGATACAAGACTGGAGTTATAGGCAGCAGTGGGCATTCAAAGCGTCGCGGATGGATCTATCGACCCACGGTTTTTGGTTGGGAAAGGACCTAACTTTTACCGTGGGGACGATGGTGTCCACTAGCGTTGCTATGAAGCTCGTTACTACTTCCGTAAACTCGCTGACGTCCCTGGAACTGGGTTGGAACATGTCCCAGTCTACGTCACACAGAGCGTCTTGTAGCTCAGCCTCTGATTGGTCAGACCACCGCTTTACGTCCCTCGTCACTACTGCTTCCCGTGCTATCCTTTATTTATACTCTGGTAGCAGGAAAATGGCGGCATGGTCTGATTTGCCGAACGGAGGGAGAGGGACAGCCTTGTAGCCTCTCTTGAACGGCGTATAGCAGTGGTCCAACGTTCTTCCCCCTCTGGTAGCACACATGATATACTGGTGAAAGTTCGGCATGACTTTCTTTAGGTTCGCCCTATTAAAGTCTACAGCCACCACCATAGCCGCGTCGGGATGCTTGTTCTGATGCCGACATAACACATCCTGTAGGTCCGATAGTGCTACGTCGGTGTCCGCTTGTGGTGGTATGTAGACGGCTGTGGTGATGACCGAGCTGAACTCCCGGGGAAGATAGAATGGACGGCATGAGATGAGATGTTCCAGGTTCGACGAGCAGGAACGAGAAAGAGTCTTAATGTATTTGGGATTGCACCACTTGTTGTTGGTCATGAAGCAAACTCCTCCACCCTTGGATTTGCCAGACTCTTCCGTTCTGTCCGCATGGAAAACAGAGAAGGATGCTGGCAGAGGTGGACGGTGGGCTTGAACTCTTAGTCTGTTCCGAATTCCGCTCCGTTTTCCCCAATGTTTCCTCCTTCATCTCCCCGTAGATGCGTCTCCACTGTTGTTGTTGTGGCTCGCTCGTACTATCTCTGCCAGCCATGCTGGGTCGATGGAAAAAGTGGACAAAAACCTTTGTTTTGCGCAAAAGTTTATGTCCAGAAGTGTGCTGCGTTTGTATGATGTTAGTGCCGATGTGTTTGAGCAAAAAAAGATATTAAAAACAAAAAAAACGCACAATCTCCGCGGAGCTACCACGACGGCATCTAGAGATGGCCGCGCCATCTTGAGACACCATGCAATAGACTCAGAAAGGCTAAATAACAACATAATGCTACTGTTCAAAATCAAAGAATACATTTATTAATCTGAGACTCACATAAGAACGGAGCACTGCAGAGAATCTATGAACGATAACGATTCTGTCAAAATCCCTTCAGTCTCATTTAAGTGTTAAAAAGTGATCATTTGTGTCTAGGAGACATAAAGGGTATAAATATAAGATCTCTTCTTGTATTTTCCTTTCCTATGGGTACGTTCATATCAATACCAAAGGCATGTATATTTATAAAGACTTGGACTTAGTATTTATATTGTTTGAAGACAGATCAGGGGCTACAGTACATTTTCAACCTTATAGTAGTTTAATGAGGAATTAAATTGTGAGGTGAGAAAACAACAGAAGACAGAATGGAGGTTGGCGAAGCTGTTTTTTTTTTTTACTAATAATCACATTTTTACAGCTTTATGGAGTTGGTTTTCAGGTAGCGGCAGCACTGAAGCTCACTGAGAAATGTGATGTGAGGATACTGACATCTAGTGATGGAAACAGGCAGAAACACACACACACTATATAGACGGTGCCTGGGACAAGTTTGGGGACACCCTGACTTTAATGTAATGTTTGATTAGCTCGGTTACTTTTCAATGCCTGCAAGAAAATGCCTGCAAAGTTTTAGACAACATAAAGCAGCTATTTACTAATACTTTGGGTATATTTATGCAACACTCAGCTTCATGTTTATCAAGTGTAGGTTTTGCCTCAATACTGATTTGACTTGATTTTGATTTTTTCCCCCAAACTATTGTTAAAGGCACATATTGAAAATCTTTTGCCTGAAAAGTGGTTTCAACACCTGAAAGGCAGCCACTGATGAGTGCTGACAGTCGTCATAAATATTTACATGTGTGAAAATAAACCGAGTTAGTCTTTAATGTGTTAAGGTATTGCAAACCGACAAGGGTGCTTATTTACTAAAAACATTCAAAAGCTAGGTGTCCCGAAACGTTTGACAGGCAGTGTATGTAAATATATACCAATTCTGACACTGTAAGCTGTGCTCTCTCTCTCTCCAGGGAACAGCAGAAGACACTATTGATTATCAGTCTTGTTTAACAAGTCTTAATCTGCTTTGTTACAGAAACATACACATTTTAAAACACATATGAATAATTACTTATGAATGCGGTTCAGTACCCTCAGTATCTGCTGTCTTATCTCTGTCGTTCTGAGCCCGTAGACAATGGAGTTGAAACAACCTGGGAAGAGCAAATACATTGTGCTGATGAAGACGCGGCCGGACCGAGAGAGATTATTTTTGATTCGATATGACAAGAAAGCAGTCAGCAGGATGATGAGGTTGACACTTATAACAATGATGTGAGTCACACAGGTGTTAAGGGCCTTGCCCCCCGATGTCCCAGACCTGAACACAGACCAGAATATGATCACATAAGATATGAAAACAATAATAAAGTCTGTCACAGAGATGAAGAAGATAGTCATCAACCCCACCAGGTTGTTGATGGAGGTGCTTCCACAGGCCAGCTGCACCAAGGCCATGTGTTCACAGAAACAGTGATCTATCACATTTCTGAAGCAGAATGGCAACCTCCCCGCCAGACTCACCATCACAGTATTCATAAGAAAATTTCTGATGAAAAGGGGGATCACAAATTTGAGGAAGCGTGGTACAGCCATAGAGTTATGGTAGTAGAGTGGTGTGCAGATGGCAAAGTAGCGATCCAGGGCCATCCACACTAAAAACGTGGACTGGAAAGCACCAGTGAAATGAATGCAGTGCATCTGAGTTAAGCAGCCTGTCAGAGAGATACCCCTCCAGTCAAATAAGAAATTCAGCAACATGCTTGGGACAAAAAACATCAGCTGGGTCAAGTCCACGCAGGTCAGGAGAGCAATGAGAATATACATAGGTGAATGGAGAACTCTCTGGGAAACAATCACATATAACAGCAGAGAATTGGCTGAGACAGACAGTAAAAACATGAAAGAAAACGGAATGGAGAGGAGAGGCCGCAACTCTCCCAGTTCATTAAAACCATTGAGGATGAAGTGTGTGTGGGAGACATTCTCCATCAGCGGGTCCATGTTGTCCTCCGTTGGGATTTTAATGTGATCTGCCTAGATAGAGGGATAAAAACCTTTCCATAATTATGGAGGGCAAGAAACTAATTTACTCTGTTGGCTACAGAGCCAGGTGGATCCCAGAAGTCACTAGTCACTTTCACTAGTTCATCACAGACCGAGAAAATCTGAGAAAATCATTTCTGCCAGAGACAGATTCCAGTTACAGACAGAATTTACCAGCATGTGGCATGGTAAACTGATTCAGAAGTTTCTCAGTGAAAAGAACACATCCACGCCTCTTTTTTTTTTTATGATACAAACCTCAGTAAACAGAAAGTCCAGAGTTCTCTCAAGGGGTTAATTTTACATCATGTTACGTGACAAAGGGAGGAACTGATGCATTGAAAATACAAAACACTTAAAATCTGTCATGCCATAATTTCCTTTTCACACATATATACCACAGTAAATAACTACATTTCCTATTAAATGCTATTGAAAATTTTGCATTGTTAAAAAGAAATCCCCCAATATCCAAAAACCTGTTTTACACATTGCCAGTCTGACAGTGACCTTCATTAAATTCCTAATAAGCAGCAGAGGCTGTATGTCCTTCAGGCAGTGTGTGTGCTGATGGCTTGGCCTGTCACTGCTTCACAAGACTGGCTCAGTGTTAATACCCTTTGTCTGTTCCTGCCATTGGCTGCTGACAGAGTCCAACATTACAGACAGTCATGTGACCATCTGAAACTCCAGAGACTGTCCGGTCCATTTTGTTGATCACTAGTCAAATTAACTGGCGCCACCTTATGGTAAAAAGATCTTACTGCTTGGCTACAACAGACAGTCCTGTTGGAAGCTGGTGAATGACTTTTGTATATATTATTATAATATTATACAGCAAGCCTCGTCTTTTCTGGGTCTTGGTTCACCGTGTCAGGGATTATTCTGAAATAATGAACAGCTCCCCTGTACACTCATCATCACATCACTACACAAATTTGATGTAGTCTATGGCAGTTCCGCTTTAGGAAAAATGTAATTTTCAGTCAACAGCAGTGTGGCAGGAAGGAACCACAGGGATGGATGAGAAGCTGACAGTGCGCTGCCTTGTTTAATTTGTCAAATGTGATTTGTGTTTGGATCAGCTGACGATCAGCTGATGTTGTGCGCATGACTTACGGGCCTGACATGCAATGCTTCATTTCAGTCAGGAACATTACATTTTTACATTACAGTCATTTAGCAGCTGCTTTGATCCAAAATGACTTACAAAGGTGATAGCTTACTCTATATGGGGCTCCAACCCACGACACAGAGTAATGCACTACTAACTCAGCTAACTGGGCCCACTGCTAACTAAAACACTCGAACACCATGCAGCATACTAAAGATTCAGCATCTCGCATTGATAACACCCAAACAGCAGAACCATGTTGCAATGCCCTTCTTATTTGAGGCGTGTTAAGTCCCCTCAAATGAACATCCAAACAGCAGTATATTACATTACATAAAATTACAGTCATTTAGCAGATGCTTTTATCCAAAGCGACTTACAATAAGTGCATTCAACATAGGTACGCCAGAGGACTACGAGTCACCAGAAATCATAGTGCATTTCCTTCTTCAACAAGCATCTAAGAACAGAACCAGCTTTCTGAACAAGCTCCAGAGGTCTGATGGCAGATGCCAGGGCACCAGCAAGGAGGGAGTTGCAGTAGTCCAGGCGGTAGATGACAAGAGCCTAGATGAACACCTGTGCTGTCTCGTCAGTGAGGAAGGGGCGAATCCTCCGGATGTTGTAGAGGAGGAATCTGTAGGAGCGTGTCACTGATGCAATGTTTGCCGAGAACAACAGTTGGTCGTCCAGGGTCACACCCAGATTCCTCGCAGTCCGCAATACTTGTCTCTTTTCCCTTTAATGCTTGCAAGCAGAGTTGAAACTACACACAACAGGGTGTACATTTATACACGTTACTCTGATTACCTCTATATACACACATAGTAAAAGGCAGTAAAAGTGAAGATATATGCAAGGCCATGCACACTCACCCAGCCGGGATAGTTCCCATTGTTAAAAGAAACGTTCTGCACCAACTTTTGACACCAGGACCTCCTCATCCTTGAGATTTCCCAGGTCAAACTTTCAGTCAGGTCAAGAGGTAAAGAACATACACACACATTCCTCTTCAGTGGCTCAGTGGTTTTCCAGTGGCTGTGACTATACTTATGCATACATATTATAAGCACACTTACATTATTATTTTCCATAACAGATGCAAACGGGAAGAGTGCAGAGCCTGTGATACGAATCCCCTCAAAGCTGGAGAGGTGGATCTGGTGGTTCACCGTGTTGAATGCTGCAGACAGGTCCAGGAGTATCAGGACAGAGGGGAGAGAGTTTGCTCGCAGAGGACCGTCTCGGTCGAGTGACCCACCTTGAACCAGGACTAGTGGGTGTCCAAGAGGTTGTTCTGGTGGAGGTACAAGGACAGTTGATTAAAGACAGCACGTTCAAGAGTTTTGGATAGGAAGGGTAGAAGGGAAACCGGTCTGTAGTTTTTGACCTCAGGGGGGTCAAGTGTTGGTTTCTTCAGAAGGGGGGTGACTCTGGCAGTCTTGAAAGCAGAGGGAAAGCATCCAGACACTAGGGATGTGTCGATGAGGTGGGTCAGGAAGGGAAGGAGTTCAGGTGCAGCAGACTGAAGGAGAGGGGAGGGGACTGGGTCAAGGGAGCATGTGGTGGGGCGGCTAGATGTAACAAGGTGAAGGACCTCGTTTGGGGAGAAGGGAGAAAAATGGGATAGGGAGGGAGGTGGGGAGGGAAAAGATGGAGTTTCAAAGAGTTTTTTAGGGTTGGAAGCAGAAGTTTGAAGTTAAGACGGTGCTCCGGGAGTTTGCCTTTTCTCCATTTGCGTTCAGTACGCACTGAGTCTGACAACCAAGGGGCAGGTGGAGTTTGGCATGCAGGCCTGGAGGTGAGGGGACAGAGATGGTCCAGCCTATGTGTAGCAATAACATGTCGCAAACTTAATAAATTAGCTTTTAACTGAGGTGACAGCCAGCAGCATGATTCCAACAGCGTATCTACATAGGGATTAAAACACCCCAGATGCAGTTGAGACACCAATTTGTGGACTAAAGGTAACTTGAAAGGAGGATGTTTATGGCCATTGAAAACAAGATGAATGGAGGGATTTCCGAGTAAACTTTAAACTGATGTATCCATACACCTCAGATAAAATGGAATACCCCAACCGGGGCCTTAATGGAGGCAGCTGCAGTTTGTGTGATTTGAAACAGTGATCTATGAAAGCACAAATCACAGGTATATTAACTGGGAGTACAGCTGTAGAAAAAGCAGGGGTGTTGGTGGTTTGGTTGGCTACTTCCGCAAGGAGTGCACCTTAACTGAGGTGGAGTGGTTTGGGTTTGCCTCCTGCCCCAGTCTGGAGGGGACCTAATGTGTCCCGGAAGGGTACAGTGGGGTAGATACAAGGCTCTGTTGGATTCTGGCTGTATGCAGACCATGATCCATCAAAGCCTGTTTAAACCCAGGGCTTTGGTGGAGGCATCGTGGGTAAAAATTTGATGTGTGCATGGAGATATTCACACATATCCTGTGGTGGTAGTGGAACTTTGTTACCATGGGAAAAAGCATAGGGTATAAATGCCACAAGGGCAACTAACATTTCAATCATTATAAAAGCATAGTGCAGTGACCAGAATTTAAGATTAGATTTGGACCCTTCATCTAAACTAACAAGATTTCTCAAAAGTGTTTTGAGCAATGGAGAAGTCTGGATATAAAAGAACACCCCTGATGAATAATTCTCATAGTGAAATACAGATGGCCTAATAAAGGAAGCATGGTGGTCCATTTAACGTGTGACGATCCATCTAACACGTGGTGGTCCATCTATTTCGTGGTGATTGATCTAGTGCATGGTGGTCCAGCTAACGCGTGGGGGTCCAGCTAACGCACGGTGGTCCATCTAATGTGTGGTGGTCCATCTAACACGTGGTGGTCCAGCTAATGCAGGTAATGCTAATGTAACATATATTCTTTTATTTTAAACAAATTGCTCGGCACACAGGATGGTCTGGCCTCCTCCTACAATAAACCTTCCTCCATGAACTTAAAGTTAAGGGAGGTACGTGCATTGAGTAAGGAGGATCCTCTTGCTTCCTTTGATTGAGCAGACAGCTCACAAGCAGAGAATGTAAAGTATGGTGATGGGCATATGGGTAATTGTTGGGCCCTGCCTGGACCGTTACAATGACAACCCTGCCCCCCCCCTATCTCACTGAATAGATAGGGGGCCTTTAAAACGGCCGTGATCAAGCCATTACTGAAAAAAACAAACCTTGTACTTTCCACTCCACCGAAACTCCACTCACAAGAGTGGTCAATGATCTCCTGTTAGCTATTGACTCCAACTCAACCTCAGCACTATTGCTACTTTACCTGAGTGCAGCCTTCAACACAATTGATCATACAATACTCTTGAACCATCTTGAAAATGATATTGGTATTCGGGGATCAGCACTTTCTTGGTTTAGGTCTTATCTACTTGATAGATCACATCACGTCTTTTACAACAACATGACCTCAGTGTTGCAATGTGGACTTTGGGCTCTGTCCTAGGCCCACTACTATTCTATCTATATGTTACCACTCTGATTTGCTAATTTTGCATTAACTTCCACTGTTATGCTGATGACACTCAAATTTACGTACCCGTCAAACCAACCAATTTCAAAAACTAGAGGCCTGCCTATTGGAGGTCAAATGTTGGATGTCGCTAAACTTCCTACTTCTTAATGTAAACAAAATGAAGATGCTGATTGTACGACCAGCTAGACATAGACATTTGTTTGAGAATAGTACTTTTGATAGTTGTGTAATCTCCCAGAGCCCATACGTTAAAAACCTTGGGGTAAAATTCGACCCTACCCTCTCATTCGAGTTGCATATTAAGGAGACTACTAAAACAGCGCTTTATCATCTTGCAATATTGCCAAGATTCAACCCATGCTAACAGAGGCAGACGCAGAAATTTTAGTACATGCCTTTATATCATTGAGAATCAACTATTGCAATGTCCTTTTTTCGGGCTTACCTCTTTAATGCTCTATTCCACACAAAGCTTAAACCACTACATTCTAAACATGAAACATGTATCTTTAAGCATCGAAATCTATTGGCATACACAAACAGGCTTCTGATGAGGCTCTCATCTGAGGGGGAAGAAAGAATTAGTAAGAACACACTGGACACAGTGCTGCTCTCAAGTCAGCTCAATATTGAATGAACATTTTGCTCAGTAGCAAGCTTGGCAGGCCAGGCCAATCAATTACACATTATGAACAGCTGACCAATGGCATCCCGGTCAATCTACTGCATCCCTAACCTGCCTCTACGCACGTTACAGACTCTACCACCCACACCTGTCATTCGTCCTGGACTTATACTTATGTTTTGATTAGGGCTGTCAAAATTAACGCGTTAATCCAGATTAATTCATTTGCATGATTAATTTGATTACAATTTTTAATGCAATTAACACATGCGCGGCGCACAATGACTCAAAATCCCACAATTCCACTCACTGGCGCGGATTGGTGCTCCAACGCTATCGGGCGGCAGAACCAACTCGATAAAGATGGACGACTCTAAACAACATATTGGCCCTCTCGATGGGAAGTTTGAGTACAAAAAAACCCAAGACGGGACAATCGACCGACATAAAGTAGTTTGCAAACTCTGCAGGAAGGATATTTGCGAGCACTGCTGGCTCGCAAATATCTCGCCACTCCTGCAACCACCGTTCCGTGTGAGACTGTTCTCAGTCGCAGGTAACATTGTACATAAGAAGGGGTCAGCTCTACTCTCCGGTAATGTAAACAAGTTAGTCTGTCTCAGCAGCTGGCTAAAAGATGAGTAAGAGGGCCACATTAATATGGATATTTGTTTGATTAAAAAAAAGAAAGAAAAAATGTGGTTGGTAAATATGGTGTGGTTGGTATGTTTTTTTGTTTTTTTATTTTGATATCTGGACACCATATCTCTTCTATAGTTTAAATAAAACACATGTTAAGTGTATATATCGCCTTCTGTCATGAGTCTTTTTGCCCCCACAAAATGAAATACAATTAATAATGAATGGGTATTAATCGTGATTAATCTAAATTAATCCACAGCGGCCCTGTGATTAATCGGATTATAAATGTGAATCGTTTGACAGCCCTAGTTTTGATATCTTGTATACACTGTGTATTATTGCCTTCAAATATACACAACTATACACACAATTTGTCAGCATGTACTCATACACTTTATCCTATACTCTTTTAATATATTTAATTGTTATTATTCTACTTAATTTTGATTCTAGTGTCTTTTGCACTGTAGGCAGGGCTTTGTAAGTAAGCATTTCACTGTATGGAACACATCTGCTGTATCTACTATATGTGAAAAAAAAAACTTGACTTGACCTCCAACAGACTAAAATTAGCTAGTAGTACAGTAGCTACTGACACACATGGTTCAGGACAACAGACCTTCAACAGACTAACATAGTAGTACAGTAGCTACTGACACATGATCCAGGACAACTGACCTCTAACAGTAGTTAGTCTGTTGGCCTGGACAGCTCAGTTTGAGACTCTCAGGGTTGTGGGTTCGATCCCCACATAGCGCCAACTATCACCTTTGTAAGTCACTTTGGATAAAAGTGTCTGCTAAATGACTGCAATGTAGTACAGTAGCTACTGACAGACCAGGACAACAGACCTCTAACAGACTAACATAGTGTGTCTGTATGGCCAAGCATTACTTTGTGTATTCTTCTGAAATGTAAAATTTTCATTTCACTTTATATAGCTTAGGTTTCATACTGTATATTTTAACACATTTTGTTCTTTTTTGAATAAAGTTTCATATTGCATGGACAGTGGGTGGGCAGCAGGGAATGAGATGTGTGATTTCATCATGTTTACCATGTTGTCAGTCATTCTTACAGTAATGAGCCTCTGAGGAGCCCCACACGTATTTGCTGCATCAACAGCAGCTGTTTCCATCCAGTCATTTACAGTAACATACACAAGGCTTCTCTGTGGACAGCTGGACACTCAGATGGCACTAAGCAGCTTCACCAAGAGGCCAATTAGCAGACTGTGCAGCCAGGAGTCATGGGAAGACCTCTCTGTGCATCACCATGGCTGCTTGTTCTTTGTACAACAACACATTTCACACTAGGGCAGTGGGCAGGGTGAAGGTGCATTTCTGACCTTCAGAGTTCAGATCTGGTTCTCTACGCCATTCTCTAATGGAAGCTATGTAATACTGGAAAGGCCAAGCTGCAGTCAACTAAATTCTTCAGCTATGACAATGTCTGTCTGTGACTTTTCCTATACCCATTTTCTGTAACCAGTGACTTAGGAAATAGTTTTAAATTATATTTCCCCCCTTCAGTTGATGGCTTGTTGGCCTTCTCTTAAACCCACCAAATCCACTGGTCTTATAAAACAACCCTAAAATAGAAATCACATGTCTATTATCTTGGACAATTCAGTTTAGATTTATGGACATAATCAATTAGAGGCAAAGCTCTTGTCAAAGCCTATTGATGTTCCAGAGAGATGGTCACACTACCTGGT
The DNA here is from genome assembly GCA_034670385.1 of Hoplostethus mediterraneus. Lineage (NCBI taxonomy): Eukaryota > Metazoa > Chordata > Actinopteri > Trachichthyiformes > Trachichthyidae > Hoplostethus > Hoplostethus mediterraneus. The sequence continues at coordinate 1,029,550 of JAXDDW010000110.1, forward strand.
TCATAACTGTTAGCACAATAATATGATGAGTAGGATGTTTGTTTCTAATTGATTTGAGTTCTATACAAAAAAAGTTTTTATAATGTTATAATAAAAATTTACAGATTAGAGGCTTGTTATGAATAATATAAGTCAGTTGTGTTTCACGGTAGACAGATGCTTTAATTAACTAATGAAATAGTTCACATTCAAAGGAAAGGAAAGAAGTAAAATCATTGCCACTTGTTGAATCAAAATGGTTGCACTTGTCCGATCCCTAGTCAGCTCTGATCAGCATGGTCAGTACTGATCAGGTCTGGGCCGCACTGCTCAGTTCTGGTCAGCAAGGTCAGGTCTACTCAGCTCTGGTCAGCACTGGTTAGGTCTAGAAAGCACTCGTCAGGTCTGGTCAGCACTGATCAGGTCTGATCTGCACTGGTTGGCGTGGTCCGAACTGTTAGGTCTAGTCAGCACTGGTCAGCACTAGCCAGGTCTAGTCAGCACTGGTTAGCTCTGGGTAACACTGTCAGTGTTACATCCCCTTGGTGAAAAACGGAGACGATAACAACCAAAGAATTTGAAGGAGTCAAGGTAGAAGTGAAAATGAAAGTGATTTATTTTTTAGCTCATCTCGATACTGGCAAACATAACAAAGCTTCTCAAAATGTGGGGGAGGATGGGACAAAGTAGTCATGCCAAATAAATAGAAATCAATATAACAAAACTGGCCTGGCAAATCCCTACCCCCCTGAAAACCAAAACACAAACAAAAGACCTAACCTGCTTATCTAAAACAAGAACTTCACCAAAACGAATATAGAGGTGGCACCAACCAATAATCCTAGTGTCTCTAGACAAAAGTTAGCATGTGTGTAAAGGATACCCCAATTCACCTATTGTCCTCAACCTCCCATCACATACCTTTTTCTACTATTCCTGACAAGTTTGCTAAAACAGTGCAACAACAGCTCAGGCAGGCTAAGAGCAGAGAACAAAGAGTTCTAGAATTCTTAAGGCGTGCTCATTTTACTGAGGGCCCTGAATGACGATAGGCCAGCTCGAAGTCCGAGGGAAACAATGAGCAGCATGACCGGATTGCACAGGTGAAAACCAATCATGTCGTTAGCACCTGAAGAGAAAACAAGGGAGGGGGAGAGAAAGAAAAGCAGGAGGGAAGAAAAACAGACCGCAGAGGCACTTTTTCCCTGCCTGGCACATAACAGTCAGCACTGGTCAGCTGGTCAGCTCTGGTCAGCACTGGTCAGCATGATAAGGTCTAGTCAGCTCTGGTCAAGTCTGGTTAGCACTGGTCAGCACTTGTCAGGTCTGGTCGGCACTGGTCAGCATGGTCCGCACTAGTCAGCACTGGTCAGGCCTAGTTAGCACTGGTCAGCACTGGTCAGCATGGTCCGCACTGGTCAGGTTTGGTCAGGTCTGGTCAGCACTAGTCAAGTCTGGTCAGCTCTGGTCAAGTTTGGTCAGTATTGATCCTGGAGCCAAGAATGGAACCACAGCCCTGAAGCAACACAATACATGAGTTGTGAAAGTGTGATTGACCTTTAGGCTTAAATCCCTTCAGGACATTGTAAAAATGCAATTTGTTGTAGCCCAAGGGATAGTTAGAACTAAATAACATGATCAACATCATCCATATCCCACCAGTGCCTGGCGAGCTATAGAATGGTAGTAGGGACGGGAGACTAATGTTAAGCAGTAAACTCAATATGTCAGAACCTCTTACTGATCTTCTGCAAGTGTTACTGGTCTAATTATAATAATGGAATTGTACTAGGAGTCCACTTGATATCCCCATTGACATACCTGACAAACACCACAGCAGGTGATTTCACTAATTAGTTCCTCTGTGGTCGAAGGTGTGCAATCAGTGAAATCACCTGCTGTAGTCTTTGGTTGGAACAGAGATATAACGAATCAGAATCAAATTGTTTAATTGTTTTACAGAGGGGACAAAAATACATCTGAGGGGCTAAGCCCCTTTAATACCCCTGTCATTTTAGCTCCTTATGCTCAATGTTGTATCACTTTTAAACTGTTTTTTTTAAACACTGGGAGGAGTAGTGGGAAGACACTGGGAGGAGTCGTGGAAGGACACTGGGAGGAGTATTGGAAATACACTAGGAGGAGTAGTGGGAGGATACAGCGAGGAGTAGGTGGAGGACACTGGGAGGAGTAGTGAGAGGATACTGGGAGGATTAGTGGGACGACACTGGGAGGAATAGTGGGAGGACACTGGGAGGAGTAGTGTGACCACACTGGGAGAAGTAGTGGGACGACACTGGGATGAGTATTGGGAAGACACTGGGAGGAGTAGTGGGACGACACTGGAATGAGTAGTGAGAGGAGTAGTGGGACGACACTGGAATGAATGAGTAGTGGGAGAAGTAGTGGGACGACACTGGGATGAGTATTGGGAAGACACTGGGAGGAGTATTGGGACGACACTGGGATGAGTAGTGGGAGGACACTGGGAGAAGTAGTGGGACGACACTGGGATGAGTAGTGGGAAGACACTGGGAGGAGTAGTAGCATGACACTGGGAGGAGTAGTGGCACGACACTGGGAGGAGTAGTGGGAGGAGTAGTGGGATAACACTGGGAGGAGTAGTGGAAACACAATGGGAAGAGTAATGGAAGGACACTGGGAGGACTAGTGGGACGACACTGGGAGAAGTAGTGGGACAACACTGGGAGAAGTAGTGGGACAACACTGGGATGAGTGGTGGGAAGACACTGGGAGGAGTAATGGAAGGACACTGGGAGGAGAAGTGGGGGTCACTGGGAGGAGTCATGGAAGGACACTGGGAGGAGTAGTGGGACGACACTGGGAGGAGTAGTGGCAAGACACTGGGAGGAGTAGTGGGAGGACACTGGGAGGAGTCGTGGAAAGACACTGTGAGGAGTATTGGAAATAAACTAGGAGGAGTAGTGGGAGAATACTGTGAGGAGTAGGTGGAGGATACTGGGAGGAGTCGTGGGAGGACACTGGGAGGAGTAGTGGGGTGACACTGAGAGGAGTAGTGGAAGGACACTGGGAGTAGTCGTGGGACGACACTGGGAGGAGTAGTGGGACGACACTGAGATGAGTAGTGGGAAGACACTGGGAGGAGTAGTGGGACGACACTAGGAGGAGTAGTGGAAGGACACTGGGAGGAGTAGTGGGAGGACACTGGGAGGAATAATGGGAAGACACTGGGAGTAGTAGTGGGACGACACTGGGAGGAGTAGTGCAAGGACACTGGGAGGATTAGTGGGAGGACACTGGGATGAGTAGTGGAAGGACACTGGGAGGAGTAGTGGGACGACACTTGGAGGAGTAGTGCAAGGACACTGGGAGGAGTAGTGGGAGGACACTGGGATGAGTAGTGGAAGGACACTGGGAGGAGTAGTGGGACGACACTTGGAGGAGTAGTGGAAGGACACTGGGAGTAGTCGTGGGACGACACTGGGAGGAGTAGTGGGACGACACTGAGATGAGTAGTGGGAAGACACTGGGAGGAGTAGTGGGACGACACTAGGAGGAGTAGTGGGAGGACACTGGGAGAAGTAGTGGGAGGAGTAGTCGGAGGATACTGGGAGTAGTGGGACAACACTGGGAGGAGTAGTGGGAGGATACTGGGAGGAGTAGTGGGACGTCACCGGGAGAAGTAGTGGGACAACACTGGGATGAGTGGTGGGAAGACACTGGGAGGAGTAATGGAAGGACACTGGGAGGAGTAGTGGGACGACACTGGGAGGAGTAGTGGGAGGACACTGGGAGGAGTTGTGGAAGGACACTGTGAGGGGTATTCTACCTAGCAGTACTTTACCACCCACCCGGGCCCTATTCGCTCTTCTTAGAAGAGTTCTCCAATTTCATTTCAGACTTAGTGACCCGAGCTGATAACATTCTCATTATCGGTGATTTTAACATTCATCTGAATAATCCCACCGACCCCCTCAGTAAGGCCTTCCTAGATCTTATTGATACTTGCGGCCTCACTCAATTTGTTAATGAACCAACCCACCATGGCGGCAACACCCTTGACCTGGTTCTGACCCGTGGCATTCCTGTTTCTGCTTTAGTGGTCTCCTCTTATGTGCCTGCCCTATCTGATCACTATCTCATTAAATTTGAAATCGAATTGATCGTCCCACGCCAAAAGCGTGAAGATACTTATATTAGCCGTCGTATTAATGCCACTACGGCCTCGTTACTATCTGAAAAACTACCCAGTTTTCTCGCACCACTCTCTGGTCATGTTGGCTCGCTCGACAATTTCACCAACAAACTAAACGCTAGCCTTACCAACGCGCTTGACTCAATCGCCCCGTTAGTCACTAGAAAACACCACGCTAGGAGGTTTGCACCGTGGTTTACTAACGACACTCGAGCACTTAAACAAGCCTGTAGAAAACTAGAGCGTAAATGGCGATTGACCAAACTTGAAGTCTTCCGGCTTGCCTGGAATGATAGCCTGCTAAATTATAAATGTGCACTCTCGTCAGCCAAAACTGCACACCTCTCTAGGTTAATCAGTGCAAATAAAAACAACCCAAAGTTTCTATTCGACACTGTTACTAAACTAACACGGAATCCCTCCCCCTCTGATAGCGTTCTGTTTTCTCCAAATGATTTCATGTCCTTTTTTAGTCAGAAAATCACGCTGATTAGAGATGAGATCACCAGTACACTCTCTACTGGTGGTGCCGTCGCACCCCTGAGAAGTCCACTTGGTGTTTCCCAAACTGAATCTCTTTTCTCACAGTTTGAGTTAGTTTCCTTAGACTCTCTCACCAAGCTAACTCTGTCTTCAAAACCCACGACCTGCATGCTAGACCCTCTGCCTGCTAAACTGCTTAAAGAAGTTTTTCCTATCCTAGGACCCTCCATTCTTTATATGATCAATCAGTCGCTCTCCACTGGCACTGTGCCCTCTGCCTTTAAAGCGGCCGTGATCAAGCCACTACTGAAAAAAACGAACCTTGACCCCGCAGTACTCCAGAACTATAGACCAATCTCTAATCTGCCGTTCCTCTCCAAATTGCTTGAACGAACAGTAGCGAGTCAACTTACAGACTTTCTGTCAAAAAATCTACTCGATCCCTTCCAATCGGGTTTTAGATCCTTTCACTCGACCGAAACTGCACTTACGCGAGTGGTAAATGACCTTCTGTTAGCTATAGACTCCAACTCAACCTCAGCACTATTGCTACTTGACTTGAGCGCAGCCTTTGACACAATTGATCATACGATACTCTTGAACCGCCTTTAACATTATATTGGTATCCGGGGATCAGCCCTTTCTTGGTTTAGGTCTTACCTACTTGATAGATCACATCGCGTCTTTTACAACAACATGACCTCAGAGTGTTGCAATATGGACTTTGGTGTCCCGCAAGGCTCTGTCCTAGGACCACTGCTATTCTCTATCTATATGCTACCACTTGGTGGCATCATTCGCAAATTTGGAATTAACTTCCATTGCTACGCCGATGACACCCAAATTTACATACCAGTCAAACCAACCGATAACACCCAATTCCAAAAACTAGAGGCCTGCCTATCAGAGGTCAAATATTGGATGTCCCTAAACTTCCTACTTCTTAATGGCAGCAAAACTGAGATGCTGATTGTGGGACCAGCTAGACATAGACACTTATTTGAGAATACTACTCTCAATTTTGATAGTTGTGTAATCTCCCAGAGCCCACACGTTAAAAATCTTGGGGTAAAATTCGACCCTACCCTCTCATTCGAGTTGCACATTAAGGAGATCACTAAAACAGCGTTTTATCATCTTCGTAATATTGCCAAAATTCGACCCATGCTAACAGAGGCAGACGCAGAAATTTTAGTACATGCCTTCGTATCATCCAGAATCGATTATTGCAATGCCCTTTTTTCAGGCTTACCTACTGGGCGAACTAAAAAATTACAATTGGTTCAGAATGCTGCTGCCAGAATCCTGACCAAAACTAGGAAATTCGACCATATAACTCCCATTCTATCCTCATTACACTGGCTACCAATTCAAGCCAGATGTGACTTTAAGGTGCTTTTACTTGCATATAAATCATTACATGGGATGGCACCGTCCTATTTATCCGATTTGATTATACCATATAAACCGCCACGTGCCCTTAGATCTCAGGACGTTGGCTACCTGTCTATCCCAGCAGTCAAAAAGAAAACTGCAGGTAACAGAGCCTTTTCTTACCGGGCTCCATATCTATGGAACAGTCTGCCTGCCTCAGTCAGAGAGGCAGGCTCTATCGACGTCTTTAAGTCAAGGCTAAAAACCCATTTATTCTCTCTGTCATTTGACCAGCCCTGAGGGAGTGGCCCAGTCTCGTCTCAGAGTAAGGCTAGCCTAGTAAGGCTAGTCTAGTAAGGCTAGGCTCAGTCTCTTCTCAGAGTAAGGCTAGACCAGTTAGCTTATCCTAGCTCAGGGTCCTGCCGATGGATATTAGCATCCTGCCTGCATGTCCTATTGTTCTGGTCTACTTGCTGCTGTCCACTGACGCTGGTCATGTTTGTCTGTGTGAGCGCGTGTGTGTGTATGGGTGTGTGTGGGTGAGTCTCCTATCTGTTCCAGGCTGCAGCCCGGCAGAGTTGGCGTCTGCGTGGTCCCGCCTCCTAGGACGATGCTGACTGAGCGGGCGTTGCGTTCTCCTATCTGGGCAGAGTTGGCGCCTACGTGGTCCCCTAGTCCTATGATGACGTCGACTGAGTTGCCGTTGCTGTGATGCCCCATCAGATGTGGATGTCCCACCAAAATGAACTTTCATATATTGTGTATACTCTGCTTGCCCAAACACGGCATCTATTGCACGCCCAACCGTCCTGGTAGGGGGATCCCTCTCTGAGTAGCCCCTCCCAAGGTTTCTCCCACTTTTCCAATAAGGTTTTTGTGGGAGTTTTTCCTTGTCCTCTGTGAGGGTCTAAGGCTGGGGGATGTCGTGTACTAATCATTTATTATTTTCACATGCTGGGCATTGTGAAGCCCTTAGGGACTGTAACGGTGATTAAGGGCTATACAAATAAATGTGATTTGATTTGATTTGATTTATTGGAAATAAACTAGGAGTAGTGGGAGGATACTGTGAGGAGTAGGTGGAGGATACTTGGAGGAGTCGTGGGAGGACACTGGAAGGAGTCGTGGAAGGACACTGGGAGGAGTAGTGGGAGGACACTGGGAGGAATAATGGGAAGACACTGGGAGTAGTAGTGGGACGACACTGGGAGGAGTAGTGCAAGGACACTGGGAGGAGTAGTGGGAGGACACTGGGAGAAGTCTTGGGAGGAGTAGGGGGAGGATACTGGGAGGAGTAGTGGAAGGACACTGGGAGAAGTTGTGGGAGGAGTAGGGGGAGGATACTGGGAGGAGTAGTGGGAGGACACTGGGAGAAGTTGTGGGAGGAGTAGTGGGACGACACTGTGAGGAGTAGTGGGAGGACACTGGGAGGAGTAGTGGGACGACACTAGGAGGATTCAGGGGAGGACACTGGGACGAAGACAAAGGGTATTAACACTGAGCCAGTCTACTTGTGAAGCAGTGACAGGCCAAGCCATCAGCACACACACTGCCTGAAGGACATACAGCCTCTGCTGCTTATTAGAAATTTCATGAAGGTCACTGTCAGACTGGCAATGTGTAAAACAGGTTTTTGGATATTGGGGGATTTCTTTTTAACAATGCTACATTTTCAATAGCATTTAATAGGAAATGTAGTTTTTTTTTACTGTGGTATATATGTGTGAAAAGGAAATTATGGCATGACAGATTTTATCCAAATCAAAAAAAGATTTCACTTTTGACCATGTACAGTTTATTTCAAAGTGTTTTGTATTTTCAATGCATCAGTTCCTCCCTTTGTCACATAACATGATGTAAAATTAACCCCTTGAGAGAACTCTGGACTTTCTGTTTACTGAGGTTTGTATGTGATGAACTAGTGAAAGTGACTAGTGACTTCTGGGATCCACCTGGCTCTGTAGCCGACAGAGTAAACTAGTTTCTTGCCCTCCATAATTATGGAAAGGTTTTTATCCCTCTATCTAGGCAGATCACATTAAAATCCCAACAGAGGACAACATGGACCCGCTGATGGAGAATGTCTCCCACACACACTTCATCCTCAATGGTTTTAATGAACTGGGAGAGTTGCGGCCTCTCCTCTCCATTCCGTTTTCTTTCATGTTTTTACTGTCTGTCTCAGCCAATTCTCTGCTGTTATATGTGATTGTTTCCCAGAGAGTTCTCCATTCACCTATGTATATTCTCATTGCTCTCCTGACCTGCGTGGACTTGAGCCAGCTGGTGTATTTTGTCCCAAGCATGTTGCTGAATTTCTTATTTGACTGGAGGGGTATCTCTCTGACAGGCTGCTTAACTCAGCTGTACAGCATTCAATTCACTGCTTTTCTCCAGTCCTCATTGTTGGTGTGGATGGCCCTGGATCGCTACTTTGCCATCTGCACACCACTCTACTACCATAACTCTATGGCTGTACCACGCTTCCTCAAATTTGTGATCCCCCTTTTGATCAGAAATTTTCTTTTGAATACTGTGATGGTGAGTCTGGCGGGGAGGTTGCCATTCTGCTTCAGAAACGTGATAGATCACTGTTTCTGTGAACACATGGCATTGGTGCAGCTGGCCTGTGGAAGCACCTCCATCAACAACCTGGTGGGGTTGGATGACTATCTTCCTCATCCCTGTGACAGACTTTATTATTGTTTCCATATCTTATGTGATCATATTCAGGTCTGTGTTCAGGTCTGGGCGGTCAGGGTTCAAGGCCCTTAACACCTGTGTGACTCACATCATCGTCATAACTGTCTGCCTCATCACCGCGCTGACTGCTTTCTTGTCATATCGAATCAGAAATAACCTCTCTATGTCCAGCAGGATCTTCATCAGCACAATGTATTTGCTCTTCCCAGGTTGTTTCAACCCCATTATCTACGGGCTCAGAACGACAGAGATAAGACAGCAGATACTGAGGGTACTGTACCGCATTCATAAGTAATTATTCAAATGTGATTTAAAATGTGTGTTTCTGTAACAAAGCAGATTAAGACTTGTTAAACAAGACTGATAATCAATAGTGTCTTCTGCTGTTCCCTGGAGTAAGAGAGAGCACAACTTACAGTGTGAGAAGTTGTATATACATACATATAATATGTGTGTATCTACCTGTTTCCATCACTAGATGTCAGTATCCTCACATAACATTTCTCTGTGAGCTTCAGTGCTGCCGCTACCTGAAGACCAACTCCATAAATCTGTAAAAATATCATTATTGGTAAAAAGAAAACAGCTTGGCCAACCTCCATGCTGCCTTTTCTGTTGTTTCCTCACCTCATAATTTAATTCCTGGCCTCATTAAAATATTATAAGGTTGAAAAATTCTCTGTTCATTAATTTTCCCATCAGGCAGCCCGTGAGACAACATTACAGTGCATTACATTATTTCCCCTACTTGCAAGTTCCTGAATGAAGGTCAGTGGAACAAAATCCACTATCAGCTTCTCTATATCGGGATTCTGTAGACCCTGATTTCAAGTCATCAAACTATATAAATACCAAGTCAAAGTCATTATCCAAAAACCTACCATGAACAGAGGCTATTTCATGGGAAATGTAGTTCTGTAACTGCACTTATCTATGCTTAATGTAGACCAATTGTCAGCAGACAGTTTCCCCAGCCGCTCCCGCAATCTCAGCCAATCGATGTGCGATACCTATAATGATGAGGCGACATACACACAAACACACTCACACATCTCCACTATAACATAAGATTATGACCCTGGGACGCAACACCCCCTTTCCTAAGACGAGTCAAAAAAATATGTTTGATGATTACATCCAAATTAACAGAGATGGGACAGGACATCTGCCAACACATTTTCTGTCCCCTTCTTGTGACAAATTTTCAAGTTAAAATCTTGGAATATCTAAGACCATTGCATCGGCCTTTTGTTTGAATTGTGGGCTGAGCCAAGAAGACCGTGGGACTGTGGTCTGTAAACACTGCCACCGGCAATTACCGGATCCTACATAAACCTTCAAAATGTTGCAGGGCAAGTAATAGGGCAAGAGCTTCTTTCTCTGCTGTACTGCAATTCACCTGATGTTTGTTGAACTTCTTCGAGAAGTAACAGATGGGATGGTTGATACCCTGCTCATCCTGCTGCAGCAACACCAGGGGCCTCATTTATAAAGGTTGCTACGCACAAAAAAAGTGGCGTTAACAGGGGTGAAATGTGCGTATTTTACCGCAAACGTCGGGATTTATAGAAAAATTCTATGAGGTAAAAGGTGCGCACTTCTACGCATCCTTTCACCGTAGAGATCACTGCAAAGTTTTTCAGACAGCGACGCCCGATGGGGAGATCACAAAATAAAGCTCAGTCCACTTAAAAACATAGTTTTATAAGTGTGCTTCCACAGAGTTTGTGGTCTGTTGTATCTGTTAAGTCACTACTTAAAACCTACTTTTATACAAAGGCATTCTCTTAACTCTTATTTTATTGAATATTTTACCAGGCCGGTGCCAGGCTGAAGTGACCGTGGGGGCAATTTTTCATGAAATAAAACTCATTGATTTAACCATGCAATAGCCTCAGAAAGGCTAAAGAACATAATGCTACTGTTCAAATGAATAATCAAGGGCCAATCCCAATACACCCCTAAACCGTACCCCTTGGCCCTACCCCTCCGTTTTGCGCGTTCACGTGAAGGGGTAGGGCTGTCCCAATACTCTATTTTCCAAGGGGTAGGGCCAAGCCGAAGGGGTTTGTAGCCCTTCAAACGGAGATTTTTCAGAGGCACACTTCAAACCAAGGGCTACCCAGAATGCCCTGCGAATCTCTGGAAGTAACAGGAAGATCATGGGGACCGCTACGCTACCATCCGAAGTGAACCACAAATGTAGTATTTTCTTCGTTAATAAAGAGTTAGAAAATATTCCAACCGTGGTATTATCTTAGTTTAATGTCGTTTCAATGTATTATGGACCGTTTCTTTATAAAAAGCATAACAAAAAAATCGCTAATATGCCGATGTCTCTACTTCGTTAGTTAGTTACATTACAACATTGTTTTAGGCTGATTTGTGCATGACAGTCTCGCATTTTGACATATTTCCATGTCGCGTTTCCCCCTTTGATGGTATATGATGAAATATAACTAAAGTCCAGCAGCGAAGTTGCTGCACTTGTTACGGCTCCTCTAATATCAGTGCAGACTGGCAGGATAACGTTAGGAGCGGCTTGCTAGACTACAGAGCACCGCTAACGCTATTCTGTCATGAAGTGGACTGGTAATGAAGCAGTGGGCTTTTTTATTTGATGACTTGTTTGATCGATTGGTAGCGTGAAACGTATAAGTTGTGAACGAATCGTGAGCGTCCATGCTTTTCTATCTCCATCAGATGAACGGCAAATGTCACTGTGATAATACCATTGTTGCCATAGTAATCTCCGACAACAAACTCGTCCCATCTGCTTATCGATGACGTATCAGCGTCGAAGTGCGATCCCAATACTTAGGGAGATATTTTCTAGCCCTACCCCTTGGCCCTCGATAGCGAGGGCCAAGGGGTAGGGCCAAGCCGAAGCCATAGGGGTACAAATAAGGATTGGGATTGGGCCCAAGTCTACATGGCATTCCAGTACCACATCAAACAATTTGTGAATTAGTTTAACTGTGTTTAAGTACAAAGGTATCAAGCCAATGATTACCTACATGAATACCAATATTTTTAATAAATTAATTTTTTTTAACAGATTTGTTTATTTTAGTCAGACCCTTGATATGTAGAGACAGCAAAAACAGTGATCATATATAGGATCCACACATACCTATGAGCACATTGACTCTGTGAGGGTCCAACTGGTCCTTTGCTGTTTGAATGCCTGATTTCCCTGTCAGTGTGGATTTGGCCAGTGTATCTTTTCCAAAAATCAGCATGGCCAAGTCTTGGGTGAAAAGACGAACTTGTGATTTGTTGAGTCTCTCAAACATCCTTTTGGGGACTGTAACATCAGAATCAGCGAGTGCAATCTGGGTAAAATAAGAAACAGGCAGGGATATTATAACAACGAATCACACACAATACAAAGCAGGCACTATGACAGTATATTTTCTGAAGTGCTCATACACACAGACACACTGGGACACAGCTAAAATAAATTCTTACTACAACTATAAAAATTTGATAATGATAAGGACTTTTCTAACCATTTCTGAGCATCCAGGGATACACAGCTCACTGGAACTTGGGCTTGAACTTGAGCTGTAAGATGACCCTCCTTTCATGGCCTCAAAGACATTTTTGAGAGAGGCAACAATCCCAGGAAGCTCTACAAGAAAAAAATGCAGTTGCAAGTATGCTTAATTACATTGAGTTATGGCAGCACTGGCACCTAGATCTGTTTGTCCTCCATTTGTAGTTTAGTCTCTTTATTAAGTACTGCATGGCTGTTGTTAACATAAAATCTTCATTATTGTTATTATTATTATTCTTTTCTAGATTTTGCTGTGCTAAGGCACCAAATTCTGACTTACATCAAGGCAAGGTTCAAGTTGGGTATAGTAGGTAAAGGTTTGGTTCAACCCTAGAAAGTTGAATATTTTTTTATTTAAACATGCAATTTGCACCATTTGTTTTCTTGTTATCCTGAGCCTTTGATATGGTTACACACAAGGACACGAGGAGGTCTTTCGGCCAGTTGGACAGGCCGCGCCGCGGTGTAGCCTAATCATTTTATAAACTGTTCAAGTTGATTTGCTGCTAACAGGCCGGTGACTAGTTAGATGTAACTAGTCCGGTGACTAGTTAGATGTGCGTTCTCCGCTCCGGACCTCTCTCATTTTCTCTGAGTCAAACTGGCAGCACTGACAGACCTGACAGATTAGAGCGAGACGGGAACGTGACGGGTCAACTAACGATGTGATGGTGTTACACCATTTACACAGCAACTGCATTAGTGGTGTAGAAAACGTTAATTTTATTACTTTGCGGCAATATTTTGTAAAGCATGCAAATTGGCTATAAGGTAGCACCGGACACACACCACTCCCCACTATCGGCACAGACCAACCACTCCCACTCGCCTTCTTCTATGTCTTCCAGTAAAATGAACTACAAACCGCTCACTCCGCCACCTACTGGCAGGTGCAATAAACCTGGAACTGACCAAATAACTACATGCCGCAGTATATTATTAAACAAAACATTGAAGGGATTGGGCAAGTATTAAAAAAATATATATTTTACAGGTGCTACAATGGCAAACTGTAGATATGCTGCATTACAGCCTAAAGGGGAAAAAAACAAACAAAAATAATGTAAAGAAAACTAGGATTAAAAAGGAGTGAAAGACAAAGAAAGGCACTAGACAGAGATCATGTGTAGTAAAACTAGTTTTCAGCCGGCGGCCCCAGGAGGTATTAATGTGTGACGATTACTCTACTACTTTAAAAAAACAACTTAAAAAACGGAGGGGGCAGTTTACAATGTTTTGGGGAGGATGGGGGGCTCGAAATTGTCATCAATTCCTGCTGTTTTACCACAAGATAACACGAAAAATATCGCAAATTGTATCGCAATTTTTGATAAAAGCCGCTGCAAATTAAATAATTTTGGGTCGCAATAATCAGAAAAAAACTCCGCAAAATCCTGGTGGGACTGATATTAGCTTTAACTTGAACGTTACAATATATTTTTACACAGAATTTTGTCCCCCATGACTTACATTGGAATTGCATTAGGAAGGGATCTCTTTACAACTGGTATTGACATGAGGAATGATTACAGTGACCAATAACTCCCTCAATGTAAACATGAGTATGCGAGTATTGTGTTATGATAAACTATAAAAAATGTGAACCTATTTCTACTGGGATAAAAACCTCACTGGTCAGCGTAACAACATAAATACTGAGTTCAGTTCAGTGCAGTGCATGCGCACACACACACATATTTACATTTATCCATTTACCTTTCAAAGCTTTGACTACATCCTCATCAAGCTGGACATGAATGTTTTGGGGGATGTCCTCTGCAAAAGGCTCCTATCGTCATCTTCTCGAGTTCCATTTTGATCCTCTTGATCATCATCACTATCCAGTACAACCTGTAAACACAAATGTTACATTGAACACAAGGTTAGAAGAAACATATTTTGTATTTCACAAGGGAACCATAACAATTTTTCGGTGCTATATCATACTTTTAGGAAATGGGCTACTGAGATTTATTGATATTAAAGCATTACTTACTGCTCTCTTGCTTGCTCGTCTCTGCTCTGTGTTTTCAAACAAGTCGATTTCAGTGTTATCTGAATCATCTGATACTGGAGTGGAGGTGAGAATTGTGTGTTTTCTGCTTAGGGTCTGAAGATCTCTTTTAAGTTTGTCTCCCATTGCAATAGCAGCTGCCTTTTGGGATGCACTTGTGATCTGAGAACAACACATTATATTAGGGCTGTCAAACGATTAACATTTTTAATCAGATTAATCACAGGGCCGCTGTGGATTAATTTAGATTAATCACGATTAATACCCATTCATTATTAATTGTGTTTCATTTTGTGGGGGCAAAAAGACTCATGACAGAAGGCGATATATACACTTAACATGTGTTTTATTTAAACTATAGAACAGATATGGTGTCCAGATATCAAAATTTAAAAAAATAAAACATACCAACCACACCATATTTACCAACCACATTTTTTCTTTCTTTTTTTTTAATTAGATATTTTTTAATATCTGCGAGCCAGCAGTGCTCGCAAATATCCTTCCTGCAGAGTTTGCAAACTACTTTATGTCGGTCGATTGTCCCGTCTTGGGTTTTTTTGTACTCAAACTTCCCATCGAGAGCCAATATGTTGTTTAGAGTCGTCCATCTTTATCGAGTTGGTTCTGCCACCCGAAAGCGTTGGAGCACCAATCCGCGCCAGTGAGTGAAATTGTGGGATTTTGAGTCATTGTGCGCCGCGCGTTAATTGCGTTAACATTTTTAATCAAATTAATCATGCAAATTAATTAATCTGGATTAACGCGTTAATTTTGACAGCCCTACATTATATATAACGCAAACAGGTAAATCATGATTAGTGACATTTTGTCTCTTATTTCATACTTTCACAGCCTCAGCAGTTTCTTGCCCTCCCGATGGATTTGCATTCCAGATGTCTTCTCCTCTCTTGAAAGCATCTCTTTTCATAATTAAATCTTTGTGCACATCTGTAAGTACAAATATATGGGAAAACAAACACAAAAAGGGCATTAAAAAAGGTTGTTAAACTGGGCCAATAACCCTAACTGAACATTAGGACACCAGCTAACAAAAGCTACCCTATTGGCTGGTCAGCTCAAGACAAAGCTATTGTATGTGTGGTCATTGTTTTTACCTGATTATTAGAGATGATATAAAGACAATATTTTTGAGGAAATAGAAAAAAAGTACATGAGTTGACATTAATTGCAGTGCTTTTTAACGTTATTTAAAGAAGGAAATTGAAACCTCAAATTTAAATGTGACAGTATCAAAAAGCAATTTATTTTAATTGTTCTTTAAATCAGTGATGAAACATTCAACGATGTTTTAACTTGCTTATTTTACAAGGTGGACAAGTGTCCCTGCCTCATTTATTAAGCATCTATACTCCATGCCTAAGTTACTAGCTAGCTAGCTAGCTAACTAATTAGTATCAGTAGCGTTATAACGTAGCTAACAGTTAGCATTCCATGCTTACTCCCATTATCCACCTCGAAAAATATTATCTAAACCCGGAGGGAGCCCAAAGTTAGTTACCCAACTGTGTTGTCTACCAACAATAAACTTACCACCAAGAAGAAGTATTTTTGCCGGCAGTATTTTCGCCAGTCCGTGTCTGCTGGCAGAGACACCTCTATGTAGCCCTCTTTTACTGTTTAGTTCATCACGGGAGCTCACCTGATATTCCACTCTTCTGTGTTCTCCTCTTATTATGTCTGAGCAGTCCACCTTCACCAAGTCCGAGTCAGGGAAGTAAAACAAAGCAAACCTGGGAAATGACATGATTTCTCTCAAAGATTCGTCTCTACAACAGTAACCTTTACTTTAACGGGTCGGCGTGATTTGGCCGTTACATGCCAATTCGATTTGAAAACGTCGACTCTGATTGGTCAAATCAAATTGCTGGCGGGCTCGGCGAGGACGGTTGTTTACGAAGTGCTTTAGTGACACTGCAGTCACGTTATATGAATTCTAAATGCGCGGGTACGGCTGTGGACATTTTATCATTATTTAAGTGGCGCAGGATTGAGCAAGGACTTGCGTAACATAAGGTAACTGATATCTTTATAAAGGTATAAGGTATACTGATATCTTTTTTTGACTTGTGTAACTCAACTAGCTACTACAGAGGCTGCAGCTTCATATCTTTAGCTGGCTAATAATCTGCACATAATATTCCATATAAGTAAAGGCAAGCATGATGTCCACTCCTATGGCGCCTAGCTTTGGGAGTTTGATGCAGTGTTTCCCATACATTGATTTATTTGTGGTGGCCCACCACAATATCAACATTGACCGCCACATAATAATTTTCTTCTTTTTTTTTTTTTAATGGGTAAAATCATATTTCATTGTAGAGCTGCGGGCAGCGGACCCTTCTGTGAATAGCCCCTCCTCTCCGTTGTTGGGAATTATATATTTGGCCAAGGCAAGATTGTCATGTCTCGGCAAGAGAATACAATACACTAAAATACAATACACTAAGGCCGCCTGGAGGCCTCTTTTACAGTACAATGCAGGCCTTTTGGTTGCCTTTAATCAACTGGAAATTAGCACAAGAGACATGGTGTTCACAGGTCTAGAGGAAGGTGAGACAGAACTAATTCCACTCAACTCAATTAACATAGGGACGACAGACAGAGGCTGAGGGGGATGAAAGGATCTATGTAACATATCACATGGATGTCTGTATAAAGGAACTGTATCTGCTTGGAGTTCTTCAGATTATCCTAGTAGGCAGAGATGCTGCCGGATATTTCTCCCTTTCAGCGCTGAACTGTATTAAATACTCATTGAATCCTGAGATGTAGTTTGTTGCTGCTTTCTTCTTACGTTCATCACCACGACCAAGAAATAATTCCTAACACCATGCACACTCTGAAGCTACATCCACATTAATACATTTTCGTTTTAAAATGGAATTTTGAAACTAAAACGATCTCTGTCCACACAAGCGTTTTAGCACCGTTTCGGAAATTATCTCCGTCCATGCTAACACGCCTGAAAACGCATATCACGTGACCAGTCACCTACACTGGGCATGTGCGTGCAGGTGTAAACAGGAAGCAGAATGTCTGCTCTGCTGTTGCTTATTTATGTGTTAGGTGTGTTTATATTGGCGAACTCCGGCCAGTTGGACCTTGCCCGTCCACACCAAAACGCAATGCAATTGAGCTGTATATATTGTTCAGTTATTTATTTGTCACAAAGTTCTTGCCAATTAAAATATTTGCAGTATTTTTTCCATTCTCTTTGCAGAATCCATCCCGAGCTGTTTATAAAAACTTTGTGTGTCAATGATTCAGAGGTCCCAAGGACAAGTGAATGCCGGAAAAGGAATACACTGGTAAAAGAATGAATATTCTGTGTTATGTTGGTGGTTACGGGAACATAGATGTGTTGGGTAACCTGTACTGTGACCACATCCTCCAGCATTAGGACTGGGTATATGTTTGAAATTTTTCAAAAGCAGCGCTGAGACAATACCTGAGTTCTGGTAACATTATCCATATTGCAACATTATTTGGGGGGAGGGGGGTTCCGGAAAGGTTTTCAAATGTTGTCTAAACACAAGCAGTTGTACAATAACCTAAATAAACAGCAATCTAAAACTGGCAAATTATGATTTAAATCAGGAACTATCTGATCAGAGAATAGGTAAACAAGGCTATGAATACAAGACATTCAATGCTAGCAAGTATAATCTCTGTTTATTTCCATTCAATGGGCAATCACAGATAAAATGTCTGTAATTTACATTATCAGACTGCTTTTGTCATGGAGCACTGCTAGAATATTTAACATTAATAGTTGTTATGTGGAGACATAACCCTACAGTACATATGAGTATTAATGACATAAGACATCACATATCTATGGCATCAAGTTTCCCTTACTTAACTTTATAAGGAGCCTGATTAACAACATGTTGACTTTTCTGTCCCCCATAATAGCTCCCTGTTCATTACAATAACAATTAGGCCACTAAGGAAAATGACAGTGTACACAATTTGCAGTGCCAAGTACCTGCTAAAAGATGCAGAGTGGAAAGCCAAGTGCAGGTAATATCTACCTTGGTAGGTATGTAATACTGTGTTTACATCAGTTCATTTTTTGTTTGATACTAGGGTAAATTTATTGCCCATTTGTATTCATTATTCCTTTACATACTACTGGTTTTTATGTACATATTAAGATTAAAAAAAAATACATATTCAGATTGACCAGTTAAAGCACAAAAGTCACATGTCACATGTTTCTTGCTTCTCTTGGCTTTTATGCATGAGGTTGGTTTTTGAGCTGTAATCGGGTCACATGGGTTTGATTCATAAGATTTGTTTCTTTGCACATCACAAATACATTGTATATTTGGAATTATGGAAAAAATGCTCATCAGTGAGACTGAAATTGTTTGTGTTAGCTGTATTTTTGGATTGTGACCATGTGAAATTTCCAAGCTTCCAAATCTCCCAATTATCATGAATATCCAAATCAAGCTAAAGTTTAGTCTCCCATTACTTTGAATTCCATACAATGTATTCACACTGGCTCTCAACTAAAATGTGTCCTATTCAGATGACAGAGGTCTGACAGTGATTGCAGAGAACACCTTCACCAGACCACAGGCTTGCATGAAGCCTCTAAAGCACATCAACAGAAAGAAAGACCAAACACAAATCCTTCACAGGTAATTTATAATAGTTTTTATGCATCAGATTTTACATCCTAAAGACAGCAGCCCATATGACTTTTTGGATGTTTTCAACTGCATGGTGTAATAAAAGCTACAAAATGAATAATCCACATGACAAGGATTTGTCTGTGTAGAGCAAAATCTATTTTGTGACCACAATGGTTTTGTTTGGGACCATCTCATTCTAAACGAGCATGTGTTATTATAGAACTGTTTTTGAAGAGTGTTGATTATGATAGACTTATACTACAAATTGGTGAGTCAATTAAAGTAACTTAAAATATCAAAAAGTCTTATACATCACTTATACAGTCCCAGGCTTGACCTTGATCGGTAGTATGGGAACTTAAACAGTACTGACAGGACAAGATCCAGCCATTCTTTTCTGGCCTTTATGTGTTTTATGGAAATTCACTTTACTTCTGCTACACTTCACAAGGCTAACTGATTGCTCAAAATGAATATTTAGACTGTTGCAGATGGACAAAACAGTGATTTAAGGGAACTCCCTCACCAGACTACGGACACAATTGTAACAACTGAGGTAAGTTACTGCGAAGAAAGGTCATGTAAAACACTTCCTGCATTAACAAAACTATAAATACAATTTAATCTTTGAAGCACTCATACTGATTTACCACTCAAATATATCCTCTACAGATGATTCAAGAAAGACCAGATATTGGTCATGAAGGACATCATGACCATACCGCTGATTTGCAACTAGCACCTGAAGTACATCAACCAAAGGACGGTCCAAACACAAATGCATCACAGGTACTGTCATGAAGTGTACATAATGTGGCCTTGTGTTGGATATGTATGACATCTGTGGGCCAGTTGTTCAAAGGTAATCTGATCGGATTTTGGTTATCGGATTGGATCAAATCTTGAAAATGGGTTGTTCAAAAGGGAAAGAAGGAATCTGAAATCAGATTAGATCACGGAATCCAATCCTAGTTTTAATCTGGATCAAACCTTCAGTTTGTGTTGTTCAAAACTTTTCAGTAGGATTTGGATAACTTTGATCCAAAAAAACAGGATTATCCTGATCCCAACAGGGGGTAGGATTTCAAGGTGGATTTCAGGAAGAAAATGTAGTAAAACTTTAAAATTGGTCAAATAATACATTTGTATCATTTAGTGTATATACTTTTATTTATATTTTGCACTTGACTCCTTTCAGTATAGTAAAGTAAAAAAAAAAAAAAAAATGATCTTGTCCCCATGAAATAATCCCCCAAACAGATTTCAATAACAAACAAAAATAATATATTCAATTTTTCTGTCATTCATCACTGTATATTAATTTCAAAGAAACAATCATCAGAGATGAACCTGTCAAAAATAATTTCTAACAATTGCATCCCTTACTACACGTCCAGTCAGTCCCTCATTCTGACAGAACGCCAGAGGTTGGTCTGGTTCTTCAACAGGCTCAGGTGCATCATAAACATCATCACAGAGAGGGACATTGCGCCTGGTAGCGATGTTGTGCAGGACAATACACGCAAGTATTATGTTGCATGCTCCCTGTGGTTCCACTCGCAAGTAGTTAAGGCATGCAAAGCGTCTCTTCAGAACAATTGCACATCTTGTTTTGCAATGAGCAGTGTTGAAGCGTGCCTGCGCAGGTGTGGTTGCTGCAAGAAAAGGAGTCATCAGCCATGGTAGGAGTGGATAGGCACTGTCTCCTAATATTATGCCATCCGGTCGGTTGGTTTGGAGCTCTCTGTATAAAGCACTCTCCCTCAGGATACGTGCATCATGAACAGACCCAGGCCACTTCACGACACAGTTTGTGATGATGAGGTCAGCGTCGCCCACAAGTTGGATGTTGATGCTGCGCCTCCTCTTTCGGTTGATGTACTCCCAATCCCTCCCATGAGGTGCTTGGATATGGATAGAAAGTCCCAGATGCATAGAAGCGCAGACCAATGAGGACCTGTTCTTCCACAGACAGACTGTGACTCCTTCGGGTTCTCCGTTGAAGTTTTGGCCTGACAAGGTCTTCAATGTACTTAATATCAGCATTCCCAAAGCGAAAGCGAGCATACAGTTCTTCAGTGGTGTATTGCTCCAGTGGTTTTGCACGCTCAACATACACCCTTTGACGGTATCCTCTTCCACCAAAATGGTGGTAGCGATGGACAATACCTGCCATGTCAGTGCATCTCTGTAAGTCCTCTGAGAAAGGCTGAATATAAGATGGCTGTCAAATACCCACCCACTCATTAGCTGACGTGCTTTGGGTTGTGTTCAATTAAATCAATCATGCCCAAGGCCTATAAATACTATGTTCACTACAACAGATGAGGTGGAACCATGGACTCAAAAGGACCTAATTTCACTGTTGCAGAAACCCATGCACTGCTGGAGGGTGTTAAGTGCCATTATGCCTCAATAGTAGGAAGTTCTGTTGCGGGTGGAATGGTGACTAACAAAAGGAAGAAAGACATTTGGGTTGAAATCACCCAGAATGTGAATGCAATGGGGTCTGGCCAGAAGAGGACCTTGGAGCAAGTGAAATTTAGATGGAAGAATCTGAGGGCCAGAGCAACAAAGGACCTTGCTGAAGCAAAAAACACCCAAACAGGCAACAAGAGGTGTATTTAAGAGGTGAAATACACAGATGTGGTTCTGGACATTATTGGAGGTGAGAACTCTAAAGCTCTGCACGGGATTCAAGGTGTTGTAGGGGATGGTGAGCCTACGATTGTAGAGGAAAGTGAGCCAGTTCCTCCTAATGCAGAGGAAACATTTATTCTGGATCTCAGCCCTATTATTGAAGAACAACCTGGATCCTCACTGGTAGAGCCAGCAGTCACAGGAGCTCAGAAAAGAGGCTTGAAACGTCCTTTGCCAAATAATAATGATGATGATGCCTATCAATCACTTCTTAAATGAGAAACTGAAAGAGCAGAAGCACAGATACTCCTGGCAGAGGAACAAATCAAGCTGACCAAACTGCAGCAAACCAAAGCGAAACTTCAGATCCGCCTCCTAAAAGCAGGGCTTGG
This sequence comes from Hoplostethus mediterraneus, assembly GCA_034670385.1. Lineage (NCBI taxonomy): Eukaryota > Metazoa > Chordata > Actinopteri > Trachichthyiformes > Trachichthyidae > Hoplostethus > Hoplostethus mediterraneus. The sequence continues at coordinate 1,051,538 of JAXDDW010000110.1, forward strand.
AAATGCTGGTCTCGCCTCCTCAGATGAAGATTCTTTCTTTTTCTTCTTTATTTTGTTAACTATTGGACATTTAGCCTTTTTTTTAAATTTAAGACGTTTTCAAAATATCCACAATGTATTTGTTAATGTATATTTGTTTCTTATTTGTTGTGGCTCAGATGAGGGGTCATAAAATAAATTATAAATGGAAGTGGATGTTTATGTTATTTTTGTGTTTTGTCTCAAAATAAGAAACACTTAAAGTGACCCCATGTTGGCTCTTCTACCTGTTGTTCTTTACATAGCTGGTAGCCCACATTGTGATATGTTGTCCCATTTAGAGCACTGGTAATCCGGATTTGGTAATCTTGAAAACTGTGTATCTGGATCAGGGTGATCCAATCCAATGTTGCTTTGAAAAACCGGCATAAAAGTAAGACAGATTACCTGATCCTGAATAGCAAAGAATGGGATTTCCAAATCCGGATAATTTTGATCCAGATTACATTTTTTGAACAACTGGCCCATTGGGTTAAAAAAAATACAGTCATATAATCTTGAAATGAATAACCTGCATGAAATAAAGATAATCTCATTATAGGGATTTTACATCACAACAACAGGATGCAATGCTCAGTTAAAACTGTTACGACCACAGCATACTTTGGAAACATTGATTACAATTAAAGCAAACGCAGATTTAGATAGCATAGCTGCATATTAAGTGCTCGGTCTAATTATTTATCTGTTTTTGGTTTTTTTCTAGGGATCAGAAGGGGATGAGCTCCTTTACCCAGGAGCACCTCTCTCCAAAGGACAGAGTCTGCTACTTTTCATGTCCTTCATTTTGAGACACAACCTGACAGGGACAGCTCTTGAACATCTCCTCAAAATGTTCAATGAACATTTCCCTGGATCAATGCCAGCTACTTCTTACCTGTTTCATAAAGCCTATGGCCAGTATGGACATTATGAACCACATTTTTACTGTTCTGGATGCACAAACTACATAGGTAAGGGTGATGGTCAGACACAATGTTCTGTATGTCACATGTTTGATGCAGACACAAATTTAAAAAATGGGTCATATTTTCTTGTTTTGAGTTTATCCTCCCAAATTAAGGATATTCTTGAAAATCCCAAAACAGCTTTAGCAAAAAAAATGTCAGCTGATGGCATTATTAATGACATCAATTCAGGAATTGAGTATGAAAAGCTAATCAGGAGTGGGGAAATTAGTGAAGATGATGTAAGTTTACTGTGGAACTGTGATGGTATCCCAGTTTTCAAGAGTTCCAAGTGCCAACTATGGCCTATTCAGTGCCAGATCATTGAACTGAAGCCGAAAAAGTAATATCTGCATACCATGTATTTGGTTCGGTGAGAAGAAACCCAACATGATAACTCTGTTAACTCCGTTTGTTGATGAGCTTCAAGAAATGGAGCAAAATGGGATAAAATGGACAGACACACAGAACCAGCAACATTCATCTAAGGTCCATGCCCTGATCTGTAGCTCAGATTCAGTGGCTCGTCCACAAATTTGAAACACAAAACAGTTAATGACGAATATGGTTGTGACTTCTGCTACCATAAAGGTGGGGGTTCATACCATCTGAAACTTTGCAAGCTTCATTAATGGAGAGGGACCTTTCACTCCCATGACAGGCCGCTGAGGAGTTGCAGCCATTGCATGTTGAAAATGTTCAGATTCAGATCTGAGAGAAGGTTCAGGACTTATGTATTGTAATACATAAGTATACAAAATGTATTGTAATTATGTATTGTGACAGGCTGTAGGAAAGGGCGGAGACACGGTGCGTTGTGGCGTGAGAATTTATTGAGGACAGTGTGGGGAAGTAGTGACGGGGGGGGGGGGAATCCGGCCGGGGGGGTGGCCGCTCTGCCGGTCCAGGGGCCGGGGTGGGTAGAGGGGGGAGGGAGGGTTGCCCCTATGTCCGTGATCCTATTCTCGTCGTCGTCTGCCGTTCTCAGGGTCGGGTTGCCAGGGGTCGGGGTCCGTCGTAGTCGAGCCGTACTGGGGGGTCACACACAGGATAGTTAGTTATACTCTCTTCCAATCACTCTCCTCCTTGCCGCTCCTTACCCGCTGTAGAGTCTCAGTTGGCCCACTGCTTGCCACCACTTCCTCTCTGCCATCCTAGGTGAGCTGTGGGCTTTTAACAGCCTGCCGCCTGGCCTGATTGCTGATGGGGAACAGCTGCGGGTTCCCCACTCTCCCAGGATCTCTCCGTGGAAGTATACATGGTCCACCACTACTCCCAGGTGGCGCTGTTGTGGGCTTGGTCTACCACAGTATGTAATACAGTGTTTGCCTAGGAGTAACACGGCAGCTAATGACATTATGGCTAGATTCCACCAACCATGATAAACCATGGTACATTGGCACAAAAACTGAAATAATTGATAAGCAGTTGCTAGCTATCCAGCCTCCAGTAGAGTTAACTAGAGTCCCACGTTCTGTAAAAGAACGAAAATATTGGAAAGCATCTGAATGGAGATCTTTTCTTTTGTTCTATGCTTTACCAGTGCTGTCTGGTGTTCTTTCCAAGAAATACTGGAACCATCTTTTCCTTCTTGCTTTTGGTATTTATACTCTGCTTCAGGAAAAGATCCAACTAGTTGATATTAACAATGCAGAGAAGGCACTGAAGAAATTTGTAATGGAGTTTGAGAAGTTGTATGGCAGGGAAAACATGACTTTTAATGTGCACTTGATGACACACATTTCTGCAAGTGTGAGAAACTGGGGACCTCTGTGGGCCACATCCACATTTTCATTTGAGTCTTTTAATGGCACCCTCTTGAAGTTCTTTAATGGAACGACACATGTCCAAGGTCAGATTGTCAAGAGATTCCTCAAATGGAGAGATCTCACAAACAAGGCAGACAACTACATGAAAAATGCCAAAGACACAGGCAAAGAACTATTCTATGATATGCAGAACAGCAGTTCAGAGACTGCTAAATCATCACAACTGTCAGAGAATGTTAGAGTTTTTGGTAATCCACGTCCAGTGAACATACCAGTACGGCACATGCTTATTATTGAGGATCTTTTTGGTGTCAGGGTACAGCAATGTCTATATTATGATTGTTTTCTTGTCAACAGTGTACTTTATCACTCAGAAACTAACAAAAGGCTTCAAAAAAGAAACAACTCTGTTGTAGAGTTAGCTGATGGCACATTATGCAAGATCCTGAGCATTGTAGCATTTAACCATGTGAGTTGTAATTCACAAATGAACTGTGTTCTGGTTAAGGAGCTTTGCAGGTCTGGAAGGCAAGTTTGTAGGGACTCTGACCTTAAAATTTCTTCCAGGTTTATTCATGAGGTGACAGAGTCCAACACCATTTATGCAGTGCATGCACAGTCTTTCCAAAGAAAATGTGTGATGATTGACTTTAAAGAGAAAATGTATGTCAGTGCTCTGCCAAATAATATTGAAAGGGACTGATATGCATGATTGTAATTCTCCTGCAATGGAAAACCTAGAAATGGAATAGGTGACTTGCTGGTGAAAAATGCTTTGTAAATTGATTTTTTTCTTATACCATGGTATCACGGTATCATGTTGAGCTTCTTAGGTACGTTTTTTGAGGGAAGTTTAAGCTGAATAAAATATTCTCATTTGGTATGTAACTGAAAATGTACCTGTTGTAATTAAGTATTCAGACGTTTTTGGTAATAAGTATACCAGATGTCTATGTATATCGTTTAGATCTACAGTTACTGGTACTGAGGTACTGTATATTTACAGGTTTTTAGTGGAGTGCTCAAACTGCCTGTGACTCCTCTCATTTAGGGCCGGATCTACTAAAGGTTTGCGTGTGTAAAAATGTGTGCAAACTCATAGCACGCACAAATAAATGTACAAACTGATCTACTAACAATGCGCACTGAGGACTGCGTCTTGCAAATGTGCAATATAACACGCCTTATCCAGTTAGTACTTTTGCCTCAATGAATATGCAAGATGGGGCGTTTACACGCTATTTAGCAAAATACTGGGAGGAGAAAATGTAAATAGATTAATGTAGCACACGCACTGTGATCTATCAAACCTGAACGCAATTTCGTTGATGGAGACTGCGTCTGTATTTAATACGTTTCAAGGGAAGGTGCAAACGCCCTGCAATGCGTAATTGTGCACGAATGGCTGCCGTTATTGTAGCGAGAAGGAGACATAGAAACGATGAACGAAGACGTAGAGAATGTATTTCCCCCCCCCCTCCTGTGAACATTTTTGGAATCACCTGTTTTCTTTGCTGAGGTTTTATTATAAGCCAATTTTTCTTTTGTTCTTTGTCTTATATCTTGCCATCTTCTCTTAATTTCATCCGTTGTTCTTCTTGTTTTACCAACGGCATTTACTTTCTCACAGATGATCTCCCATATAGTGTTCTTTTTTGTCATATTCAGATTTTTTTGCTGTAGCTCATCCAAATGTTTATTTGCCTCTTCCACTAACACCTCTAATTCTATAGGCTCAAATTTCATTTTGCGCTTGCGGTTCTGTTGCCCATCCAAACTCTCCATGGTGCAAAACATTAAACACGCAAAACCCTCATTTAAATACTGCTGTCTCCACCACGTTTGCGCCTGTTGTCATTTACGCAATCATTCTTAGTAAATCACCCGCAAAACGTCCATCAACCACACGCGCAAACTTTTAGAATGCACACGCAAATTAGTACCCTTTATTTGGGATCTTAGTAGATCCGCCCCTTAGTGTACTATTGTCAGAAATGCACTATTGATGGTTAAATGTTAACTAAGGGTGGGGCGACGCGTCGACGTAATCTTAATCGTAATTGTAAACGCTCGTCGTTTGTCTCGTCGTTTGTCGTTTGCACTCTGTGCAAAATGGAAATGGCTTTCCACTCCAGCACGACAGTTTGGTAAAATATGTTACAGTGAGAAGTTTTTGATATTGTGGATACTCCATTTGTGGATAATTTGGAGAAGTAGAGATTTGTTACTCCCGATATAAGTTTTTATTTTTTTCATTGTAAATTGCACAGTGTTTTTTTGTTTCATTTTGGCATAGCCTATTTTTTTATTTGACTGTAAAACAGTAAAATTGGAATTTTATTTAGTGTAAATCTGAAGAGTTGTATTTTTATATTTGTATTTATTTGTATAGAATTGTATTTTTGCTGTGCATAACATAATTTACATTTTAGAATTATATTGTTTAATAAAATATTTAATTGAGATTTTTTTATATTTATTTGGGGAACATTTGGGAGGAAATAGTAATTTTATTAATCGAGCAATAGAAAAATAATCGTTAGATTAATCGTCAAATTAATTGTTAGATTAATCGATTAATCGAAAAAATAATCGCTAGATTAATCGTTTAAAAAAATAATCGTTTGGTACAGCCCTAATGTTAACAGACTTGTGAAAAGAAATATTAAATGATATTGCATTAAGACTGAATTAAATGTATTTTTGAAAAATACTGTGTAGTTCATGTTTGAAATGATACTTTTCTGAAGTACAACTAAGCTTATCTTAATTACAGTATTTCAAGCATGTTTTCTGAAAACATATTTATGATACACTTGAAAAAGATGATGAAAAAATATAAAATAATATAAAAAATATACTATACTATAATGAAAAATATGTAAAACAATATGCTTAAAAAGTCATACTTCTCAAAAGCAGACTGAAGCACATGTTCATTACATAATTATTTAAAGTATGTTTTGGTACACATTGAAGCAAAAATGGTATAAATATATTTATAACACTAAAAGTTGAATTATTTGACAATGTTCTTACACAAAGTAAAACTAAATAGTACTATAAGTAAGAATGAAATTATGTTTTAGGTAAATACACTAAAATGCTGCAAATAATATGCTTACATTTTATCATTTCGTAAAAGCATAATTATGCATATATTAATTACACAAGTATTCAAAGTATACTTTTGACTAGTATGTTAAAGTGCAAGAGAATATATCTTTAATGCACTTCAAGTAAGCACATTATGAATACAAATGTACTATAAACATACTACGTGAATTTCCAGTACATTTTTAATGCAATTAAGAGCACTTCTTTTCGACCTGGGCACCCCAGCATACACCTATGGAAATATTTTTCTATAGATACATAAAGCTTAAACAGAGGGGGCAAAAATACAACTGTGCTAAGCATATTTTGCTCTCTCATATGTAGCTCCTTATGCTCAATGTTGTATTACTTATAAACTGTTTTTAAATTGTTTTTATCATTTCATCATTGGTTTGTGTACCATATTTATTTTGTCTTCTAAAGCACTTTGTAACTTGTGCTATAAAGTGCTATATAACAAAAGTTTATTTCTATTATTATTAAGGTGTGCCGGATTATTAGAGCTTGTGCGGTTCTCCACAATGTGGCCCAGATCCTCTACTGAGCCCCAGACAGTAGCTACACCTTTACGGTGCTCAACCTCACTGATGAGCCTCAATCTCGCACTCCACAAATTTCACCTTTCTTGCAGCTGGCGTCTCTCAGTCTTTCCCTCATTGATAGTCCAACAAAGGCTCCTTAACAATGTCGGCATATTCATGAACTATTTAGCATTGACCATTTATGGATGATTGTGGGACGACACTAGGAGGAGTAGTGGGAGGACACTGGGAGGAGTACACGAGCGCACAATTCACCGCAGGTGGGTATTTATAAAGAGAAGACTGCGTACAGGTGTGTATTTATAAAGAGAAGACTGTACAGGTGTGTATTTATAAAGAGAAGACTGCGTACAGGTGTGCACCGCACGGTTTTATAGATCTGCATATTTTCTTGCCTTAGTAGATTCTGAGGTTTGTGTGTACGCAATGTTTTAGGATGGAATCTACGCAAAGTTTTATAAATGAGGCCCCAGGACCGCTACAGAGAAGAGCTTTCACAGACTCAAGAGCATCTTCAAGTTCAAGTTCAAGAGTTCAAGTTTTATTGGCCATTTGTGTAGAAGTACAAGCACATTGGAATTCTTGCTCATGATCATTCCGCCAGCATGGTGACAGGTCCAGTGTTAAAGTGATACAGTGCTAAGTAAAGTGAAGTAACGTGACTGATACAGTAGATAGATGTGAGGGGCGGTACAATGGTCAGGGGTGAGGATTGTTCAACAGATGCACCACCTGGGGATAGAAGCTGTCATGGAACCGTGAAGTGCGTGTCATGATGCTCCGCCTCCTGTCATGCAGGCGACAGAACAGTTGGTGGCCAGTGTGGTTGGAGTCTTTGGTGATGGAGCGGGCTCTGCTGCGTCGGCACGAGATGTAGATGTCACTGATGGCCGGTAGCTCAACACCAATGATCTTCTGCATCGCTTTCATGACCCTCTGGATTGCCTTCCTGTCCTGAGCAGTGGTACTGCCATACCACACTGTGATGCCAATAGTCAGGACACTTCCTATGATGCAGTGGTAGAAGTTCATGAGCATCTGTGTGCCCATGCCCCATCTCCGCAGACATCGCAGGAAGTAAAGGCGCTGTTGAGCCTTCTTCAGGATGGCATCGGTGTTGAACCTCCAGGCGAGATCGTCAGAGATTTGCATCCCCAGGAACCTGAAGCAGTTCACCCTTTCCACCTCCTTACCCTCTATTATGATCAGGTTAGGGTTAGGGTTAGAGGATACGCATTCTAAGCAGCGGACAGGAGTCTAAGCTTACACCCACTGACGATGTCAAGGAGATATTTGAACGGACCGAGAGGAGTGACCGGGCCCATAGTGCTTGTCCCAAAGCGCTTGTCCCAAAGCCCGACAGGTCCCCTCGGTCTTCTGGACTTCCATAAAATTAATGGGATTTCCAGAGGTGGAAGAAACGAATTACAAGTACTCTCGTTACTGTAATTGAGTAGCTTTTTCGTGTACTTGTACTTTTTTGAGTATTTTTCAAAGTCAATAATTTTACTTTTACTTAAGTATGGTTTGAATGAAGTAAAGTAGTTCGCTATGTTTGTACATCCATCCGTTACTGAGTAAATTATTTAAAATGATCAAAGGAATATTGCGCTAGAAAAAAAATTGCCCTGGGACCAGACACCAATCAGATGCATTGGCCAAAAACACCAAATGTGGCAAGGTGCCACATAACCGGGGTCCGGAACAGACAGAGACGCAGACAGGGGGAGAGTTTAATGGCCAGCGTGGCCGCTTTATTTGCGAACACCGCAATCTCACGGCCCGGGTCTTGACGGCAGCTGTGGTCGGCGCCGCCTCCTCCGCCGGTCGTCCGCCCCGGTCCCGGTGGGCCAGCCGCGAAGCCCCAAGGCTGCCCCAGCCTGCCAGGCTTCCAGGGGCATCCCACCCCAACCCCGGCTGATCAGGCGGCTTGCAGGCGGCTCCCAGCTGCCCCCGGACCTCCGCGGGACGCCGCGGCAGGAGACGGCCCGCTCCCGCTCCGTCTCACCCGTCGCTGGCTGGCTCGCTCTCCTCCAGCCGACCGGATCCTCCGTCCGCGTCGGCTTCAAACACACACGGCGCCAGCCTCTCACACTCTCGCTCTCACAGTCACACACAGGTTAAAAGGGCCCGGCTGCAATTAGGCTTAATTGGCCGCAGCCGGTCCCGGATCCAGGCTGGATCCAGTTTTGGAGAATGGACTCCTGAGAGTTGGAGGAAGATTGAGTAGAGGAGCAATGCCGGAGGAAGCTAAGCATCCACTCATTCTCTCCAAAGATCAACACATGTCTATGCTCATTCTTAGACATGTACACCAGAATCTGGGCCATAGTGGGCGGACTCACACACTGTCCAACATTAGGAAGAGATTTTGGATCACAAACGCCAATTCAGCTGTCAGGAAGATCATTGAATGCAGCTTTTGTAGGCGCTACAATGGAAGAGCAGTGGAACAAAAACAAATTGTAAGGAGTTAGATTTCTAATCAATAGGCAGTCTCTTTCTCAGGTTCAGGTTGGTGTTCCTACCTGTTATAATGGTACTTCCCACATGGCACATTAGGCGTGGCACTGTTTGAGGAGATTGAGTTTATAATTTCAGATAGAATTGAGAGCCTTAGAAAACATCAGTTCACGTTTCGATATTTGTGGTGGCTAATCCTAGTTTCAGAGGACAGACACGTTTCACATGTCTGGGTTTTGTTCATTTAGTAAATACTGAATCCTACCACCAACCAGCACACTGCAGGTCAACACACTCTCACTCTCTCTCTCTCTCACACACACGTGTGTGTGTGTGTGTCAATATGTTTTAACTGCTTTAATTTATTTTCAAATGGTAATAGTATATACTTTTGACATCCTTCATTTTATGACATACAGATGCCTTCGCTCAGCAATAAATGAACCAAATTCCTACTGTACAATAATTTCCTCTCTTCCTTTTTCAGTTTATTGCATGGGATACATGTAACCATAGCAAAATTAGTTTATTATAAAGATCAACAACAAAAAAAGTAACTAAGTAACTTTTACTCTGAGTACTATTTAAGTGAGCTACTTTTTACTTTTACTTGAGTAATTTTTTACACCAGTACTTTTACTTTTACTTGAGTAAAATTTCAGTCAAGTAACAGTACTTCTACTTGAGTAGGATATTTCAGTACTCTTTCCACCTCGGGATTTCCCAATTCGATGCTTACTCCATGCCATGTATCAATGAGCTTATCTCACACCTGGGACCAGCCTGGTATATCAGCACCCTAGACCTGACCAAAGGCTATTGGCAGGTCCCACTCACCGCATGCACTAAGGAGAAGGCCGCGTTCTCCACCAGACGACACATACCAGTACATGGTCCTGCGGTTTGGAGTTCCCCTTGCAACGTTTCAACGGAGGAGATGGATGATGGACCACCTAGAGGTCCAGATCATTACATGTCTCAGTGCTATTCCCAGTGTTAGTCTCAATGTTATTCCCAGTGTTAGTCTTACTGTTATTGTCAGTATCAGTCTCAGTGTATTTCTCATTTTACAATTTTTATTTTTTAAGTTAAAATATTGCCCCGTCGCTCAGAGGTCCCTGCGGCCGATCTACATGGTCACAGCTCTTCTCTGTTCTGGCCCCACAGTGGTGGAATGAACTCCCCACTGATGTCAGGACAGCAGAGTCGTTGCCCATCTTTCGCCGCAGGCTGAAAACCTCTTCAGGAAACACTACCCTGACCCTTCCTCCTAGCCTTGCCTATTTGTCGTCAATTATGTGTCTGAGCTCTTGTTTATTGGCTCTTGTTTATTGGATACACTTATTTGTCTTAGCTCTTGTTTATTTGGTTCACTTATTTGTCTTAGCTCTTGTTTATTTGATTCTCTTATTTGTCTCATTTGTTTAAGATCATTTGTTAAAGTAGGTTGTTAACTTATTGCACTTTTACCTTAGCGCTAGTTCTGCTCTTAGTTGCTTGTTTAGGAAGGAAATGCACTTATGATTTCTGGTGACTAGTAGTTTTCTTGCCTACCTATGATGAATACACTTATTGTAAGTCACTTTGGATCAAAGCGTCTGCTAAATGACTGTATTGTAATGTAATGTAAAAATAAAAAATTACATTTACATTTACTTACGTTTGGGGGCTTGAAGTAGCTCAAACTTCAATGTATCCGATAAGAAATCTTACCATGGTATAAAAGTCATATGCTACATGTACCATAGTTTATCCTACCTTGGTATTTTTGAACAGAGCCTTGGTACTAAGTACTTAGTACCTATAGTATGGTTTATGTACATAGTACCTATCTGTACTATGGTGCTTAAAACATGGTACAAAAATACCATGGTACGATATACAATGATACATGTAACATATTACCTCTGTGGTACAATTTCTAAAATTTACCATGGTATTTTTGAACAGTACCTTTGTACTAAGTACCAATATGGTACTTGTTAGTCTGTTAGGTCTGTTGTCCTGCACCATGTGTGTCAGTAGCTACTATTAGATATTGGAGAATGAAGTGATTCTGATTGATTCTTGTTACCCAAATACTGTGTGTGTGTGTGTGTGTGCGTGTGTGTGTGTGTGTGTGTGTGTGTGTGTGTTGAGTTGGTTTTCCGCTGTAACTGTTAGTAATTAGTAAGGATTTTGAGGTTGACCTATTAGTCTGGTATATTTATATGGAAAATATTGATTATCTGAAACATGATTGGATTCTTTTGGAAACACATCAAGCATAAATCAATTAATTGATGATGTCAGCCAGGTTACACAACATATAATAAACTCTGTCAGTAATGGTCCAATATAAATATTTAATAGTGGCATACCACTGGATATTTTTCATATGAACAGTTGAGTTTGAATCAGTAATCATTCTCTACTGTCTCCTATTCATTGTCAATGGAGCAGCTCCAAGTTGTACAACTTGATAACATAACAGCTTACAACCTTGATTGTATGATCAATGTCTTTAGAAGAGAGGTGCCCCTGCTCAGAAATATCAATTCAGTTTCTCCATGATTAAATTATAGAGTTACTGTATACAAGTTATTAAACAGAGTGGTGTTCCCCTGTGACAAATTCTACAGGAAAATATTTGAAACAAATATTGCAGCTTAATTTTACTTAAGATTCCATTTTATCTTCTTTTACTTACTTTTATTCTTACTCAATTTAGTTCATTATCAACTGTATCACAAGAAGGAACTTATTTCCTTTGAGGGCTAAATGGTTAAAACTAATTTGACCACTTGTCCGTCCCCCAGGTGTCTTGATTGGCTGTGGTGTTGAAACAACAGCCTTTCAGATGTAGTTGTTGCTCCTCGCTGGTAATTGGCCCCAGGTCAAAACAAGAGAGTTTAGTTTAATCTGACTGGGGAGACTGAAAATAATTGACTCCTCCAGTTAATTAGTCACCTCAGTCTGACCCATGGCTGCATGCAGGATCAGTAATGAGGTTTTGTTATTGCAACTTCTTAAAGCTTAAACTCCACTTTTAAGAAATTAACACAGTACTAACACACCGAGGCCCAGATTGAGTAAAGGTCTCTGCAGGGAAGAGGGCGCTATCACACCCAACAGCACTGTGAGAACATAAAGCCTCTTTCTCATTGACATGCATATAGAAATGATGAAAATCTCATTATTTTGCCGAATGAGGCGATTCCCTCCCAAGTCTGCCACAGATACATGTTTTAGTGTACAATCTGGACAACCTTTTGCACCCTTACTGCAGGACGAGCCGGTCGCACAGCATCCAGAGGTAGAGTACAGAATAACAGTACAATTGTAAAGATTATTTCAAAATTGAATTTGAAATTGAAGAGGAATTACTCTGCAACTCAGTAATGTAATCCCATTAGTATCAGTTTTGGATTACTTTGCCTCCATACTCGACAGACTATGGATTTCAGCCTGATTGGTCTTCAGTGGTTTAAATTGAGCCAACAACAAACCCACCGTTGGATTTGTTGTTGGCTCAGGCACCCATGGGACCTTTGGGACCAACTATAAGATGAAATCTGGGAGGGGAGAGTCCATCTGACCGACCATAGCACAGCCACAACACACCAGGTAGGTATGTTGGCATTACTGCATGGTTATGCATGCAGCTCAGTGGACAGCAGCAACATATTTTCAGCAGCGATGTGTTATGAATTGTTTAAATACTAATACTCTGAATTACATTGTGTGATTTGGGGAGGTTACATGTACTTGAGACTATGAATAACATTCAGCTGATGTTGATACTTTTCTGTTCAGGTCAGTCGGTGCCATGTTGGAAGAGTCCCAGCTGAGGAACTTTTCTCACAGCACATTTGTATTCATGGGCTTCCCAGAGCTGCAGATGCACCGCCACCTCCTCTCGCTGCCGTTCTCCATCTCCTACCTCTCAGTGATGGTTGGCAATTCTCTGCTGGTTTATGTCATCAGGAACGTGGAGAGCCTCCACAGCCCCATGTACGTTCTCATGTCAGGGTTGTGTGTTGTCGACATCATTGTGGCCACAGCCATTATTCCAAACATGCTTCTGAGTTTTCTGTTTGACTGGGATGAGATTTCGTTGGCCGGCTGTTTGACTCAAATGTTTTTCACTCACTTCCTCTCCTCTGTTGAATCCACTCTGCTTCTGGCGATGGCTCTGGACCGCTACGTGGCCATCTGCAACCCGTTGCATTACAATGAGATCATCAACCCCTCCATGTTTCTGAAGCTGTTGCTCTTCACTCTGATTCGGAGCGGTTCTATAATGTTAACCCTGGTCAGTTTGGCAGGCTCGCTGTCTTTCTGTGGCTCCAATGTGATTCACCATTGCTACTGCGACCACATGGCCCTGGTCAGTCTGGCATGTGGCAATACAGACAAAAACAACGCCATGGGCCTGGCCGTGATCATCTGCTTTGCAGGCGTGGACATATCCCTGATCATTTTCTCCTATGTTAAGATCCTGAACATTGTTCTGAGAGCAGCGGTGGGCGAGGATCGCTGGAAAGCCTTCCATACCTGTGGCACTCATCTGATTGTTATGATGTGTTTCTATCTAGTGGGTAGTGTCACTTTCCTTTCTCACAATCTGCACATTCCCATACCAACGGATGTTAACACCTTTATGGGACTAATGTATATTATCTTCCCAGCAACTGTAAATCCTATCATCTATGGAGTTCGAACCAGAGAAATAAGAAATGGCTTTTTTAGAATGTTTAAAATCAGAGCAAACAAATTAATTACTGTGAAGGTTTCAACAATAAAAGTTTCTCCTACTGTAAAAGAACAAATCTAAAACCGTTTTTAGTTCTTGTTCTGACATACTTGTGTCAGTGATTGGCTACTCATGAGTTATCATGAGTAGCAAAAACATGTAGTTGCCTTTATTGTAGGAAACCAACATCCTGATCCAGGGTTATTATCTGAAAATTATTTTATTCACTGTATTAGTAAATCACGTATCTCGTATCTTTACTCTGGATTAATTTTTGGATGGTTTTCTAATCTTTCTATTTAACTTCTATTTATCTTTCTATTTACCCATCATTTCAATAACAAATTTTCAGAATTTGGCTTTGAAGGTTCATAAATATCTGTTTTTGTAAGGTGCCAACAATGAGTGTTAGTTCATATCAATATAGAACAACATAGGAAATGGCTGAAGATATTGTTGGGGTGTTAACAAAATCAACATACCAGCACAGTCAAGCCTACGGATGAGCCAGTCAGCAATTCATTTAGTCTGGAAAATACAGCTGCAGTGCTGAGAAAAGGTTCTTAACAAAGCCAAGATAATTGGATCGCTGGCTTCCTCCAAGGTGTTGTTAGTTAAAGGAGTCCGGTTTTCCCTGGTCAGTGGACTCCTGAAGGGTTCAGACGGAGAGGACGAAGCTGGACTTCCAACTAAAGCAAACCTTGCATCTCTACATTTAACCATCAGCTGGTTTTCTGCACTTTAAAAGAAGAAGAAAAAAGTACTTGTTGGAAATGTGTCATCACTCTGGGAAATATTGTTGAGGCTTTGTAGAATGTCAAACATCCATGAGAATCAGTGGGGAAGATGAGGTTTTGCAAAATTCCAAAAAGCTTTCTGGAGATGTGAGGTTTCAGCTGGACCTCGATAGTATGCAGCCTCAAATTAAACCTTCTCATTAACGTTTTGATTGTTTGAGCACTGAAACTGGGTGGGTTGAATGGATGGGTTGAATCCAGCTCTCTGATTGGTCGATAGCCATGGTATATATCCTATATACCATGCTTACCATGGCAGCAGCTTCTTCATCGTTCCATATCACTCTGCTGTAAATATCGGCCAAACGGAAAAACACAACTTTCTATGCATTGCATTCTATGATGAAAATATATGGTAATATATGGAAATAATTTAGTAACTGTTTTATAAAAGCAGATAACGCACCTTAACTGTGATCCAAATTCCATATCCCACATCCTGGAATGGGTTATTGCTTAATTGAACCACAAAACATGTAGAAAACAGCTCTGGCCTGGGAAATGTCAGACCTGACAGAAGCCTGACCTGGATCTATGGACAAACTATAAAAATACTTCTGCAAATTAGCAGAGAAGAAAACTACCCACAATATTGTTTTACTTTGTTTAATATTTAATATTTTATTAAACTTTACTTTGCCAGGTAGTCCCACTGAGGTTAGGGATCTCAGCATCCAGCCATGGTTTAAACAACACTGAAACCTTCCAATGCGTAACATGTATAAAGCATAAAGCTGTTCTATTAGGTAAGGGTAAAGTTCATTAACGCACACACACAAGCTGCAGGCCCAACAGGTTGCCACAAATGTCCTTTTATTAAAGATGCAATTGGATATACAGATTTCTTCCTTGCCCCTTCAAAATAAAACTCAATAATAATAATAATAATACTTATGTTTTGAGGGGGCTGATGCGTAGGTACATGTAACAGTTAGTAAACCATATATTGATTCATATGATTCAATCTCTCAGGTAAACACTGACAATAAGTACAGTAAACACATACTGTACAAATGGTCTGCTGACTGTACATTAATCAACATGCTTGTAGTTTCGGAAGAGAGAAATTATCCTTTTACTGTTCCACATCTCAAACTAATATCGCAATTTAACTTTGGATTTGCCAAGAACAAAAATGTTGTTTTGCAAAATAATGATTCAGTAAATATAGACTGTATAATCAAGCCTGATATTTCTGTTTGAATGATGCATATTGTTAAAATGAGGACAGTCCCACTAGAAAGGTTAATTATTCATCATATTCACAAATCATATAAATTATTGGCATATTTCATGCAAACAAGGCCACCCATTAATATAAACTGATACGTTTGTTCATCTGACTGATGAAGGACAGAAACACTAGAAATCCTGGCCTAGCCAGACAGTCCTGCAGAGTGCATTACCTGGGAAACGTCCTCTCTAATATCCCCTAATACTCAGCAGATTGAGCCCATGGCCGCTTTGTCTCCTCAGTGCTTCAGTGACCCACAGTTTATTATAAAACCTCCTTCCTTTAAAATACCCTCAGCTAAAGTGTGTTGGTGGCTCAAGTGGTGGACTATGCATGATCAACTTAATCAATGTAATTTGGCAGTATTTGTAGTGGAAGCAAATCCATTTCCTGTTCTATATGAAGACTGAGACCCTCTGATATGGTACATCAAATAAAACCTCAATAGAAAGCTACTCCCGCTTAGTCCCTAATGAAAAGACATCATGTAGAACAAAGTGACATTAGAGGCATGCTATCAGCCATCGTTACAACGCTACAGCTGCTGATTCAGCAGGCCAGCAAGGACTTGGGAGCAGCTCCACCTGGAAACACAACTGATGTCTAGACTGCAGTACTCTAGCTTTTTACAACCCTGGCAGTATGGAGAAGACGAATGTGAACAAGAACACAAACACGGCACCACTGTGAGTGTTTTAAAGGGTGTCCAGACTGTGGTTGGACCTAAAGGTTACCTCCATTTAGCTCCACACTACAAACAGTAGCACAACACAAGAGCAGCATTGCTGTTTCCTTTATCTGTCGTCAAGTTTAGGGGAGTCTGTCGCCTCCTCGTCCTCGTCGTCCTTCGCTCCAATCAGCCGCTGCCGAGCGAAATCTTCAAAGATGATGTCATCGTCGCTGAGGGAAGGAAGCCGGTTAGCTGGTTTGTTGTGGGATTGAGGAGCTACTAGGTACTTACATCACTACTTTAGTTATGCTCCTACAGTGTCACCAAGACAAATTCCTGTACATGTTATGGTGGTTCTGCTGAGCTCAATGGGTAGAGCAAGGCACTAACACAGCAGGGTTAGGGGTTTGATTCCCATGGGGACCACCCATACTAAAAATCTATGTCTTCATGGTCCTCCAAGGCGGGCAGTTTAGAGGCTCCAATCTACCTGGCCGACATGCATCTTGTCTGTGGGAGGAAACCCACAGCAACACGGGGAGAACACGCTAACGGCGACCACTGACCACATCAAATAAATGCCATTAAATGTTGCTTTTTGTCAGTTTGTCAGAAATAATTGCTGATGGGAATTACAGTACCACTAGTATCAACCAATTACTTGAGCAGCCAGTTCGGGTTATTGATCAGGCCATACACCCAGACAGAAACAAGAGGCACAATGTGAGCCTCCATGGCCACATCACAGAAAACATCCCAACATCAATTATTCACTGTTGTGCTTATCTGTGTGTTAATGTGCATGCATAGAGATGTGCTGTTAGGGACAGGAAACCACACAGCAGGAAGACAGGAGGGATTATTGACAGGACACTTGCAGGAGGCCTTAACATGAGCAGGCAGGCAGACAGACAGGCAGGCAGACAGACAGACAGGCAGGCAGGCAGACAGGCAGCTAGACATAGACACTTATTTGAGAATACTACTCTCAACTTTGATAGTTGTGTAATCTCCCAGAGCCCATACGTTAAAAATCTTCGTAATATTGCCAAAATTCGACCCATGCTAACAGAAGCAGACGCAGAAATTTTAGTACATGCCTTTGTATCATCCAGAATCGATTATTGCAATGTCCTTTTTTCAGGCTTACCTACTGGCGCACTAAAAAACTACAACTGGTTCAGAATGCTGCTGCCAGAATCCTGACCAAAACTAGGAAATTCGACCATATAACTCCCATTCTATCCTCATTACACTAATGAGTGTGACCAATTCAGGCCAGGTGTGACTTCAAGGTGCTTCTACTTACATATAAATCATTACATGGGATGGCACCGTCCTACTGATCAGATCTGATCAAACCATATAAACCGCCACGCCCCCTCAGATCTCAGGACGCTGGCTACCTGTCTATCCCAGCAGTCAAAAAGAAACCTGCAGGTAACGGAGCCTTTTCTTACCGGGCTCCCTATCTATGGAACAGTCTGCTGCCTCAGTCAGAGAGGCAGGCTCTATCAAGTCTTTAAGTTAAGGCTAAAAACCATTTATTCTCTCTGTCATGTGACCAGCCTTGAGGGAGTGGCTCAGTCTCGTCTCAGAGTAAGGCTAGTCTAGTAAGGCTAGGCTCAGTCTCTTCTCAGAGTAAGGCTAGACCAGTTAGCTCATCCTAGCTCAGGGTCCTGATGGATACTAGCATCCTGTCTACAGGTCCTATTCTCCTGGTCTACTTGCTGCTGTCCACTGACGCTGGTCATGTTTGTCTGTGTGAGCGTGTGTGTGTGTGTGTGTGTGTGTGGGTGAGTCTCCTATCTGTTCCAGGCTGCAGCCCGGCAGAGTTGGCGTCTGCGTGGTCCCGCCTCCTAGGACGATGCTGACTGAGCAGGCGTTGCGTTCTCCTATCTGGGCAGAGTTGGCGTCTGCGTGGTCCCCTAGTCCTATGATGACGTCGACTGAGTTGCCGTTGCTGTGATGCCGACCCATCAGATGTGGATGTCCCACCAAAATGAACTTTCATATATTGTGTTTACTCTGCTTGCCCAAACTCAGCATCTATTGCAGCCCAACCGTCCTGGTAGGGAGATCCCTCTCTGAGTAGCCCCTCCCTCTCTGAGTAGCCCCTCCCTCTCTGAGTAGCCCCTCCCTCTCTGAGTAGCCCCTCCCAAGGTTTCTCCCAATTTTCCAATAAGGTTTTGTGGGAGTTTTTGCTTGTCCTCTGTGAGGGTCTAAGGCTGGGGGATGTCGTGTACTAATCATTTATTATTTTCACATGTTGGGCACTGTGAAGCCCTTAGAGACTGTAACGGTGATTAAGGGCTATACAAATAAATGTGATTTGATTTGATTTGGACAGACAGGCAGGCAGGCAGACAGCTGGCCACTTACTGTGTGTCAAACTCTATCAGGTTTGTGTCTATCGGTGCTTCATCTGGAGCTGCAACAACAGGAAGTGAGAATGACCATCAATCAAAGGCTTCCAACATCAGATAGAAAGAGCATTTAGACCGTGATCACATTGAACACTTCAAAATCAGCAGCACCTGTAGTTCCAGTTTCCCAGTGAGTAACATTAACTTTAACGTTAGCTACATCCTCGGTTACACCGCTCACAGATGAGCTTTGATAAGCTCCTGTCTGATCACGACCTTATGGTGGCATTTGAAATCCAGCACAAGCCACAGTGGCTAGAGAATCCACCAGCCCACTAGATGTTCAGAATATTCCATCTATTGTCAGGGTGCTGTGACCTCTGACCTTTGACCTATTGGTTGCTTGTAATGTTGGTGATGTAAGACTTGACCTCAGTGGAGTCGCTCTGGATAACAACATCAGCTAAATGCCTCTAATGTAAATGTAAACGAGCACCTTGTATGAAAGTGGCTCTAAAACATCACTGCCTTACCGTCCCTGTAGATCGATTCTTCTAACGGCTTTGGGTGCATTAATGTGAAGGGGAGTTCAACAGAAACATCGCTGAAAAACAATTAAATCATTGTATGTATCAGATGTTATTATATGGACATTAAATGTGTGACTAGACTAGACACACTAGAGTGAAGTCCTTATCTGCTTATCTGCTACCACAACAATCAGTCAGTTTAGTTTGTCAGTTGTTCGGGTGACCTTTATACATTAGACAGCTACTGGTTGGTTTGTATCAGCAGATGATCTCAGTGACATTATAGAACATGAAAGGTTACCTTGCTGCAAGATCTCCCAGGATCCTGAAATCAACAAACATTTAACATCTTCAGTTTCACATCGGCATTATATTTAATGATTTGTACTAATGTGGCATAATCTCATAGTCCAGCCGTGTGTTAATACACTCTAATGATACACTGATGTGCTAAATGACATAATTAAGGCCAATTCAGTCTCAACAGGACGATGTGTACGTACCCGCCTCGGGACACAACCAGCTTCACTTTGACTTTGTATGACACGATAATGCCAAGGATCTCCTTATTGGCTCCTTCTTTTAACCTGGACGGGACAGAAAGACAGTGTCTCCTCATGCTACTTCGACTTCATGCTGCCTTCCTTGGGTTCCAGTTGTGGTTCTGCTGCAGTGGTCTTATAAGGAAAAGTGTTAATTCTGAACACTCATTTTCTCCAGCAGTGCTGTTTGTCAGCTAAACTACTCATAGCACTAACGTCTTCTAATGTCCATTTGATATCTAACAAAAACTTAGAAGCAGCGTAAGTACAGCTAACTAGTTTAAGCAAGAAGAATCTACTGAGCCTATTCTAGAAGAGTCTAGCAGTCAGAATCCCTCCAGAAGTTAAATGCACGAAAAATTTATAAAACTTTGTTGGGAATTGAACCCGGTCGTCAGAGTTGAAAGTAAATGTCTCCGTCCGATGTTAGATGTTTATTTTTTGTTTTCTGCATTAGTGTTTTACATTACTGCTCTTTATAGTACATTTTATGATTTATGTTTTTTGAAAGCATCTTTCCTTTACGAAATTGTTTACACGTGCCACAGTACTGTATATACATATACGTATATATATATATAATATTATAGTATATAAAACACATACCTGTTAATTGAAATATCAATGCATTCACCTAAAATCACCTCATCACTCATACAGCCCCACATAGCGTTAGCTATCACCTTTAGGTTGCTTTGGATAAAAGCGTCTGCTAAATGACTGTAATGTAATGTAACTATATTGCTTCGGAGGAAAAATAACATTTAAAGTGATAATCCGCAAGATTCTTGAACGTCTTGATTTTGGTGACACCTTTGGTGATAAGCGATCATTGCTATGCCGGCACCCAACAATAATGAAGACACTCAATGCAGACTGTGGCTAATAAATGAAACCTACCAGTCCAAAAGAAAAACAGACACATCTGCATCGCTGCTCATCATCCCGTCTCAATGATTTTCAGTGATTGATTTTCATAGTGGAAAAACAATGCTAATGTTCATTCTAGTTTTGGCTCAGAGGCGGTTGCTTTTCTTTTTTAGCTCACTAGCCTTCTGAGGATTAATCTGGTTCTTTTCCTTGAATTTTCTGTTGATGAAGTTTAAGTTCCTGTAGGCTGTTTTCTCTATTTGTTCAGCCACGGTGGCTATCGCTGCTCATGTTAACTACCCAGTTCTTCTTCTGTTGAAACATAGAACGCATCACTTCCTGCCTCCAGAGGATTTCTCCCAGGAAAGACCTACCTGACACCGGGTGTTTAGAGCAGCAGATGGAAAAGCTTCATTACCTGGTAGAGGTTGATTACTGTTGTGTTATAATGATCAGATACAGAGGAGCAGAAGACATTTATTCATGTTTCAGATTATTACTTAATGATTCAAATGATTGTTGAACATGTGAGTTCTTCTTTATGACAGTGTTTTATAACTTGCCATTGTGCTGCTCTAAAGCCCCTGTAGCCCAGGCTGTTGACTCACAGGGTGCTGGATGCCAGGTTTGTGTCCTCGTGCTTCAGTTTCCCATCCAAGGCGAGGCCTCGCTTCTCTCGGTTGTTGGCCAGGAATGGAGTGAGGGTAAAAACTTTACAGAAAGTCGCACTCGGAGCCACCAAATCACTGAGGGAAACAAAAATCAGCATCAGTGTAAAGTTTTAAACAGTCATAGAGAATATGTGCCAAGATACCACTCCACTGATTGATCCACTAGGATTTCATAATTTCCATTCCCATTACATGGGTAGTGTCTTTTGTCACTTCACTTCAGTTTTATCACTGTGCAAACAAACTAAACTTATCATGACTAAGGTATGATATAATCAGGGCAGCCAGCAAATCTTTTCATTCACATGTCTCACATCTGTCTGCTACATTTCAATATTCACCACACCATTATTTAACAAGTAAAATTGATTTTTAAACAGCTGGTTACCTGCCAAAATGGCTGAAGTGTGGCCAGCCACAATAAGGATTTACCAGCTGTTGGCTGGTGTTCCCACTAAAGAAGTGTATTTTTAGTTTCCCTTTCAGTAAATTGTTTTTGGAAACATTTCTTACCTACAGCTGAATATGAGCTGTATGAGTACAGAATAGTTTCCCCTCTTTTCAGTCGTGGCCAATTCTGGTTTCATTGTGGTCCCAGTTTTGGTTCTAGGGTACGATGCAGTACTAAAACTGGCACACATTAACATCCTTTAACCAGACTGTGTGGAGAAATTGGAATAAACTGTGATCTTTAATTTTATATTTTGCCCAGCCATAGTGGCAGTGTGGCTGCTAGCCCACCATGAATATCCCCTTTAGCCTGAAATCAAGCCCTCATCTCTCTCCTTACTTTGTAATTTATTAGAGCTTCTCCATCATCCTGGATCATTCAGGGACAATATTTGTTACATCTATTGTGGCCTCTGACCCCTGACCTCCTCACTATTGGTTGTTTGTAATGTTTGTGATCTAGGAACTGAAGCTGGTTCTACTGTTGGACTGGAACAAAAAAAACTGGAACAGAGATGGAGGGAATGAACATACTCAGACTCCTCAGTGGCCACTGGACACTTGTACTGGGCGGTGTTGAACAGGCAGATGTCTGCATACTGCCGCACTGTGGAGAGAAATGGCAGTCCTCACTACCTGACAACACAACTGCCTGAAAAACACGTAAAGGACAGCTGAAATACCTGAGATCTTCATCTTCTTCACGGTCTTGTTGGTATTGTTGGTGACATGAACATTGACACTGATGGGCTCCCCATGGTAGTAGATCTGAGAGGAACAAGGTAATGAAACTTAGACGTTATGTTGAAGTTAACATCAGTCCAACTCATTTCAAGGAACCAACAAATGAAATGAGCATGAACTGAACCATGAACTGGACACAAATAATGTGAGGATTACGTTCCTCCACCACAAAAGCTTTATGTGACAATAGCACAAATTGGACATGTCATTTTCATGTGTTCGTCAAATGAAATGGTTAGCTAACATTTAAGTTTAGGTAATTAAAACAACTTCAGTTCAGGTTAGGCAGCTAAAAAAACTCAAGATCATTTATCAATCTGTGATGTTCAATACTTTCCATTATTTTGTGATGAAGTGTTGTAATTTAGAGCTCCCCCGATATCCCACCAATTGGAGAGATAGAACTTCAGTTTGATGTTAACTCACCAAGGTGGAAAAAGGTACAAGATGTAGTGAGGCGTGCAAGGGCCTCTTCAGCCCCGGGGCCTAATGGAGTCCCCTATTGGTTGTGCAAAAGTGCATCAGATGTGCTGAAGTTTTTATAGAAGCTAATGAAGTTAGCCTGGAAGAAACAGTTTATTCCAAGCGCATGGCGTAGGGCAGGGGGGATTTTCATCCCAAAAGAGAGGCACCAAATTCAGTCAGCTAGGCGTAAGAAAACAGACGTACGATCACATAGGATTTTTGGATCTGGCAATGCTTTTGGCTCAGTACCCCACAGCCTGTTGTGGGAGGCTTACTTTCTAGACAGCTTGGCAGCATCTGGAGATAGGCATTATGGCAGGGTGTACAATTTCCCCATTAGCTTTTACCGTGGCAATGGAGGTCATTATACGGACATCAAAGTGGGTAGTGGGTGGGGAAAGGCTGCAGGGAGGACTGCACCTACAACCAATCAGGGCTTACATGGACTTCTACAGCTCCAAGCTGAATAGTAATCTACAGTGAAGTCAGTGAAGTCTAAAATGAAGCCAGGAGTATTGTTATGAAAGGGAAAGTTCAGACTCTGTGACTAAGGAACAGCTCCTTCCTGTGCCTGGAATGGAATGGAAAGGTTTTTTATAGATGACAAAGTGGTGCCAACAGTGTTAGAGAAATTGGTAAAAAGCTTAGGAAGATGGTACAATGCAAGTCTAAGTGATAAGGGTCAGTTTCAGGAGTTGAGGCAGGAAGTGATATGAGGCATTTCGTCAGGGCTTCCAGGAAAGTTAAAATTGTGGTGCCTGCAATTTGGAATCTGCCTCGGCTGATGTGGCTTTTGACAGTGTATGAGGTTCCCCTATCTAAGGTAGAAAAGCTAGAATGGTTGGTTAGTTCAGTTATTAGGCTTGGAGGCCCACACGGTCTAAGCAGTGTGGCTTTGTACGGGAAAGGCATTTTAGAACTACCGATATCTCTCCTGACAGAGAAGTACAAGTGTGCTAAGGTTAGACTGGAAATTACTCTGACCCAGTCAAAGGATCCAGTGGTTAGAAGCGTAGCACCCACAGATACAACAGGGATGATGTGGAACCAAAAGAGGCAGTCCAGCAAGCACAGGCAGCACTTAGACATAGGGACATCGTAGCCCATGTGCATCATGGGCATGGGGGTTTAGGGCTGTGTGAAGGTAGAATGAAGGTAAACTTGTTTGAGCAGATAACTGTGCCGACGGAGATAGTTAGCACTAGCCTAAGGCCAGACATGCTGCTGTGGTCTGAAGCGCAGAAGCTACTTTATTTGATTGAGCTCACGGTCCCCTGGGAAGTTGACGAGGCAAAACAAGAGGAAGAAGTCTAGACATGCAGAGAAGGCAGAACAGCAAGGGTGGAAGGCTCGGGTACAGCCGGTAGAAGTTGGCTGTCGAGGTTTTGTGGCCAGGTCCATCTTTGCATCACTAAGTGAGTTGGGCATTCACAGACAGAGTTTGAAACAAGCAGTTAGCAGTGGAAGGTGCAAGTGAGTAGTTGTGGATGAGGAGGAAGCACACTAGCTGGGGAGCACAGCTTGGTTCTATTGAGCGATGTTGAGCATTCTTTGGCATTGTGTAGTATTGTGTGGTATTGTGTAATATTGTGTGGTATTGAGGGGTTTGTAATGCTAGGTAGTTAAGTGCCCATCAGTCAAGCATAGACATGTTTGCACACGAACAAACATGGACACACACACACACACACCCCTTACCAGAACCAGGGACCATAACCAGTCGGGGTTATTTGGATATTTACAGCAACACTTAGGCCAAATCCCAATCCTTATTTGTACCCCTATGGCTTCGGCTTGGCCCTACCCCTTGGCCCTCGCTAGGGCCAGAAAATATCTCCCTAAGTATTGGGATCGCACTTCGACGCTGATACGTCATCGATAAGCAGACGGGACGAGTTTGTTGTCGGAGATTACTATGGCAACAATGGTATTATCACAGTGACATTTGCCGTTCATCTGATGGAGATAGAAAAGCATGGACGCTCGCGATTCGTTCACAACTCATACGTTTCACGCTACCAATCGATCAAACAAGTCATCAAATAAAAAAGACCACTGCTTCATTACCAGTCCACTTCATGACAGAATAGCGTTAGCGGTGCTCTGTAGTCTAGCAAGCCGCTCCTAACGTTACCCTGCCAGTCTGCACTGATATTAGAGGAGCCGTAACAAGTGCAGCAACTTCGCTGCTGGACTTTAGTTATATTTCATCATATACCATCAAAGGGGGAAATGCGACATGGAAATATGTCAAAATGCGAGACTGTCATGCACAAATCAGCCTAAAACAATGTTCTAACGTAACTAACTAACGAAGTAGAGACATCGGCATATTAGCGATTTTTTTGTTATGCTTGTTATAAAGAAACGGTCCATAATACATTGAAACGACATTAAACTAAGATAATACTACGGTTGGAATATTTTTTAAATCTTTATTAACGAAGAAAATACTACATTTGTGGTTCACTTCGAATGGTAGTGTAGCGGTCCCCGTGATCTTCCTGTTACTTCCAGAGATTCGCAGGGCATTCTGGGTAGCCCTTGGTTTGAAGTGTGCCTCTGAAAAATCTCCGTTTCGAGGGCTACAAACCCCTTCGGCTTGGCCCTACCCCTTGGAAAATAGAGTATTGGGACAGCCCTACCCCTTCACGTGAACGCGCAAAACGGAGGGGTAGGGCCAAGGGGTGTATTGGGATTCACTCTTTGTACAACATAGTACAACCTGGACTAACTCTGTTTAGAGAAGGCTCTGACCTCTTTGTCCAGAGAGGCCTCCAGGTGAAGGGGTTTGTCTGACATGAGGAACTGTCTGGTGGTCTCTGCCATGGGCTGAGGGCCTGGTTTCTCTGGAGCATACTGGACCTTCCTGATGACCAGACGCACAGAGTTCCTGCAACAACACACACACACTTACTACTACTGCTACTACCACTACTACTGTTACTACCAATACTACTACTACGAGACTACTGTTGGTGGAGAAATTGGTCTCTATCCTCCGATGGATTCCTCCTGTATGATTGTTGATCGTCGGTCTAGAAAGAAGCCCTTGCTCTTTGATTCTGATTGGCTGACACCAAAATCTGACGTTTACCGTTTACCGGTTTAGATCCAGTTATCCAAAATACACAAAACACCTAAATGAACCCAAAAATACAACATACATCACCAATAGCTGTTTTGACAGAGTTATGGTGCTATAGGGTGAAACAACACACCGGTACAACTCTGCATAGATAAAAACAACTGGGCTTGGATGTCCTTTCAGCAGTTTAGCAACCACAAGGTGTGCCATCAAACTGAAACTAAAAGGATGACTGACACAGCTGGCTCACTCAGAAACCAACAAACTATACCATCAGAAAATGCATTAATAATCAATTTTTAGAGTCTCATTTTAAGAAATAGATAATAGTAATAATGTCTAACCATAGTACAGCCAACTAACCTGTGACTTGTAACTCAGATGTTGACTCTGGTCCATTAATACTCAATTTTTAATTGACTCTCATGGTGGTTATCAAGTCCTGGCTGAAGGAAGCCTTTCTAACAGAACACAAATGCTGATGCATGAGTGATTTCCACTTCATTCATAATTCATCTCCTTATTCTATTAAGGTCAGACTGCAGCGGATAAAAATGCTTTACCTTTTGTGAATCTTTTCTTCAACATTTTCTGCGCAGAAAGCTTTCACTTCAAAGTCAACGCCGCAGGCCTGAGGAGACACAACAGCAAACTGATTTTAGTCGACTTCTCATTGGAGCATCTCAATTCAGGTAACAGGCAAGTAGAGATACTGAAGAGTTGCTAATCACACTCTCTCCTATTAAATACTGTTGAGGTGCCCTTAAGCATGGCATTTAACCCCAAACTGCACTGGTCAGCTCCCAGTGGACCCAGTAGAAGACTGGATGAATGTGCAGCATTCAACAAAATCTTTTTTAAAATAAAAGTCCTTACCTTCCCCGTGTCCTCAGGGCCGGGCTGCAGGGTGACGGAGCAGGGCAGGTTGAGGGGAATCTGATGGAAAATAAATAAAGCTGTCTGAAAGGTTTCAGTATGTACTACATACAAACCCCATTGGGTTTGGAACTAGCAAACTAGTGCCATGTTAGTGCCTTGCTCTACCCATTGAACTACACAGGTGAAAGCTACCAGCTTCATCATCCAGACCACAGTACCTCAAAGGTGAATGGGTAGGCGTGTTCTCCAAGTTTTTTAATCAGGCGTTCCTGAAGACGAGTGAGACTCTTCATTTCTTCAGGCATTGGAGGGAAGGCCTGGATGTTCGCCACGAAGAGGTCTTTCCGAAACGTCAAACCCAGGACGTCCAAGTCCTCTCGGCCGTATCGGAACGCACAGGTCAGCGTCACGAATACTGACGGAAAAATCACAAAATCCTGTTCTGTCAGACAACCAGTTATTTAACTCAACAATGTTCCAAGTTGAATCAAAACAAAAGTTGTGCTGCAGATCATGAAAGTTGTTCTTAAATGTTTCGTAAAGCTGCAGTGGGCCTCTTCACATTTGAATTTGAATTTATTTATTTTAACAAGGGACAGTGTACATTAATCAACATATCAAAAGACCTATTTAACATGTAAATGTACTCGAATTAGCCAAAAAGCTAGTTTCCATCGATAGTCCCTTTTGCCAGATAGTGATAGGCATCCTAGAGCATGAATAAAAATACAACTACTTTGTTATACAGACAAAACAAAAACAAAACAAAAGAAAACATTTACAGTACAAAAGACAAACATCACTGAATACAGGTTTAGGCGCAATTCATCATAATAATTTAAAAAGTGCATTCACAATATGCACGCACACTCTCTCACACACACACGCACGCACACACACACACACACACATCAATGCTGACACTGTTGGTTCTCAATGAGCCACTTTTTAACACTGTGCTTGAATGAATAGTAGGATGAACACTCTTTGATGGACTGGGGTATTGAATTCCATTGAAGGGATGCTTTGAATGAAAATACAGCCTGACTAAATGCACTTTTCCTAAGTGGGATCGTGCAGTCCCCCCTAGCCGCACCTCTAGTAGCCCTGGTTGAGGTGGACTTGAGGCTGATGAAGCCAGCCAGAGGAGGAGGAGCCAATCCATGAGTGATCTTATAAACTAGGCAGACATTTTTGTATTCTATGAGGTTTTCCCAGCTGAACAGATCATACTTTTTTAGAATGTGGCAATGATGATACCGGAATGGCTTCTTGTCTAGTGTTTTGAGTGCTTGTTTATATAATGATTCCAGTGGTTTTAGAGCTGTAGAGTGTGCAATAGACCAACTTATCAGACAGTAACTAATGTGGGAGAGAACCATTGAATGAAGGTATAGCTTTGCTGCTGTAGTTGATAAGAAGTTTCTGATGTACCTAAAATTTGACAGGTTGAACTTGACTTTATTGCAGACCTTTTTGATGTGGGTTTTAAAACTAAGGTTTGTGTCGATGTGTACTCCTAAGTACTTGTACTCGGAGACAACCTGTAATCTCCTTCCAGAGATGAGAACACCGTGTTCTGTAATGCTGCTGTGGCCCTTGGAGAAGAACATACACACTGTCTTGGTAATATTTAGTTGCAAACAGCTGTTGTTAAGCCAGGATGTAATATTCACCATGACATCAGTTAGCTTAGTTGCAACCTCTTCTGCGGTTTTGCCATGGGTAAAAACAACTGTATCATCAGCATACATTAATACATCACATTGTCCACACACAGAAGGCAGGTCATTGATGTACATGCTAAACAGGATTGGGCCCAGTACAGAGCCCTGCGGCACACCAGTTGACAGACGTAGTGCACTATGGTTATCAATTTTAACACATTGGGAACGGGAAGAAAGATAAGATTTAAAAAGGTTGAGGAATTCTTTGGAAAAATTAAAGTTGAGCAGTTTTTGCAATAGGATGTTATGATTAACAGTGTCAAAAGCTTTCCGTAAATCAAGGAACACGGCCCCCACAACCCCACCCCTGTCCATTGATGCCTTAACTTTCTCTACGAAGAAGCATGTCGCTGTTTCTGTTGAGTGATTAGCCCTGAATCCAAATTGCATTGGATGCAGTGGGAAGGAGCTGTTGTTGAGATGATCGATAATTTGTTTGGTAACCAGTTTTTCAAATACCTTAGATACCATGGGCAGGATACTGATGGGCCTGTAGTTGGATGTCATGAGAGGGTCACCACCTTTGAATACCGGGACCACAACAGCAGGCTTCCACGAGTTGGGAAAACTCCCTTGATTGATAGCGATATTGATAATATGCGTTAGTGGCTTAACAATTAAGGAGTTCATCTCTTTCAGCATAAATGTGTCCATACCGTAGACATCCTTAGCCCTTGAAGATTTCAGATGGGCTATTACTTTCGCAGCCTCTGTCTCAGACACTGACTTTGGAACGGCTGCTGGCTCGCTAGTGTTGACAGTAGGGGGTGCATTTTTTTCCTGAACTATGAAGCTATGGGCTATGGTAGCCACTGACTCAATAAAATAATCATTGAGTGCAGGTGCCACATCAGCTGGGCACTGCAGAGTTGTGTCATCAACCCTCAGTTCAATTCGCTTAGCTCTAGTATTGTTTTGGCCAGTTAATTTTTTCATTTGGCTCCATATAGCTTTTGAGTTGCCCTGAGCATTTTCAATAATCGTGATGAAGAAGTCCGTTTTTGCTTTTCTCAGTTCCCTTGTTGCCTTGTTTCTTAGCGTTGCAAATATCTGTCTATCATGGGGCATCTTTGATTTTATGGCAGTTTATAAGGCACATGTTTGCGGCCCCTAATGGGAGCATCATTACCCAGAAACCCTGTGTGGTGACATCAGAAAACCAGTCTGTGATGCTTCATACCAAAGGAAACCAAAGCTCTAACGTTGGTGTGTCCAGCTTTATCTGTATTTCCCACCAGTGACCAAATCAACACCAGGATTTAACCTGGACCAATAGGGTGAATCTACGGTCTCAGGTAGTGGGGATGGGACGCTCTACAGCAGCATCACTTCCTGGTTCACACTGAGAAGACGGCTGGAGGTTTACAGTGAAATCTGACTTGAACAGATTTAAAATCTGACATGAGACCTAAAATGGGACGGGAGGCTGCACATCGTGGAGCACTAATATGTTTTATTGCTCCTGGCCAAGAGACCCTATTTCTCATTTAGACCCTGAGTTCAAAACGAGTTTAAGATGGATGGCTTCTCACCTTTTCTCTCCTTCAGGTACTCTGGGTCGATCAGGACGACGCCGTCTGCCAAGGAGAAAGGTTTTTATCTTTATTGTTATATTCTTGTCTGTGCATTTGCCCTTTGTATTTTATTGGTTTTTGTATAACATTTTTCATGTGAATAGAGTGTTAAAACAATTTAATGGTAAAGTCAGTGGGATAAAAGACATTACACACAAGCAAATCTACAAAAAGAAGTTAATAAGAAATGATGATATTAGAAGATGATACTGATTCTGTTAGTCTAATATGCTCAAGAAGAAATATATTATGATCATCATCACATTTGGAAAAGCAGCGGTGCTTACCGACGGGCTCCACCAGGTCCACGTGGTCCACAAAGTCCCTCTTGCCCAGGTAGACGGTGAGCTGAGAGAGACAAACCGTTACCGGCGTGTTTACACTCGCTTTTTACAAAGGCACGACTCTGCACCTTTTTGGTCTGACAGTGTAGGAAGGTTCTGGGTTTGATTGCCCCGGTAGCTGAAGTGTCCTTGAGCAAGACACTGAACCCGACCAGCTCCCTCACAGTGAGCTGCTGTGACAGTCACATACTTGATTACATTTAAAAGGATTTCCATTTCCTGCTCTCTGCAGCGCTGGCTTCTGTTATGCTTATGCCCAATGGAGAGGAGGCGCTGTTGCTGGAGCTTAGCATGTTTTCAGAAGTCAAAAGGATTTCAACTTTTAGCAAAAGAGCGCCAACACAATGTGCACTGAAGGATTTTGGAGTAATAACAGCACAGTGTTAATTGTGAGTTTTAAAGTTAGCTTTGTCTTTAATTCTCTTTATTATGAACATTTCTCAGGGTCTTTAACAGACATAGTGCAGTTTTTGCAACTGGTTTATTGGGGTGATGGAAAATCATCACCCAGTCAGTCAGTTAGTTAGTGATCCAGAGGAGCCATTGAGTCGACTAAATACAGACTAAAGTCACAAATGTGTCAGTTTGTGTCTGGTGGTAATTTCACACAGTTACAGTTACACATAGGGGTATATTTGGTTGCATGTTGGTGTTTATGTCCCTTTAAGGTATTCTGTAAAGATTCAACATGATTTCTAAAGAAGGGATGACTCACCTTTCCATTGGGGCTGGCTTTCTTAAATACCCTGAAAAACACAAAGAAAGAGGAATGCAGGATGGTTTAATTGATTCTGCTTTACCTCTGGCCTTCATTCTCAGAAGGAAACACAGACTGGCTTTGTCCTGTTGATCATCTTCTCATCGCTGTGGAAACAAACTGGATGCCCACATATAAGGAGATCAGAACCAGAGTCACTTTAATCTGCAAGTGCAATAAATGTTCATATAGACAGTAAATGTATATACAGTGCTATCTATATAGTCAGTAACTATACATCATCTATATAGTCAGTAACTATACAACATCTATATAGTCAGTATCTATACCTGTCATCTATATAGTCAGTAACTATACATCATCTATATAGTCAGTAACTATACATGTCATCTATATAGTCAGTAACTATACATCATCTATATAGTCAGTAACTATACATCATCTATATAGTCAGTAACTATACATCATCTATTTAGTCAGTAACTATACATTATCTATATAGTCAGTAACTATACATGTCATCTATATAGACAGTAACTATACATCATCTATATCAGGGGTGTCAAACTGTGTGCCACGGAGGGCCGAGAGTATGCAGGTTTTCATTCCAACCAAAGAATACAGCAGGTGATTTCACTGATTACCACACCTTCAACCAGAGAGGAGGGACTAATCAGTGAAATCACCTGCTGTATTCTTGGGTTGGAACGAAAACCTGCATACTCTCGGCCCTCCATGGCACACAGTTTGACACCCCTGATCTATATAGTCAGTAACTATACATGTCATCTATATAGTCAGTAACTATACATCATCTATATAGTCAGTAACTATACATGTCATCTATATAGTCAGTAACTATACATCATCTATATAGTCAGTAACTATACATGTCATCTATATAGTCAGTAACTATACATCATCTATATAGTCAGTAACTATACATGTCATCTATATAGTCAGTAACTATACATCATCTATATAGTCAGTAACTATACATCATCTATATAGTCAGTAACTATACATCATCTATATAGTCAGTAACTATACATCATCTATATAGTCAGTAACTATACATGTCATCTATATAGTCAGTAACTATACATCATCTATATAGTCAGTAACTATACATCATCTATATAGTCAGTAACTATACATCATCTATATAGTCAGTAACTATACATCATCTATATAGACAGTAACTATACATCATCTATATAGTCAGTAACTATACATCATTTATATAATCAGTAACTATACATGTCATCTATATAGTCAGTAACTATACATCATCTATATAGTCAGTAACTATACATGTCATCTATATAGTCAGTAACTATACATGTCATCAATATAGTCAGTAACTATACATCATCTATATAGTCAGTAACTATACATCATTTATATAATCAGTAACTATACATGTCATCTATATAGTCAGTAACTATACATGTCATCTATATAGTCAGTAACTATACATGTCATCTATATAGTCAGTAACTATACATCATCTATATAGTCAGTAACTATACATGTCATCTATATAGTCAGTAACTATACATGTCATCTATATAGTCAGTAACTATACATGTCATCTATATAATCAGTAACTATACATCATTTATATAATCAGTAACTATACATGTCATCTATATAGTCAGTAACTATACATGTCATCTATATAGTCAGTAACTATACATCATCTATATAGTCAGTAACTATACATCATTTATATAATCAGTAACTATACATGTCATCTACATAGTCAGTAACTATACATCATCTATATAGTCAGTAACTACATCATCTATATAGTCAGTAACTATACATCATCTATATAGTCAGTAACTATACATGTCATCTATATAGTCAGTAACTATACATGTTATCTATATAGACAGTAACTATACATCATCTATATAGTCAGTAACTATACATGTCATGTATATAGTCAGTAACTATACATCATCTATATAGTCAGTAACTATACATCTATATAGACAGTAACTATACATGTCATCTACATAGTCAGTAACTATACATGTCATCTATATAGACAGTAACTATACATGTCATGTATATAGTCAGTAACTATACATGTCATCTATA
Source organism: Hoplostethus mediterraneus (assembly GCA_034670385.1). Taxonomy (NCBI): domain Eukaryota; kingdom Metazoa; phylum Chordata; class Actinopteri; order Trachichthyiformes; family Trachichthyidae; genus Hoplostethus; species Hoplostethus mediterraneus. The sequence continues at coordinate 1,084,928 of JAXDDW010000110.1, forward strand.
TAGTCAGTAACTATACATGTCATCTATATAGTCAGTAACTATACATGTCATCAATATAGTCAGTAACTATACATCATCTATATAGTCAGTAACTATACATCATTTATATAATCAGTAACTATACATGTCATCTATATAGTCAGTAACTATACATGTCATCTATATAGTCAGTAACTATACATCATCTATATAGTCAGTAACTATACATGTCATCTATATAGTCAGTAACTATACATGTCATGTATATAGTCAGTAACTATACATCATCTATATAGTCAGTAACTATACATGTCATCTATATAGTCAGTAACTACATCATCTATATAGTCAGTAACTATACATGTCATCTATATAGTCAGTAACTATACATGTCATCTATATAGACAGTAACTATACATCATCTATATAGTCAGTAACTATACATGTCATCTATATAGTCAGTAACTATACATCATCTATATAGTCAGTAACTATACATGTCATCTATATAGTCAGTAACTATACATCATCTATATAGTCAGTAACTATACATGTCATCTATATAGTCAGTAACTATACATCATCTATATAGTCAGTAACTATACATGTCATCTACATAGTCAGTAACTATACATGTCATCTATATAGTCAGTAACTACATCATCTATATAGTCAGTAACTATACATCATCTATATAGTCAGTAACTATACATCATCTATATAGTCAGTAACTATACATCATCTATATAGTCAGTAACTATACATCATTTATATAATCAGTAACTATACATGTCATCTACATAGTCAGTAACTATACATCATCTATATAGTCAGTAACTATACATCATCTATATAGTCAGTAACTATACATCATCTATATAGTCAGTAACTATACATCATCTATATAGTCAGTAACTATACATCATTTATATAATCAGTAACTATACATGTCATCTATATAGTCAGTAACTATACATCATCTATATAGTCAATAACTATACATGTCATCAATATAGTCAGTAACTATACATCATTTATATAGTCAGTAACTATACATGTCATCTATATAGTCAGTAACTATACATCATCTATAGTCAGTAACTATACATGTCATCTATATAGTCAGTAACTATACATCATCTATATAGTCAGTAACTATACATCATCTATATAGTCAGTAACTATACATCATTTATATAATCAGTAACTATACATGTCATCTATATAGTCAGTAACTATACATCATCTATATAGTCAGTAACTATACATCATCTACATAGTCAGTAACTATACATGTCATCTATATAGTCAGTAACTATACATGTCATCTATATAGACAGTAACTATACATCATTTATATAGTCAGTAACTATACATGTCATGTATATAGTCAGTAACTATACATCATCTATATAGTCAGTAACTATACATCATCTATATAGACAGTAACTATACATGTCATGTATATAGACAGTAACTATACATGTCATGTATATAGTCAGTAACTATACATCATCTATATAGTCAGTAACTATACATGTCATCTATATAGTCAGTAACTATACATCATCTATATAGTCAGTAACTATACATGTCATGTATATAGTCAGTAACTATACATCATCTATATAGACAGTAACTATACATGTCATCTACATAGTCAGTAACTATACATGTCATCTATATAGACAGTAACTATACATGTCATGTATATAGTCAGTAACTATACATCATCTATATAGTCAGTAACTATACATGTCATCTATATAGTCAGTAACTATACATGTCATGTATATAGTCAGTAACTATACATCATCTATATAGTCAGTAACTATACGTCATCTACATAGTCAGTAACTATACATGTCATCTATATAGACAGTAACTATACATCATCTATATAGTCAGTAACTATACATCATCTATATAGTCAGTAACTATACGTCATCTACATAGTCAGTAACTATACATCATCTATATAGACAGTCTCATATGTTGTGCCCATGTTCATTGCGGTTTTATTTTTGTGACTGTTATTTACCCAGGTTTCTACCACTGAGGTGAAGAATCTCCTTGGCCAGGCCAAGAAAGCACGAACAACATACAACATATAAAGTCAGAGTACAGTCAATGCAACGTAAAGCAATGTATGAAATTTAAAATATAATGGAAATCTCATGAATCCTGATCATCAGCCACACAACTGTAATTGATAAATCTGTACTCCTCTCATTAGCTCACAGCAACTCTGACTCTGTCCCAGGTTCATATGATGGATTGATTGGTGTATTGATTGGTGCCCCGCCCCCCTGGGATCACATTAACAACAACAATGTATGCTGCCGTTACCTTCAAGCTCTGTGAAAGTATGAAAGCAGCCGTGGAGCAGCGGGAGTCTTCCCATCACTTCAGACCACATCAGGTCTGGTCTGAACGCATCTGACTGGTCTGGGTCATTTAGGGTCAGGTTATGTTGGAGTTGAAATAAACTTGACTAGATTTCTCTTGACAAGTTGCCAGCCTGGATCTACTCAAAACGCAGACTCAGTTTGCCACTTCAGGTTTTTTGTTATCCTTTTTGTCAGCATCAGTTTTACTAGCATTCGACTGGATACCGGGGAAGCCGCCCTGCCCTGCAGTCCATCAGCCTCTCTCAGCTCTCTGCCAAGCCTCCTCGTTCTGGCTAATGGTGTCCGACGCAATTACCTTCCCTCCTCCTGTCTGTTTGTGTCCTAATGTTGTCATAAATTAGATGCCGTGTCTGATGGCGCTCCATTAGACCTCAGAGCAGACCCTCCTAGCTTCCTCCTGAATGGACCTTCCTCAATTAGCATCATTAGTGCAGCATCAGGACCGACGTTCCCAGAACCACCAGCCCCTGGGAACTCTCCCATCATGCAGCTCACACGTCATCACAAATAGAAATTGAAAGTGTTTACATGCACACAAATATCTCTTCAATTAGCCCAATAAAACCTTAACATGGATCAACACTGGAATCTGAAATCAGTCATTGAAATGGCTGTTGGAAATCAACTCTTACCAAGCAGTCAGTTGTCTGTCCTCTTTGGCGCTGCACAGTGAGACATGCTGGACCTGATTTCCAACATCTGACACCATAATAAACCAGCTGGTGTTGCCTCCGTCTCCCTCCCTCCACATGTATGAAACTACACTCAACACTAACAATCTGTTTATGCACCAACACACAAAGACAAGCAGTCTCTTTACATGTTGTTCACACATTGTTCCTGATTGGTCGATAGCGGTGGTGTATATCCTATATGCCACGTTTGCTTCATCGTTCCATATTACTCGGCTGTAAATATCAGACAAACAGAAAAAACTACTACGGACTACTTTGTCACCAAATGGCATTTGTTCTAAAAAAAAGGAAGTCAAGTAAAATATAAAGAAATTGTATAATGTATATATGGAAATAGTTTAAAAAAGCAGTAACCCACTCCCCTCCCACCCATACCACAGCTTGTCCTGGGTTATTGCGATGTGGACACGCCCCTATTTGACCTGGTTTTCACATAAATGCCAATCATCTTCATGGGTCAGACAATCAGCTCGGCCTTGCCTCCGTCTGGCATCACCAACGTCCTCTAACATCACAGACCGCTGTGCATTATGAGCTGTAATAGCCTAATATAGAGCATGATAATGAGACCATCTCCATCCTGGATTCATTTTCCACACGTTGCCACGCGCTGGGATTAAAAACGGATACGTTCAGCGGCTAGAAGTAATCCATTACTTTGATCTTGTCAAGAAGACAGACGACTAAAAGATCAGCTGCAGCATTTGGTCCAGAAGAGGAAACAACCTCCTTTTATATTTGTGGGGAGTAACAAAAAGGTCGTATTCCACAATACTGTATGATTCTACGAACACAGTCTCATCCATCATGAAATGATCATGATGATTTTATTTGTATCTGAATTTGTTTGTTAGCACGATCAAAACCTGTGAGTGTTTGGAACATTAGAAGGCCTTATTATTTATGAAACATCAATTACATGTTTCAGTGGCCTTGTAGGAAAAAATACTTAATAGGATGCAATGGAGTATCTGAAGGATACAAGATTATCAAGCTTGTAATGGATTGATCACATGGACTGAACGCCTCACAAATACAATTACATAGTCCTACCATCTGATGGATGCAGCCTGGATTTAGTAGTAGTAGTAGTAGTAATGGTAGTAGTACCAGTAGTAGTAGCAGTAGTAGGAATAGCAGTAGTAGTAATAATAGTATTAGTAGTAATAATAATAACAGTAGTAACAGTAGTAGTAGCAGTAGTAATAATATAATAGTATTAGCAGAAGTAGTAGTAGTAGTAGTAGTAGTAGTAGAAGTACAGTTGCAATACTAGTCGTAATAGTACTGGCTCCTCTCTGCAACCTGTCATTGTGTGTATTTCTAGAAGACCTTTTATGAAGGATAAAACATCTCTGTGATTTAAATTAGTCCAGATGTAAAATGTTCCCCCGATGAATCGCCACCTTAACGTGGTGGGGGGGTTTGGGTGCCCCAATGAACCTGGGAGCTGTGTTGTCTGGGGCAATAGCCCCTGGTAGGGTCTCCCAAGGCAAAGTGGTTCCAGGGGAGAGGCCAGACAAAGAGCGGTTCACAAAAAACCTCTATGAAATGGCGAAACTACAAACTGGAGGAACCTCGCCCGGAACAGGGAAACCGGGGCCCCCTCCTGGAGCCAGGCCCAGGAGGGGAGCTGGTCGGCGAGCGCCTGGTGGTCGGGCCCGCCACGGGGCCCGGCCGGGCTCAGCCCGAAGAGGCCACGTGGAGCCGCCTTCCTGTGGACCCACCACCTGCAGGAAGAAACATAGGGGTCGGGTGCAGATGAGACCGGGCGGTGGGCAAAAGCGGGGCCCTGGGCGTACGGGCCCCCGGTGCCGCCGTCTAGTTCTCGGGACGTGGAACGTCACATCGTTAGCGGGGAAAGAGCCGGAGCTGGTACGGGAGGTGGAGCGGTACCAGCTAGATATAGTTGGTATCACCTCCACGCACAGCGTCGGCTCTGGAACCAGGCTTCTGGAGAGGGGTTGGACTTTCTCCTTTTCCGGAGTTGCCCAGGGTGTGAGGCGCCAGGCGGGTGTGGGGATACTCACAAGTCCCCGGCTGAGCGCCGCGGTGTTGGAGTTTTCCCCGGTGAACGAGAGGGTCGCCTCCATGCGACTGCAAGTCGCTGGGGGGAAGGCTCTGACTGTGGTGTGTGCGTACGCGCCGAACCGCAGTTCAGAGTATCCGGCCTTCTTGGAGTCCTTGGGAGGTGTCCTGGAAAGGGTGCCCCCCGGGGACTCCATAGTTCTACTGGGGGACTTCAATGCCCACGTGGGCAATGACGGGGAAACCTGGAGGGGCGTGATTGGGAAGAACGGCCTGCCCTGATCTGAACCCGAGTGGTGTTTTGTTATTGGACTTCTGTGCTAGCCATGGATTGTCTATAACGAACACCATGTTCGAGCATAGGGTGGCTCACCAGTGTACCTGGTACCAGAGCACCCTAGGCCAAAGGTCTATGATCGACTTCGTAGTCGTATCAGCAGACCTGCGGCCGTATGTCTTGGACACTCGGGTAAAGAGAGGAGCAGAGCTGTCAACTGATCACCACCTGGTGGTGAGTTGGATCAGGTGGCGCGGGAGGCTGTCGGACAGACCCGGCAAACCCAAACGAGTAGTGCGGGTGAACTGGGAACGTCTGGCGGAGTCCCCTGTCCGTGTGGTCTTCAACTCCCACCTCCGGAAGAATTTCTCTCGCATCCCGGGGGAGGCTGGAGACGTGGAGTCCGAGTGGACCATGTTTAAGGCCTCCATTGTGGAGGCGGCTGCGAGAAGTTGCGGCCAGAAGGCTGTCGGTGCCTGTCGAGGCGGCAACCGGAGAACCCGCTGGTGGACACCAGCGGTCAGGGAGGCCGTCAGGCTGAAGAAGGAGGCCTTTCGGGCTTGGTTGTCCGGGGGGTCTCCTGAAACAGCAGACAGGTACCGGGCAGCCAAAAGGGCTGCGGCTTCGGCGGTCGTCGAAGCAAAAAACCGGGTGTGGGAGGAGTTCGGAGAGGCCATGGAGGAAGACTTTCGGTCGGCCTCAAGGTTATTCTGGAGAACCGTCCGACGACTCAGGAAGGGGAGGCAGGGCTTGACCCAGGCTGTGCTCAGCCGAGGGGGAGACCTGCTAACACGGACTGAGGAGGTCGTCGGACGGTGGAAGGAATACTTTGAGGACCTCCTTAACCCGACCAACACGCCCTCTGATGAAGAGGCAGAGCCTGAGGCCGTGGGGGAAGCCTCGTCCATATCCTTGGCGGAGGTCACCGAGGTGGTTGAGAAGCTCTTCGGTGGCAAGGCGCCAGGTGTGGATGAGATTCGCCCTGAGATGCTGAAGGCTCTGGACACTGTTGGGCTGTCGTGGCTGACACGCCTATGCAGTGTTGCGTGGAGGACGGGGTCAGTGCCTCTGGAGTGGCAGACCGGGGTGGTGGTCCCCATTTTTAAAAAGGGGGACCGGAGGGTGTGTTCCAACTATCGGGGGATCACACTACTCAGCCTCCCCGGGAAGGTCTACTCCAGGGTGCTGGAAAGGAGGCTCCGGCCGATTGTCGAACCTCAGATACAGGAGGAGCAATGCGGCTTTCGTCCTGGCCGTGGGACCGGCGGACCAGCTCTTCACCCTTGCAGGGCTACTGGAGGGGGCATGGGAGTTCGCCCAACCAGTCTACATGTGTTTTGTAGACTTGGAGAAGGCTTATGACCGTGTCCCCCGAGGTGTCTTGTGGGGGGTACTGAGGGAGTATGGGGTACCGTGGTCGCTGTTGCGGGCTATCCGGTCCCTATACGACCAAAGTGAGAGCTGTGTCCGCATTCTCGGCACAAGGTCAGACCCGTTTCCGGTGCGTGTTGGGCTACGCCAAGGCTGCCCGTTGTCACCAGTCCTGTTCGTGGTTTTCATGGACAGGATTTCAAGGCGCAGTCGAGGTGAGGAGAGTGTACGGTTTGGGGACCTCAGGGTCGCATCTCTGCTTTTTGCAGACGATGTGGTTCTGATGGCTCCGTCAGACCGAGACCTCCAGCATGTGCTGGGGCGGTTTGTGGCTGAGTGTGAGGCGGTTGGGATGAGAGTCAGCACCTCCAAGTCTGAGGCCATGGTACTCTCACGGAAAACGGTGGAGTGCTCCCTTCGGGTTGGGGAGGAAGTGCTTCCTCAAGTGAAGGAGTTCAAGTATCTCGGGGTCTTGTTCACGAGTGAGGGTAGAATGGGGCGGGAGATGGACAGACGGATAGGTGCGGCGTCTGCAGTAATGCGGACGTTGTACCGGTCCGTTGTGGTGAAGAGGGAGCTGAGCCGTAAGGCGAAGCTCGCGATTTACTGGTCCATCTACGTCCCAACCCTCACCTATGGTCACGAGCTCTGGGTAGTGACCGAAAGAACAAGATCGCGGATACAAGCGGCCGAAATGAGCTTCCTCCGTAGGGTGGCTGGCCTCACCCTTAGAGATAGGGTGAGGAGCACGGACATCCGGGAGGGGCTCGGAGTAGAGCCGCTGCTCCTTCACGTCGAAAGGAGCCAGCTGAGGTGGTTCGGACATCTGATTAGGATGTCCCCCGGGCGCCTCCCTTTGGAGGTGTTCCGGGCACGGCCAACTGGGAGGAGACCTCGGGGCAGACCTAGAGCCCGTTGGAGGGATTATATTTCCCTTCTGGCCTGGGAACGCCTCGGGATCCCCCAGGGAGAGCTGGAGGGCGTGGCCGGGGTGCAGGACGTCTGGAGATCCCTGCTGAGCCTACTGCCTCCGCGACCCGGCCCCGGATAAGCGGCTTGAAAATGGATGGATGGACAGATGTAAAATGTCCCTCACAAGCTGCCGTCCACCAAAAACAAACACTATGCAATTATCACATGACCTTTGAACTGGCAGATCATTTGCACCACATTTTCTTTTTCTTTTTCTTTTTACAAACATGGCAGATTGATTGATGGATTGAAATGAGGGACGCCATTGGTAATGATGACACCTACAGGAACACTGATACTTGAATAGGGATTTACAATGACTTATTCATTACAAGCAATCAATAGTAAAGAGGTCAAGGGTCAGAGGTCACAGCACCCTGATGCTAGAATGATCCTGATAGTGAAGAAGTGAAGGGAAAGACAGACTGTAAGAGGTTGTTTTCTGTTTGTTTCAGTAGATCCTTGATGTCCTGCTGGTGACAGGGGGTGGACTCCATCTTGATTCACCAGAACAGAGCCCAGAGGGTGCATGGTGCAAGTGGGCGTCTATTGTGGTGACCAGAGGCTCAGAGGTTGAAGGTTGGATTAAGAGGAATACATCATCACTAGGTGTGGTGAGGGCTGGCTACAATTCTGGCCAATCAAATCAGCTAATTTCATCCCCTTTAAAAGCAGTGTGTTTACACATTGGTGCATTTGTAGTAAAAGCTTCATCCAAGAAGAAAGTGATATTTTTCTCCAGGAGGTGCAGTCAACATTTATGTCCTAAAATAGATGATGTCAAACTGGCTTGGGAAGATGTTGATTATTGGCCATTTATATGAACCCAACATGAATTAAAGAGGAGCTTCACCTACAAGCTGCTCACTGCACAGCCTCCTCCTCAGACACAATATAAGATCCACCTCCTGCTCTCACTACCACATACTACAGGCTGGGACCAACGAAGAAGAAACCATTTCAATATGATCCGAGGAAAGATGATAATAAAAAAGAGAATTATGTGTCAGGCTGGTTTCTTCTCCGTGTTATATTGATATTGAGGTATCAACCTGTCACCATGGTTCCTGTCTCTGATTACCAGGTGAAAAGCTGAACTAGTTAGTTAAGTTGACCTTTGGACAGGTCTATGTTCATGTGCACAAAGCCATGAAAATAACACTGTGTGATTGACTTGGTCTTCACAGGCGTAACTTCACACCAAAACCCCACTGCACCAGCTGTGGACACGCCCCCTGCTGCGGACACGCCCCCTGCTGCACCACTCTGCCCATCCAGGTACAAGTCTATACACCAAAGTGACGTGGGCGGGGAGAAGTTGTCATTGCGCCTCACGAAATGACCACTGCGCCGGTGAACATCGACTGAAAATACAGCCCTAAGTTGATTTTCACGAGTGAGCAGAAGGCCAGCGATTCTGGCAAGAAATGATCCTGGTGTTGAGACATGAGGAGGAGGCTGTAGATCCACTAGGAGCTTTCAAGGCTAATCGATACATGAACACAAAGCTCCTGTCAGACACTAGAGACAGCATTTAAATCAAAGAGCTGGCCAACTGAAGGCACCACTGAGCATGCAAGCATCCACACTCACACCCACTACGAAGACTGATGCAGAGTCCAGGAGAAAAAGAGCAAGCTAGTAAAACAGAGTAAAGATTCCCTGTACAGATACTCACTCTGCTTACTGGATCAATCCAGGCGTCCCTGCTAGGGAATACCAATCGACAGGTCAATACTGCTGTTGTGCCTGTCGGCTCCTGTCCGCCTGCTGGTTGGATAACTGATAGAAGACTCCCTGGACACCACAACCCAAACCAATGAGCCTCCTGGCACCAAAGCATCACATCTGAATCCTGATCTCGAGACAGGGTGAAGGTGGAGGTCTGATCAGGGAGGTTGCCAGAACAATTGAACCATTCATCTGTGATTTGATCCCACTTCATAACCCCCACGCTTTCTTCTGACATCCAATCAGGTTTCTTCTGTGTTAGTCAAAGCTTTTACTGCTGAAGAGCCTGGCGTCACGTCAGCCGACGCCTTTATTCTCTGGTTGTTTATTGATGTTACTGTCGGTCGATTTCATGCTCTCGTCCGTATGTCTTTGTTTTTCTCTGATTGCGTTGTTCATGTTTGTTGGTTTAATGAAGCTCTTTGTAATTTGGAAGGTGCCACATGAATACCATTTACTAGATAACAGGAGAGCTGTGATATTTTAGAGTGGGTGTATCCCAATTCAAAATGTTGAATTATGATAGTAATATCATGTGACATTTCCCAACTAAGGAAGCTCTCAAACAATCCCTTCATTTTTTACCAGATTATAAGTGAAGGTGAAAGTGAACGTAATAAAAATTCTCAAGTTCATTCATTCATTGTCGTCATTATGTGACACGCAAATAGCAGACGACTTCATGGCACAAGCACAAACTCAGCAGTTCAGTTGTTACTTGTGTACTTAATGAACCAATCCTAGATAGATAGATAGATAGATAGATAGATAGTTGGAAATTACTAAATGATTAGAGACTGGAACTTACCAAGACTAACATTAACTAGGAACAGCAAACAAAGGTAAGTTAGCCTGGGGTCAGCTAACCTCTCATTAGACTACCGGCTAACTGTCTTGTTGTTCTTTTAGACTGTAGGGTATTTCCTGATGGTAGGGTGAATCAAATGAACCGGTCCTGAATCGACTCGCTACAGTCGGACAGTCCGAATGAATTGAGTTAGTTAAAAGTCATCCCTGGTGCTCAGGTATCATCACTAATGAGCTATTAGTCAAGGAGGACTAGTAGTATTACAGTTTTTCTCAGTCTCTTTAGTACATTTCTCAGATCATCCTTAATAATTATAAAACAGTAAACGCATTTCTCAAAACAATTCATACAAACAGCACCACACAATGGATTACCTGCAAAAGCCCGTAACTCAAAATCCTTAGTTCATCTCTCCAAAGTAAATCTTTATGTCAGTGAACATGTCAGTCCTCAGAATGACAAGTCCTTGTGTCATTGAGTACAAACAAGATAGTCAACATGCTTAGCCATGTTGTCAATAGAACAGTGTACTGATGGAAACTATGGTGGGGTTTGATGATGATGATTGAAAATGCACAAGGCTGCACTTTTTCTGTATTAGTTGTATGACATTTACAACTCATAATTGTTCAAATTGTCATTTGCCTAAATGTGCTAAAACATTTGCAAATGGTAACAAAGAGAAATGCTCTTTCTGTTGTGCACAGGTAACAAAATACTGAAAAAACTGAGAAAAACTGGAGTGAAAGTCAAGATTCATCAGTTCAGAACACATTTACAAAACAAGTCTAATAGAAATGTAGAAAATATTCTTGACAGATTATGACAACTGCTTCAACCATTCTGCATGTAATGACTTATGTAATGAACTAATGCCTAGATGTTCTGGTGGGTGAGACTATTCAACAGAGAACCAATATAATACATTTTGATCAACATGACATAAACTATTGATAAAGTAGGAAACAGCAGACAGTTGGACATAACCATTTGCATGAATGTGCTAAAGCATTTGAAATTTGTTCAAAAGCAAAGAAAAGAAAAGAGAAGGTTGAACAAGTGACTAGATGATGTGAAGGTTGAACAAGTGACTGGATTATGTGGAGGTTGAACAAGTGACTGGATGATGTGGAGGTTGAACAAGTGACTGGATGATGTGGAGGTTGAACAAGTGACTGGATGATGTGAAGGTTGAACAAGTGACTAGATGATGTGGAGGTTGAACAAGTGACTGGATGATGTGAAGGTTGAACAAGTGACTAGATGATGTGGAGGTTGAACAAGTAGTTTTGAGAATTTCAATTCTGATCTGAGAAATGTACCAAAGCGACTGAGAAAAACTGTAATATTAATAGTCTAGCTGTAGTGTTGCAGTAGTCTCGTAGTGTAGTAATACTACTATAGTATTAATAGTAGCATAGTGGTAGTGTGGTAGGGTTCCCATGGCTTGTAGTAATCTACTGACTTCTTAAAGTCCAGCAGCAGAGAGGCTGTCCTCGTGTGATTGGTCCTCCAGTCCATCCATCTAGAATGTCTGCCTCAGGAAACCCTCCTCTCCATCTGACAGCTGAACAGAGGGAGGCTAATGAGACCCCTCCCAGCCTGAAGTGGTAATAATGTGTTCAGTATCGTCGGATGTTTGACTCCCTGAGGTCCAGACTAGTGTTCAATTCATACAGGCTTTGGAAGGCTGATGCTGATATCTTTGGATTCCCCTGAATTTTCTTCTCATCAGGGGGGAAAGCATCTAAAACAGCATTTAGACCATCCTGTACACTAAACTGAAACCAGGATGCTGATGCTAGCAGCTCTGTGAGGCAGGGGGAGGCACATTTCAGTTTTCCAGCCTGAGGGAGGATTTCTCCCCCACTTCTCCCCCCTTCAACTGAAACCTAAACTTAACCTAAACTTAGCCTGTTCAAGTAATCCAACATGTAATGTCTTATTTCTTCAAGAGAATCTGAAATCTGTCTACAGATCAGTGGCGGGCAAAAATGAACGAATGACTGGAGCTCCAAAACGTACCGAGTCTGCAGCGGTTTTTACTGGTACTGAACGAATCCGACAGCTCTTCAACAAGCTTGTCGCCACGGCTGAACGTTTCAGTCATCAGCCGTCAACAGCCAATCATATTTCCGCTTCCTTTTTTCTCTACTGAAACTCTTCTGAAATTTGATTTAGTTTCATGATTAAAAGTTTGGACCAGAAGTTGGTTCCGGTCATTCAAAGCTTCTCACTTTTCTACAACTTCTGTCTTTAAAACAATGCTTGGAGAACGTTGATCCATCGCTGGGCATTTTTCTCCTTACCGTTTTCTATGAATGCTCTCTAAATGCTGCTAGCTAGTTATGTTAAGTCAAGTCAACAGCAAAGCAGCAAAAAATACACAATTTGTTTGTTGCAAAGTTTGCAGATAGATGCAATCAGAGCATCTGGCCCCGCCCACAGTCAGTCAACCACCAAGCTGATCAGAATGTGAAGGCGCAGTAACATCATCTGTTATCTGGTCTGTGTTGTTTTGAGGAACCCACATCCGTTCTTGGTTCCTGAAGCCACTTCCTGAGGCTTGCTCTGCATGCTGACGGGCCTCATTAAGATTCTGCTCCCATCGGAGGCTGCTAACCTTTTGTTAAACCAACCACAGATACCGAGTCAGACTGGAGCTGCTCAGCTAGTTACACACAACAGATTACTAGTTACCAACCCACCACCAGGTTACTGACTGACCAGTAACTACCACTGACAACCAGCTCTATACCCTACACACACTGGCTGGCTGGTTCTGTATGGAACCATAATGACTCTGATTGGTTAAAACAAGCTTTGATGATGTGTTCTCTATAGAACCGTATTAAGAGTGTAGACAGCAGCAATACAAACACAAGACTGGACAGAGATGAAGCTTCGTCCACACACACCTCTATGTCGACATCCCCCCCCCAGCAGAGGCTGTGCTAGTGTTCCTTACCTGGTGCCTTTATCTCCCATCCTGACGAGGCTGATCAACAGCGAGCCGACAGGAAAAGACAGGACGAGAGGAGGAGGGGGAAGAAGAGGAGGATTTGCTGATGCTGTAGCTGTGGAGGCTGATGGGAGAATCCAGTCCGCAGCCTCTCTCTTGTTTGTCTGCTGGGTTTAAGATGCCGTCATCCTGTCAGGAGATGCAGACCTGAGCTTCTCCTCAGCAGGAGGAATCTCCTCCATCTGGGCTCTGAGGCTGACGCTCCTCACTGCTGCTCTCCTCCTCTTCCCTTTCTGGCTGACTACCACTCTCTCTCTCTACCTCGCTCTCTTTTCCTCCTCCTGCTCTGATTGCCTGACTCTCTCCTCCCTCCTGCTGCTATTACTCATTCAGTCTGAAAGCATCTCTCTCTCTCTCTCTCTCTCAAAAAGAAAGGATGAACACCCAGAGGCCATTTTTATTTCAGTCTGTTGTGTCGTCTCGTGGACCGCTGAGCTCTGACCTCCATCATCCTTCCACCATCTGTCAATCATTAGCAGATGGGTGTGTGACAGCTCTCCGAGTCATTTCTGTTTTTAACTGACTGAGCGTACGTCACCTTCAGTGCCTTGCTCAAGGGCAGCTCTACACAGGCTGTTGACTGGTGGTCCGAGTGCCACTCACAGGCACATTTTGTCTCGTAAACCAATTATTTGCTTGCAAACATTGAATTTGCTGATGAGATCACTGGAAGACGCCTAATGCTGCGTTCCTTAGAGGTCAAGTGGGAAATGTTGATTTCATATGAGGAAAACGCAACTGACCTTTCCTTTTGTTTTTTTTAAGCTGGAAACACAGAGGTTGCAATTACTTTCAATCAAACCTTCAAACCCCCACCCTGCTGAAGTGTCCTTGAGCAAGACACAGATGAGACTGAGGGGGACTCAGTATGAACAGGGATGATGGAGGAGGTGCAGGTTGTCGTTCCTCCACATCAACACAAATCCAGAGTGTCAGAGGCAGCAGCTGGTTACCTGGTCCTCATTACCAACCTCAGCAGGGAGACGCCTGCAGCCTCGCGGTCGTCTGCACAGCCTGCTGCCTCTTCCTCAACAGGGTTTTAACAGGTTTCAAGGACCCAAGGGCGATGAAATTCAACACATAAAAGACTGTGAACTTAACATTTAAAAAGGTACACGATGCAACTTTTATGTAGATTTACCAACTCTGCTCTCTGTACATTTATTCACAGACCAGAATACAGAAGACAACATAAACCTACACCAAACCCAAGTCCTCCATTCAGAACTTCTCTGTGGATCAGTCGGCTCAACATTTAGCATAAATGTGTATATTATGTAATGTAATGTCAGCGTTTAGCTCTCTATATAATGGAAACACATTAGAAACCAACTGGGCCTTGGCTTCATCAGGCTCAGCCCTGCACAATGAGGTCTTACATCTAGTTAGTGGGCTGGACTAGTTCACCTAAATAAAACTCAACAATGAATTCCTTCCGTCGGCCTCGTTTCTCCTGGTTTCGGACCTCGCTCTGTCAAAACCAGTTTAGAGGCTGCCATGTGTGATACTACACACCCGTCATGGGGGGGGGTTTGAGCTGGTTGAGCCTGGATGGTTATAAAGGGTGTGAGGGGCTCCAGGTGTAGGGGAGGAGCTTTTTTGCAGCCCATAAAAATCCACTGATTCAGGAGACAACAAACCAAATGGGGAATGAAGAGATTAGAAGGTAATCCACCACACCTTCTGACCTACTCACAAGGATTTAGGCTAGATTACAGTGACAGAGAAAAAGAAAAAAACAAAACGTTGTAGTTTGTGTTTACCCACCAACGGCTAACCGGTCCGTTGGTTCTGCTGTTGACTACGGAGCCAAAACCAGACTATTAGAAAGAAATTATTTATTGGCAATTAAGACAAAGAGATGTAATTAGTACCATTAACATAGTGACATTTTCCAAACTGTACAAAGACATTAAAGACATTTAATCCACTTGCTGACAGATTATATGATAAAAGAAAACCAAGCATCGCTGACAGAAGGCTGAAGTCATGTTACTGGTACAGACGAGCCTCTTTCATTCAGACTGGTATGAAGCGTTTGCAGTTGATAAAAAGCAGCGTTTTGGCACAGGTTATTATTAAGAGTATTGAGTATTTGTTGCTTTAACATGAAGGTCAATACAGACTTCTAAGTAAGGTAAGGGAGTCCCAATAGTTTTCAGGGACCTTTCCCCATCTTCCCTTTTCCCCTTATTGTAACATTCCCTTATTAAAACCCTCACGGTCATGATCCATGGACAACACTGAGGCAATAAAAGCTACAGATGGGGACTGGCCACATTGAGTACTTTTACATGCACACTAACATGTGAAAAGATTATTAACATATGAACACATTCATCTGATTATTGTAAACAGGGTAAGGAGAGAATCAGTAACCATGACCTGGTTAACACGCAGGTTAAAGGTCACCAGACGCAGTGACAACATTAGATAAATGTAAACCAGGTTATTAGAGAAAATGCATTACTTTGAACAGTGTAAATATTGTAATAGAGATATTTCCTTAAACTGATTTACTCCCAGTAATCAGAGTACTGGTGTCCATGGAAACGTACTCTGTGACCACATAATAGCATAGTGGGCTTGTGTCAGAAAAACAAACATATCTGGGGATCAAATTGCTTTTCCACATTGCTTCAAAATGTCTGTTATGTATCCTGACCTCTAATGAACTCCAAATATAAAAATAGACTATATATGTGTCAGTGTGCTTGGTAGCAAACAGCAGATCCATCTCTGGCAATGTGGTTAAAAACCATCTATATGATAATGCACGGTAAAGCGGAGGACATTCTCCTCCACATGACACAAGGAAGCATGAAGCCTAGCCTAATCTAAACTTCCTTTCAATTACATTCAAATGGTTTTTCATTTCTCAGAACCAGCGTGGTACTGATCTCCACTACATGAAACAAAATGATTCATACTACAAAATTAAAAACAATTATTAGTACTTTTTAAAGGATATTAGAGAACCTTTTTGGCCCTTGGTTGACAAAATATTAACACTAGATTTTAGAGCTTTTGAATGATGAACTCAAATGGATCGATAGCATCTTGCCTTGTGCA
The DNA here is from genome assembly GCA_034670385.1 of Hoplostethus mediterraneus. Classification (NCBI taxonomy): domain Eukaryota; kingdom Metazoa; phylum Chordata; class Actinopteri; order Trachichthyiformes; family Trachichthyidae; genus Hoplostethus; species Hoplostethus mediterraneus. Next base: position 1,101,294 of record JAXDDW010000110.1, read on the forward strand.
GTAAACAAGTCTTCAATATCTACAGACCAGCAGTCACAGACATGATCAGAGATGTACAACTGGGTCACGGTACTGTAGGCCTCCAACCAAACTTCCCTTTGATCCCACTGACTTCGCTCTTCAAAGCCGAGAAGGCAAACAGAGGCTTAATCCAGCCGCCTTTTAAATGCAAATCCACCACAGAGAGCAAAGAGCCAGGACATTTCCCTCAGCGACAGAGACAACATTCATCCTCCACAATATGAACAGAAGCAACAGCTGCTTCTTCCCTCTACAGACAGGAAGTTTGGGATTGTATCTGTATTTTCCTTCCTATGTTTCTACATCTGTCCTTGGTGACAGGAAAGCCAACAAGCTGTCTGGACAGTTTGACAGATGCATCAGCTTCTCAGGCTGATGCGTTGGAGGATTTCCCCAAAACTTAAGTGCGTTACCTTGTTCAACATGTCAGAAATCAAAGCTAATCAAAGCAACTTCCCTTTTCTTCTCTCACTCAGGAGCGAAGGCTCGATGAATATGGATACGGTCCATGGATTAGATCTGTCAGTTCAGTCCACTGAGACCAAACTAGCAGTTTTAGTTCTGGAGGATCAGATCTGAACTGGCTGACGGCCGCCTTTCTCCTTCTGTAGCATAAAGACAGCAGGTCAGTACTGGACACACTGACTAGGCCAGGCCAGGTGATGCTGTTTTATGGTGACAGGTCCAGAAGGTTCCATTCTGGGGAAGGAAACTGAACCAGATGCTGTTGCACTGGTTCAGCTAAATGACTAGAGGGTGAATGGGAGCAGTGGGAGGGGCTAAAGATGGATTCCCTTGTTAAACGGTGTGTTCAATCATTTCCAAATGATTTAAGATGTACCAAGAGGGAAGATTTCATGTCTGTGACATCACTCAGCAAATCTTGAAAATAAATAGTTAACATCCCCTTTCACAGCCCTCAGATCAGCCTTCGTGGTCAGGGCGGCATGGTTGCCATGCTAACGTGACCTCCAGAGGTCAACCAATCCTCGCTGATCTCGTCGGTGCTCCAGGATTGGCTGTTTCAGATGTCACTCCAGAGTACGGCCCGCCTACTCTTGTCCACACTGACCACATACTCCCCCGACAGAGACCAGGCCACTGCACTGATGGACGAACTGGGGGGGCAGACAGAGATATCAGACCTTCACTAGGTTCAGTATTCACCATGGCCTTATGTACGGATCTACTGAGGCATCTGGACGCCGCTGATCTTTATGTGTTCCCAGACTGGAACAAATTAGTGAAATGTTTTAGAGGACATTTCCTAGAATGTCAGGAACTAGTCTAAACTAGATGTGTTAATGACAGCTAGCATCACATGAGCAGGAACTGGCTGTGCTAACTAACCAGGATCCAGAATAAAGACTAGATTGAGCCCTAGAACAGAACATACAGTATGTACATCATTCACCCTGATTCAGATAAATAAATGGTGGGCACTGGTGGTGCCCCCTATTGGTCGGTTTTTAAATGTGTTTCCTAAAGTGATTTCAACATATGGGTCACGTTTTAGGATGACTGGGGCAGTGTATGTCGAGTTACACCACGCACTGAAATGCAATGGGACGGTAAATGAGTATGGTATAATGGAATCTGAGAACTGTAGTGGACTTTGACTTCATCTCACTGCAGGTGGAACATCTGAACATCCACAGCAGAACGGAAACGTTCCCTTCTGTGTTTGACCTTAGAATGTCTTTGGACGTTCTGCAGATGTTCCCAGTTCCTAACTACTACTGATTTATTTTAGGAGGCCTTTGGCATTGCTGACTGAGCCAGTATCTTCATACTAGATGAAGCTAAATACTCTGTGGGATTGATTGATTAATTTACCTATTAACTAATTGATTTTCTAGCCCGTTACCTGTGCTGGTCTGGGAGGCGGGACTCCAACTTGCCATTGCCAACGTTCCAGACGTAGACGGCTCCGTCCGCTGACCCTGCCACCAGGAAGCTGCCGTCTGGACTGGAGTGGGATTGGTTAATTAGACTGACATGGAGCTACAGTGCTGTGAAAAAGTATTTGCCCTCTTCCCGATTTCTTCTATTTTGGCATATTTGTCACAGATAACCCGAGTAAACATAAAATGCAGCTTTTAAATGAATACATTTATTGAAGGAAAAAAGCTACCTGGCCCTATGTGAAAACGTAATTGCCCCTTAATCAACAAATTAACCAAATTTAATTGATAATTGGGTTAAATTTCAGAGACAAACCCGGGCATGATTACAGCCAGCCCTGTCAAATCTGAACATAACTTAAATAGAAACTTTCTGGCAATGTGAAGTAAGCTAAAAGGTCTCAAAAAGCAATCTAAGGAAATTCAAGAACAGATGAGAAACAAAATCATTGACATCTATCAGTCTGGAAAGCGTTACAAAGAATTTCAGCTCTCGGACTCCAGCGAACCACGGTGACAAATGGTTGGAACAGTTGGAACAGTGGTGAACCTTCCCAGGAGTGGCCAGCCTACCAAAATTCATCCAAAAGCGCATCGACGACTCATCCAGGAGGTCAAAAAAGAACCCAGACTAAAATCTAAAGAACTGCAGGCCTCACTCGCCTCAGTTAAGGTCAGGGTTCACGATTCCACAATAAGAAAGAGACTGGGCAAAAATGGCATCCATGGGAGAGGTGACCAAAAAGAACACAAAGACTTGTCTCACATTTGCCAAAAAATATCTTGATGACCTCCAAGACCTTAATATAATATTCTGTGGACTGATGAGTCAAAAGTGGAACTTTTTGGAAGACATGGGTCCCATTAGATCTGGTGTAAAGCTAAAACAGCATTCCACAATAAGAACATCATACCAACAGTCAAAGACGGTGGTGGTAGTGTGATGGTCTGGGGCTGCTTTGCTGCTTCAGGACCTGGGCGACTTGCCTTAATTGATGGAACCATGAATTCTGCTCTCTAACAGAAAAGGAGAATGTCCGGCCATCAGTTTGTGACCAGTTGGGTTCCATTTCTTGTAGGCTTCGCCGTTTAGGCTTCGCCTTATGGGCTATGCTCGTGCGCGAGCACTGACAATTCAATGATGCACCTATCAGCCAGGGCTGTATATATGTATATAATGCCGTGTCTCCCGGCATTCGTGGTCCGTTTTCTTTCAGTGAACACCTAAGCTAAAAGAGCATGGATTCCTTTATCAGTGTAACAACGGCCCTTTTCAGGGCCAAGAGCTGCAAAGGGCAAGGGAATTCCTGCTTCTTCCTGCTTCCGCTGCCTCAGCATGGAGCATGCTAGAGCCACCGTGGAAAGAATGGTGAACTTTCCTGCTTGCCTTTCCCTTCCCAGGGATAGGCTCGCGGCTATGATGATGCTGTCGGGCCTCCTGATATGGAGGTAGATGACGACAAGGCGAGCAGCAGAGGTCCTGATCCGGACGCACTGTTGTTCTTTTCACTGGTCCAGCCCTACATGAATGGAGTGGCCAAGGATCCATCATCCCCTTGCGGCACTGCTCTCCCGTCTCCATAGGCAGCTGGCCACTCTGGCAGACAAGACGTATGTCTGTTCGGCCCAGAGTGCAGCTGCTGTCAACAACATCACTCTGTTGGCTTCTGCCCTGTCATCATTGACAGTTGGGAAGGAGTCCTTCGGACCTGATGAGGTTGTGACGGTGGCAAGGTTTACCGGCGCCATCCTCCAACTCTCACTGCCGGTGGCAGCAGGGGTTGTACGGTGCATGGCCTGGTCTACCATGTCACAGAGGGCCATGTGGCTCTCCCATGCCTCAATGGCAGAGCAGGAGAGGCTCTGCCTGATCCATGGGCCTCTGTCGCCGGATGGCTTGTTCGGCCCCAGGCTCAACAAGGTTTTGGCCTCCATCCAGGCCATGGACGAGGACTGCACCCGCCTAGAGCGCCATTTTGGGGCTCATTGACCCTCGGGCTCCCGGAGCCACAGGAAGAGGTCATGCGGCAGTGCGCCGGCATCAAGTCGGCATTGAGCCGTGAAACGGTCACCCCACCCCACCCCCTTCACCGCCGGTGAGGGAACAGTGACCCCCCAGTGACCACCTGGCTGCCAAAGGAGCTCCGGGTCAGCCCAGGAAGCAGCGGAGGCTGGCTCCTTCCTGGGATCGCCCACCCAAGCGTGTTATTAAAGAGAAATGTTTAAACAAATGAACATATTCCTAATGACAGCTAATTCCTCTCGTCTACGGGTTCCTGATACTATGTCAGTAGAACCCGAGAGAGAGAAGAAGGGCTCTACCCTCTCACCCTACCAAGCCGTTGGTACACTCAGGTCTACGCTTTTCTACTGAACAGTCGAATGACTGTCTGGGGAAAAGTAAGCGACCAGGGGCGGACATATCCCCCCGAGGGGCCCACCTTTTGGGAGGGCCCTTTCGAGGGAGGCCCCCCTTGGATCACACAGACCAGTGTGATGGCGGTAGGGGCCACAGAATACAGGATGTTCATAAACAACGCTCCCCAAATGTCTGCCTGCCCTCTCTCCGCACGCTATGCGTTCTGGCTAGAAAAATGTGCGCTTCCCAAGTGGTTGAACGGTACATTGAGGGAGGGACACCCTCTCATGTTCAAACACCGTCCACCACTTTTCAAGGGCGTGACTCTCATGACAGCCCTGTCGGTTATGTGTCTCCTAGGGCTAAGGCTTGGGTGTGCTCTTCATGCGCAAATTGCAAAGATGGTTTGCCAGCCAGGGTCGTTCAGGGTCGGCATGTGCTGGTAAGAACAGACAGCATGTCGGCGGCGGCTTATATCAACTGCCAAGAGGGAGTACGTTCCTCTGCCCTTCACAACGTGGCAGTCGAGCTCTGGATTTGGCCGTTCCAGAACCTCCTCAGTCTGAGAGCTCTTCACATCGCGGGCAACCAGAATATTGGCGCAGACCTCATGTCCCGTGGCGGACCCCACCAGGACGAGTGGCGGTTACATCCTGACATTGTCAAACAGATCTGGCAGAGATTCGGGGGAGCCCAGGTAGACCTGTTTGCCTCCACACTCATTGCAGTCAGTGGTTCTCTCTAAGCCCGCAGGATTTTCCTACTTTGGGTGTGGACACAATGGCCCATGTTTCATGGCCCCAGATGCTCCTCCCACCTCTCCAGCTGGTCAGTCCTCTGTTGGAGAGGGTCAGACAAGAGCGTCTAACCCTCATTCTTGTGGCTTCAGAGACACGGTCAGCCCTGTGGTTCCCGGAGCTACAACCCTTGTCCCGATGAGACAGGATGCACTGTCACAAGCCTAATCACCGTTCAGCAACCTCCAATTCTCGGGGGTCCACTGATGGTTTGGTCTCTGAAAGGTTGATTCTTCAGGACAGGGGGTTGTCAACAGCGGTGATTGGTACCATTCAGAGTGCACGTGCCTCATCCACTATCACTGCTTACGCAGCGAAATGGAATGCCTTTTCAAAATGAACCTCTTGTTCGGTAGAGCAGGTGCTTTCGTTTCTTCAATCCTTGTTGGATAAGGAATTATCCTTCTCCACCATTAAGGTCCACGCTGCTGCTGTGTCAGCATGTCATGTTGGATACGATGACAAGCCTGTTTTCACCCCGTGGTCAAGAGATTCTTACAGGGGGCCAGACACGTAAGGCCAGTCAAACGGGTGTTAGACCCATGTTGGGACCCACCCACTGTTCTACAAGGGCCAGCAAAGAGTCCTTTTGAGCCGTTGTCCCAGGCCGAATCCCACCTTCCTGACCAAGAACATAAGGAGTCCCTATTGTTCTAGGGACATTGTGCTGAAGGCTTTCCATCCGCCTCCTCATTCTAATGAGTCTGAGGCGGAGTTACATTTTCTGTGCCTGGTACCGGCACTTACTATCTATATTCAGCACACAACTGCGTTCAGGACGACGCAGCAGCTGTTTGTGTGTTTTGGGGATTCCACCAAAGGTTGTGCTCTCTCAAAATAGCGTCTGTCGCACTGGTTATGTGAGGGTGTCTCTTTAGCCTACAACGGATCGGACTTGACCCTGCCATCAGGTGTCAGAGCTCATTCCACGCGAGGCGTGGCTGCCTCATCAGCCAGGGTGTGTCGGTGGAAGACATATGCGCTGCTCCTTCTAAAATCTTCCCTTACATGTTTGACATGACTATGGGCTCCTTCAGCCACTCTGTTCTGGAGCTGGGAACAAAAGCACCGGCCCCTTTTTCAATGCGGGACAAGGAGTGAGTCATTCGGAGACAGTTACAGTTCGTAACTTGCTTTCTTCTCCGTCCTTTCCCATTGCTCTAATTACCACTGGATGCTCAGCCTTATTTTGCTTGGTTACAGTTCGTAACCCCATACAAGACTGATGCGCTCCGGAGGGACGGGTCCTGTCCACCTAGTCGGGCTGTTCAAGCCGTAGCTTTCCCGCTATTTTTTACCTTGATAATGTATGTTATTCAGAATATGCTTGTGTCTTTTGCCCGGGCCTTTGGGTCCAGCAGGGGTACATCGATCGGGCTCCACTTCGGGCTCCACACCTGCACGGCGAAGCCTACAGGAAATAGGCTGATAGGTGCATCGTTGAATTTTCAGTGCTCACACTCTCACGCACGAGCATAGCCAATAAGGCAAAGCCTAAACGGCTTTGGCTACGATCATAGAACTAGAGTTATAGTACATAACTATCATTATGCTGCAGGACAATGATCCGAAGCACACAAGCAAGTCCACCTCTGAATGGCTCAAAAGAAACAAAATGAAGGTTTTGGAGTTTGATTGCAGTTGTTGCTGCAATCAACAATCTTGGCGGCAACAATTTCTTTTTCACATGGGTGATATAGGTTTTGAATAGCTCTTTACCTTTAATAAATGAAATCATCATTTAAAAGCTGCATTTTGTATTTGTAATCATGTTGTCTTTGTCTTACATTAAAATTAGTTGGATGATCTGAAACATTTAAATGTGACAAATAAGCAAAAATAGAAGAAATCGGGAATGGTTAGGGAAGCCTGCGGACTGGCAGCTTTGGTGCTCCGTGGCTGACCCGCCGGGAGAGACGGAGGTTCGCCAGCCGGATTATTGACTCTGCCCTCCCGCCTGTCTCTGTCTCTATATAGAACCATTGAAGAACCATCATGACTCCACCAGTAAAACCTAAACATACCCATCTATCACTGAGGATCCAGTGAGATGAAAACCTCTGAAATGTTCCTATTAAACTGTCTCTCTCTCTGCCCGTCTCTCTCCCTAGCTCGCTCTCTCTCTCTCTCTGCCCGTCTCTCTCCCTAGCTCGCTCTCTCTCTTTCCCTAGCTCGCTCTGCCTCTCTCTCTCTGCCCGTCTCTCTCCCTAGCTCTCTCTCTCTCTCTCTCTCTCTCTCTCTGCCCGTCTCTCTCCCTAGCTCGCTTTCTCTCTCCCTAGCTCGCTCTGCCTCTCTCTCTCTCTGCCCGTCTCTCTCCCTAGCTCTCTCTCTCTCTCTCTCTCTCTCTCTCTCTCTCTCTCTCTCTCTCTCTCTCTCTCTCTCTCTCTCTCTCTCTCTCTCTCTCTCTCTCTCTCTCTCTCTCTCTCTCTCTCTCTCTCTCTCTCTCTCTCTCTCTCTCTCTCTCTCTCTCTCTCTCTCTCTCTCTCTCTCTCTCTCTCTCTCTCTCTCTCTCTCTCTCTCTCACAGAAAAGCAAACACAAAGCATTCTGGTCCTGCTGTTGTCATGGAAACAGCAAAAATGTATCCCACAGCAGCAGATCTTCTCTCCATCTTCCACTATTTTTATCCCCCCCAGATAAAGGTACATTCTGTCTCTCTTAAGGTCGCACGCCCCTCATCGGACCAGCCGATTCTCTCCCCAGGGGGTGCCAGGCACGACAACATCGTCAACAACAACAAGGCAACAGTAAACACCATGCAGTCACCCTTCAACCAATCAGAAATCATTACCCCTCCCCCTGGTAATATATGTGAGTATAGTACAAAGTACATGTATGTAGTACAAAGTATGTAGTACATGTAACTTACCTGAAGACAGCCTTCGTGCTGTCACTGCCACATTTAAAACCCTCCGCTCTGAGAGACACCCAGACAGGCAGACAGACAGGCAGACAGGGAGACAGACAGCTGTCAATCATCCACTCAACAACAACAATAATATTAATACCTTTTTTAAAAGACATTTTAATGTCAAACAGATTAGACCAGGTTAGACCAGATTAGACTATAGACCAAATTAGACCAGGTTAGACTATAGACCAGATTAGACCAGATTAGACTATAGACCAGGTTAGACCAGATTAGACTATAGACCAAATTAGACCAGGTTAGACTATAGACCAGATTAGACCAGATTAGACTATAGACCAGATTAGACTATAGACCAGGTTAGACCAGAATAGACTATAGACCAGGTTAGACTATAGACCAGGTTAGACCAGGTTAGACTATAGACCAGATTAGACCAGATCAGACTATAGACCAGGTTAGACTATAGACCAGGTTAGACTATAGACCAGATTAGACTATAGACCAGGTTAGACCAGATCAGACTATAGACCAGGTTAGACTATAGACCAGATTAGACCAGGTTAGACCAGATTAAACTATAGACCAGGTTAGACTTTAGACCAGATTAGACCAGGTTAGTCTGTAGTCTCCCTGTCTATGGTTTCTAGATCTTTCTTTTAAAAGGAAAGGAGGCGCTAGACATTCCCATCATAATTATTAAGCCCCGCCCCCTACCTGAAGCAGATGCGGGTGTTGCTCCTCCTCAGGTCGACCAGCTGGAGGCAGTCGTCACGGCAACAGCTAAGGAGCTGGCGATGGTCGGGACTGATGTCCAATGACGTCACTTTCCCTTGAGCTGGCAGCTCCTGCATACAGCTAGTCACCCTGACACGCGCACACACGCACACACGCACACACGCACACACGCACACACGCACACACGCACACACACACACACACACACACACACACACACACACACACACACACACACACACACACACACACACACACCCTTGTCAATGTTGTTTTTAATGTCGTCCACTGCTGGTTTAGGGAGAGTTTGACACACATACAGTATATACACTGGGAGCTGACCAGTACAACCACAGTCTCTACTGGTTCTACTGGGAGCTGACCAGTAGCTCCCAGTACAACTTGTGGTGTGGTGTGGTGTGGATGGTGTGGTGTGGTGTGGCGTGGTGTGGATGGTGTGGCGTGGTGTGGATGGTGTGGTGTGGCGTGGCGTGGCGTGGCGTGGCGTGGATGGTGTGGTGTGGTGTGGATGGTGTGGTGTGGATGGTGTGGTGTGGTGTGGATGGTGTGGTGTGGATGGTGTGGTGTGGTGTGGCGTGGCGTGGTGTGGCGTGGCGTGGCGTGGTGTGGTGTGGCGTGGTGTGGCGTGGTGTGGTGTGGCGTGGTGTGGTGTGGAGTGGTGTGGTGTGTGGTGTGGATGGTGTGGTGTGGTGTGGTGTGGATGGTGTGGTGTGGTGTGGTGTGGTGTGGATGGTGTGGTGTGGTGTGGTGTGGTGTGGTGTGGTGTGTGTGGTGTGGATGGTGTGGTGTGGATGGTGTGGTGTGGTGTGGTGTGGATGGTGTGGTGTGGTGTGGTGTGGCGTGGTGTGGTGTGGCGTGGTGTGGTGTGGATGGTGTGGTGTGGTGTGGTGTGTGGTGTGTGGTGTGGATGGTGTGGTGTGGTGTGGATGGTGTGGTGTGGTGTGGTGTGGTGTGGATGGTGTGGTGTGGATGGTGTGGTGTGGTGTGGTGTGGCGTGGTGTGGTGTGGTGTGGTGTGGATGGTGTGGTGTGGATGGTGTGGTGTGGTGTGGTGTGGATGGTGTGGTGTGGTGTGGTGTGGATGGCGTGGTGTGGTGTGGTGTGGTGTGGTGTGTGGTGTGGATGGGTGTGGTGTGGTGTGGTGTGGTGTGGTGGTGTGGTGTGTGGTGTGGATGGTGTGGTGTGGATGGTGTGGTGTGGTGTGGTGTGGATGGTGTGGTGTGGATGGTGTGGTGTGGTGTGGTGTGTGTGGTGTGTGGTGTGGATGGTGTGGTGTGGATGGTGTGGTGTGGATGGTGTGGTGTGGTTCTCAGGGCCTCTCGGATTAAATTTGCTGCCTCCCACAAAAGTTCTGGACAGCTTTTCAACATTCTGATAAATGAGCAACATTAAGTTGAAGGTCATAACTATTTCCTCAAGTAACTGATGAAGTTCTTGGTGTTGTTCTTGGTCGTTGAGAAATGGTTGGCAATCCAACTCATTGGCGCCTTAGCGCCACCAACTGGACAAGAATGTGAAGGCACACGGCTGACACCCACACATCCAGTAGCCTGCTATCGACTGATCTTGACTTACTGTGCGGTCAAACCAATCAGATGTTAGATTGATGGACGATGCTGACAGATTTACATTTCACAGTGCACACACCATGAAATAAATAAATAGTGAAATAAATAATTAAATATGGAAATAATTAAATGCGGAAATAAACAATTAAATAACTTATATTTCCCCTTATAATTAATTAATAATTTAAATAATATTGTCACATTTAACCCTCCATAGTAATAGGAGGGTTAAATGAGGTCTGAGGTATAAATGTTAAAGTCTTCTTCTTTCATTACCTCGTTTTTCTAACATGGTTTTTAATAAAGCAGAACCAATAATGATGAAAAGTAATAAAGTCTCTCTCTCTCTCTCTCTCTCTCTCTCTCTCTCTCTCTCTCTCTCTCTCTCTCTCTCTCTCTCTCTCTCTCTCTCTCTCTCTCTCTGAGTGAGACAGAGAAAAGCAGCACCATCAGCAGAGGGTGAAGGAGGTAGGCCGCCTTGTTTCAGAGCACCGACCATCCCGAGGGGGAGGGAGGTTATTATGTGGGATGACTTGTTGCTAGGTAACAGAAGGAGACGGGGAGTCGTCGTGACGATGGCTGGGAGATGAATGAGAAGTGTCATGGTGGCTAAATTACAGCCATCAGTTACCCAGGCAGCAGCTGGTGTGAGGAGGACGGACGGATATTCACTTCCTGTCAACATAATGAAAACTGGATGGAAATGCTGACGATCACATTCCCTCAAACACTTCACTTCCTATCCACGACCGTTCCATCCTCCAGTCAGACACTTCAATAATATATATATATGTAAAGTTATATGATATATATATATACATATATAAAGTAAAGTTATATGGTATCTATACATACACTGTATATGGGCGGCCAAACAGGAAATATTCACGGAACTTTGATACACATGGACTTGGATCTGGCGCTGAGCTGGCCAGCTCTTCAGCGCCACCCAGAGGTCTGACAGTTAAATGATCTTTTGACAGGAAAGTTAATGGATGAAAGTTCAAAGGAAATCTGATTTATTGATGTTGAATTTATTGTGTACTTTGAACATTGAGTTTTGTACGCATCATACGGAGGAGTATTTGTTTCTACTCTACTGTTACATGTCTGTCAGTCGACCAGTCTGTCTGTCAGTCAACCAGTCTGTTACATGTCTGTCAGTTGACCAGTCTGTTACCTGGCGTCCCAGAGGCGGATCTTACAGTCATAGTGTCCAGTGATGATGCAGCTCTCAGAGCAGACCAGGTCACTGCAGTAGGACGCCACCTCCACCACCTGGACGCCTGCAGAGACACAACACCTTAAATACAGCCTGCAAACCTAAACCAGTCAGTAAGACAACCAGTCAGTCAGTCATCCAGTCAGTCAGTAAACCAGTCACTCAGTCAACCAGTCAGTCAGTAAACCAGTCACTCAGTCAACCAGTCAGTAAGACAACCAGTCAGTCAGTCAGTCAGTCAACCAGTCAATCAGTCAGTCAGTCAGTCAGTAACTTACAGGCTGCTCGCTGCAGGTCCCACAGTCGGACCGTCCTGTCAGCGCTGCCGGTCACAACCTGCTTCAGACTGCTGCTGAACCTGGCTGCTGTTACCTTCCTGCTGTGGCCTGTCAGAGTCAGCTAGACAGGCAGGGAGACAGACAGGCAGGGAGACAGACAGACAGGCAGGGAGACAGACAGGCAGGCAGGGAGACAGACAGGCAGGCAGGGAGACAGACAGACAGCGAGGCAGAGAGGCAGAGAGACAGACAGGCAGAGAGACAGAACCTGATCAGCATGTGATCACTGCCAGCTGAACTCGCAGCTAAATCAATATCCTTCTACCTTCACAGACCAACTCGTCTCACTTCCAAACCTCTTGGAGGAAGTAGAGCGTCGTTGAACGAGTCGCTCATTGAGGTTTCTAGTTTCAGACTGAATCCTGGAACTGGACAGGTTGACTTGATACTGGTTTCGCATGTTGGTCTAACTCATCTTTTCATTTACTGGGAAAAAAATACAATCATAGTGTATAGTGTTGCTCTCATCATAGACAATCAATAATTCATGACTTTTATCATTTATCAATACTAGCAAAACTGATTAGCATGCCCTGCCCCCTATCGGCCTAAAAGGTGAACAGCACTTAATAACAGTTGCTTGGCCGGAAGTTATGAGACTGGACAGATCAACCTAAGAAACAACTAGAAGACCTAGAAAGATCTAGAAAGATCTAGAAAGATCTAGAAAGGTCGATTCATTTTGAGGTACTGGCACAAAATAAATCAATAAAACCTTCAAAATAAAAGCACAATTAATATGTATGGAGTGAAAGTCTCAGTTATGTTATGGTGCTTTGCTGTGTGGGTGGGTACATTTCAATCACAACATACTGACGTAGCAGCATGTTCACCATCTTGGAAAAGAGCATTTAACCTTGGGCAGCTATATTGGTCGCTCCATTACATCATTATTGGGTTAAAACCTTGTAACTCCCAGGACAACACGGTCCTGCTTGGGTTGAGGAAGTTCTCCAACCCTCATCCTGCTGGGTCAGCGGTTACCTTGGGAACGGAGTCATCCAGCCGCCACAGCAAGGCCGACTTGTCGTACGAAGCAGCAAGAATCCTCATCCCCTACCACACACACACACACACACACACACACACACACACACACACACACACACACACACACACACACACACACACACACACACACACACACACACACACACACACACACACACACACACACACACACACACACACACACACACACACTTTAGAACTGTTGTAGTTAGGGTTAGGTCGAGATCTGGTCCAGTGTGATTGATTACATGTTCATGGTAGAATTGATCAATACCACATGGTTGTCTGTGGGAAGTAACACAGTCCAGGTTAGTGTGAGTGGAGAACGCCGTCACAAATATCTTCATCTGCAGAAGATTTGATCAATTCATCTAGTTAACGTTACCTACGATGTGAACCAATCAGAAGCCAATCACAGGAGGTGTTTTGGTCACGTGGCATGTCCGCCCCCCCCCTCGCACTATTGGACAGCATTCTCCACTCACATTTCCCCCAACACACACATCAGGTAAGAACTATCATCCTGGGTTTCAGTCTTCACCCCAACCTCCATTACCTGAAAGGTCACCAGGATCATGAACCTGGTGCATCGGTCCAATCAGCCAATCAGAGACAGTTTAGATAAATCACATGAACTCTACCGTGGGGTCAAACTCGATGCTGGTGATTCCCTCGGTGCTGCCATCTAGTGTCGCTCTGTAGGTCAGCATGCCTGCACACAGGAAACCAGGAGACATTTCAAAAATAATTCACAAAGTTTATACTAAAACATATGAAGATCTACTGGGTTCATCTGATCAATCATTTAATCGGAGTAGATTCGTGTTTTTCAAACGGTGGAACTGAACTCTTAACTGGCAATCGTCAGATGAGGTCTCCATGGCAACGGCGGCATACCTGCTTTGACGTCCCAGAGTTTGACGACCCGGTCGGTTCCTCCGGTGGCCAGCAGGTCCGAGCTGGAGCTGAACTTCACAGCGTTGATGCCTTGCTCATGGGCGTCCTGAGGGGGGGCCGATTCAAATAAACATCAGCTAACCTTTATTCGTCCAGGGAAGGTTGACAGTCACATTGGGACTATCAGTCAGAAGACTGGTTGTACCGGTCAGCTCCCAGTAGATACTGGTTCTACAGGGAGCTAACCGGTACAACCAGTCTTCTGGCTGATAGGAAGTGATGTATTGATGTTACATCACTTCCTGTAGAGGGAGGGGTACCACAACACACACAGGTTTCCTGGACTTCCTCTCCATTCTGAATAAATGAATAAATGTGAGTCGAGGAAGTGCTTACAGAGAGAGAGGCATTATGGGTAACGAGGCAAAGACAGAGGAGCTCTGTCTCAAGTACAGAGGCCCTTTGGTCTGATGAGCACACAGTGTGTGTTGTGTGTGTGTGTGTGTGTGTTGTGTGTGTGTTGTGTGCATCAGGGTTCCTACTCATTATCAACTTCCAGGACTACTCCAGACCTCCAGCAGTTTCTCCAGGACCAGGATCCATCAGAGTCTCTGTTCCAGGTCTGATTTCTGCTCCAACTATCTACTCACACATGTGAACCAATTAAGGTATCATGAAATCGTGACGCCTCTAATTGATTCAGGTGTGCCTGAGTAGAGCTGGAGCTGAAACCTCCAGGGGTCCTTGAGGACTGGATTGAGAACCACTGCTCTAGGGGCTACTTCCAGCAGGAAACGCGTCACGTCACAAAGCACACGCCATCTCAAGCTGGTAGAGAACATGGGGGTCTTACCCAGTACTAGAAAGGTGTACCTAATAAAGTGGCCCCTGAGTGTATGTATTGGGTACCAGGACATGCAGCGCTCTGGCCGGGACTCTGGCCGCCACACAGATTCCTACTGGGGAATAGAGATCCTCCTCCACACTGCACACCGAGTTACCACGCCTCTTCCTCCTACACACACACACACACACGCACGCACACGCACACACACACACACACACACACACACACACACACACACACACACACACACACACACACACACACACACACACACACACACACACACACACACACACACACACACAGTTTTATACAGCCTGCTGGTAAATCTGTAACAAGGTGGAGTGCACTGGGTGACCTCTGACCTCATTCCTAGCTGGTAAATCTGGTTGTGTGTGCTGAAGATGAAAACAGGCAATAAAGGAAGAGCCATGAAGCCAGTCAGCCAGCCAGCCAGCCAGCCAGCCAGCCTGCCTGCCTGCCTGCCTGCCAGCCAGCCAGCCAGCCAGCCTGCCAGCCTGCCTGCCTGCCTGCCTGCCTGCCTGCCTGCCTGCCTGCCTGCCTGCCTGCCTGCCTGCCTGCCTGCCTGCCTGCCTGCCAGCCAATCAGTCAGCCAGCCTGTCAGCCTGTCAGCCTCCCTCCCTCTTGGTCTGTATTCTGCCTGTCCACCCAGTGCCACAATTTCATCTCAATACCTGACAGAAATTCAACATTCCAACAGAAATTCCCAATCAGTGATGAAACACTGGAGATGTAAAAGTAGCATGAGAAACCTCCACCTCTACAGACCTCCGTCACTAAAGAGCCCTGAGACTCAGCGTCACTCTGCACTGTGTAGCGTTAGCTAGCTAGCATGCAACAAGCTGGCTGCATTTCATTCCTTGTTAAAGCCGAGGGGATCTTTCTTCACCTCCGACCCTTCAATACTCTGCATGTAGACCAGAAGCTCATCACTGTTTGTTCTATTAATACATTTCACTGTTTGTCCTCATTTCTTCCCCACGGTTCTCTAGTGGAAAGCCAGATACACAAATGAATGCTTCAAATCACCCTCAGAGAAAAGGAGAAGTTTGTTTCACAGTGTCTTGTGAGGTATGTGTCATTACTGCATCATTCAATTTAACCCTTATTTAACCAGACTAGTTGACTACAACACATTCTCATTTAATCAGGCTAAAAATCAGATTTCAGTCTGAACAGGTGAAGCCAGATTCCTCTGTTGCTCCCTGTAGGGAAATCTCTTCTGTGTATAAAAGGAATTCATACAGCGTTTTATCTTTATTCTGACTTCATTACATTGTTGTATTTTTTTTGGTCTTCATGCAGCTTACTTGGCCTGGTTGTAACCAGAGATTGTTACAACCAGGCCAAGTACATATGAACATACAGGTTCATACATATGAAAATATACAACATGAACTCACTCAAACAGCTCCTTGATGGAAGTCAGGATCCTTGGCGATGTTGCCGACGCCGACCTGGAAGGAGAAAACTCTTTAGAGCATCTACTAATAAACCAGACTACACTGACAGGTACTGTAACTCAATTCCAAAGTGGGTTTTCAAATGGTTACCAGAGGTTGGGAAGTACCATCAGTGTTCATTAACCCTTTATGGAGGAGTTCCTCAAAGAACCTTCTGGGGTTCCCCTATGGTTGCAATCTGAAGAACCCCTCAATGTCTGTCGAAGCCCTTTTACTTTTTAAAGGGAGCGCTTATTGTGCTCCCTTTAAAAAGTAAAAGGGCAGTTCTATAACTCTTCTATATTATGTAATATAGAATAATTAAATGACTGTGTGGAACCTGAAGAGGCGAGTGTGGCGTCTCTCCGTCGGTTCCTGGGTTTCATTCTTTGGAGATGCAGATCTGGAGGAAGGAGCACTGAGAGAACTAGAACCTGCAGAACTGGAACAGCAGAACAGAACATGGTTCTACACTACAGCTAATACAGATCATTATTCTATATAACTAACATCACTATAAGTCAATGTGTAGTCATAGTAGTATCGGGTCACAGCAGGTCTCTTAAGACCTGAAGACAGAGACTTGAAGGAGACTTGAAGGAGACTTGAAGGAGACTGGGTGGAGTCTGTCAGGTCTTACATGTCCAGGCTGACGTCCATCCTGGCAGCAGTCTGCAGGTCTTTCTGCAGGTTGGCTTCCCGAGCTCTGATGGAAACAGAAATAAGATCTAGTATCAGAAACAGCAGCTGAGATGATTCAATCAGTGGTTTCACCTTGTAGTCAACCATGATAACAACAACTATGATACTCATGGTAGAAGTCATGTTGCATTATTTTTTTAATACTATTTGATTATTATTATGCATTTGTTTTATTTATACTAACGATATGGGAAAAGCTTTTTCTATCTTTTTTGTATCAACAATGCTTAAAATCAGATCTATTCATTAGAATGTAATGAATTTTCTCTGCCCAGTAAGTTGGTAGTCCACTGTGACGTAGGGCTGTACCACCGTGACGCAGGGCCGTGTCACCACGACATAGGGCTGTGCCACTGTGACGTAGGGCTGTACCACCGTGACGTAGGGGTGTAATACACTGACGTAGGGATGTAAGACACTGACGTAGGGATGTAAGACACTGTGACGTAGAGCTGTAAGACACTGTGACGTAGGGCTGTGCCACCGTGACGCAGGGCTGTACCACCGTGACGTAGGGGTGTAAGACACGGTGACGTAGGGCTGTACCACCGTGACGTAGGGCTGTACCAC
This sequence comes from Hoplostethus mediterraneus, assembly GCA_034670385.1. Taxonomy (NCBI): domain Eukaryota; kingdom Metazoa; phylum Chordata; class Actinopteri; order Trachichthyiformes; family Trachichthyidae; genus Hoplostethus; species Hoplostethus mediterraneus. The sequence continues at coordinate 1,118,619 of JAXDDW010000110.1, forward strand.
CGTGACGCAGGGATGTAAGACACGGTGACGTAGGGGTGTAAGACACTGACGTAGGGATGTAAGACACTGTGATGTAGGGCTGTACCACCGTGATGCAGGGCTGTACCACCGTGACGTAGGGGTGTAAGACACTGACGTATGGATGTAAGACACTGTGATGTAGGGCTGTACCACCGTGATGCAGGGCTGTACCACTGTGACGTAGGGCTGTGCCATCGTGACGTAGGGATGTAAGACACTGTGACGTAGAGCTGTGCCACCATGATGTAGGGCTGTGCCACTGTGACGCAGGGATGTAAGACACTGTGACGTAGGGCTGTAAGACACTGTGACGTAAGGCTGTGCCACCGTGACGTAGGGCTGTACCACCGTGACGTAGGGCTGTAAGACACTGTGACGTAGGGCTGTACCACCGTGACGCAGGGCTGTGTCACCACGACATAGGGCTATCCCACCGTGACACAGGGCTGTGCCACTGTGACGTAAGGATGTAAGACACCGCGACGTAGGGCTATACCACCGTGATGCAGGGCTGTGCCATCGTGACGTAGGGCTGTGCCACTGTGACGTAGGGCTGTGCCACTGTGACGTAGGGATGTAAGACACTGTGACGTAGAGCTGTGCCACCATGATGTAGGGCTGTGCCACTGTGACGTAGGGCTGTGCCACTGTGACGTAGGGCTGTGCCACTGTGACGTAGGGATGTAAGACACTGTGACGTAGGGATGTAAAACACTGGGATGTAGGTGACTCAATGTGATGTCATCTAATTTTCCGTCAATGGTCTGTAGTTCATAAACCAACATTTAGGCCGAATCCCAATTCTCATTTTCACCCCTTCGGCTCGTCTTCGAGGCCCCTCACCCTTCAGCTTGGCCCTCGGAACAGAGTCACAAGGGGTAGTGGTTGAAATCTCTCCCTAGGAATTGGGACAACCCTTCAAGACCCTGATATGTCATCGATGACGTTTACGTAAACAGACGGGACGAGTTTGTTATCGGAGATTACTATGGCAACAATGGTATTATCACAGTGACATTTGCCGTTCATCTGATGGAGATAGAAAAGCATGGACGCTCGCGATACGCTTCACGCTACTAATCGATCAAGCAAGTCATCAAATAAAAAAGACCACTGCTTCATTACCAGTCCACTTCATGACAGAACAGCGTTAGCGGTGCTCTGTAGTCTAGCAAGCCGTCCTAACGTTACCCTGCCAGTCTGCACTGATATTAGAGGAGCCGGAACAAGTGCAGCAACTTCGCTGCTGGACTTCAGTTATATTTCGTCATGTGACATCAAAGGGGGAAATGCGACATGGAAATATGTCAAAATGCAGGAATGTCATGCACAAATCAGCCTAAAACAATGTAACGTTAACTAGTGAGGTAGAGACATCGGCATATTAGCGATTTTTTTGTTATGCTTGTTATAAAGAAAAGGTCTATAATACATTGAAACGACATTAAACTAAGATAATACCACGGTTAGAACATTTTTTAAATCTTTATTACTGAATAAAATACATCTGTGGTTTCATTTTGTTGCTTGTGCAGCGTCCGCCACCATCTTGCCGATGATTGTCGGAGATTTCTCCTAACCCTCGGTTTGTAGTGTGCCCCTGAAAAATCTCCGTTTGGAGGGCCATGTAGCCCTAGACCTTCACCTACCCCTCGATCCCAAGAGAATTGGGACACCCTACCCCTACATGTGAATAGAGATGCAGCGATTAACCGATTTCATTATTAACCGCGATTTAAAACGTCACGGTTTTGTAACCATAAAGACTCAGCTACACCGAGATTTCTGTTCCGACTCTCAAAAAAGGGACATTATGGTACTGTGAAAGTTGTGCGCTAGGGAAACACGCAGACAACTCCTTGTAGAGTTAAAACATCACCCTTCGTTTATTTCAACATTACTTCACTTCCTAGTTGTCACAGACCACAAAACATAATCACCCCCTAGGATGTCTGGGAAACGTAGTTACCCAATCTACTAACAGTAGCGTCAAACACCGAAGAACATGGGTGAGATCGCCGTGAATTATTCGTTGTGAAATAAATTGATGCATAATAATCGTGAAACCGTGATTTTTCCTCAGACTATAATCATGCCATCAAAATTTATAATCGTTGCATCCCTACATGTGGACGCGCAAAACGGAGGGGAAGGGCTAAGGGGTGAATTGGGACTGGGCCTTAGTTCCTGTTGGTTCGAGCGCCGGTACCTGGACCTCCTCTCGTTGCGGCTGTTCATCCGGGCGGCGGCCTGCTGCTTCCAGTGGATCATCTCCTCCAGGAGCTGGCAGCCTCGGACTTTCTGGTCCCTGAAGGTCTGCTCCATGCCGCGGTTTCGCTCCAGCAGGGTGTCGTACTCCCTCTTCAGGACCTGGTTCCCCTCCTGGACCAGCGCTATCTGGGCCTGGAGGTCCTGCTGGTTGGCCGCCACCCCGGCCAGCCGGCGTTTACCCTCCAACATCCTGAGACACGTTAACAGTGTGGGTTGATTTAATATCTAAAGTATCTCACTCCCTGCTCATCCTCCTTTCTCCTCTTGAGCTCTTATTCTATGTCTTCACTTCTACGTGACCTTTCTGTGGTCACATGAATCTGACCCTTGACCCTTGGCAGTTTGTAATGTTGTTGACCTCATTGGATGTCTAGGGTTAGGACAGACAGACAGTTGTAGCTAAACATAGTTAGTAGTTAACTTTAATTAATTAGTTGAATTAGTTTAACAGTCATAAACCTGCCCAATATCATTCATCAGTTCAACTGGAGGTGCGTTTGATTTGTGGTCAGGAGGAGCCAGGATCTCACCTGGCCTGCTGCTCCTCCAGAACGCACTGCTTGATTTTACTCTGATGTTGAAGCTCCACAACCTGATAGGCCAGCTGGAAAAAGCACAAAACACTGTTAACCCCTCCTGTTAACCCCGCCCCCAAAACACTGTTAACCCCTCCTGTTACCTCCGCCCCCAAAACACTGTTAACCCCTCCTGTTAACCCCGCCCCCAAAACACTGTTAACCCCTCCTGTTACCTCCGCCCCCAAAAACACTGTTAACCCCTCCTGTTAACCCCGCCCCCAAAACACTGTTAACCCCCTCCTGTTAACCCCGCCCCCAAAACACTGTTAACCCCTCCTGTTAACCCCGCCCCCAAAACACTGTTAACCCCGCCCCCAAAACACTGTTAACCCCTCCTGTTAACCCCGCCCCCAAAACACTGTTAACCCCTCCTGTTAACCCCGCCCCCAAAACACTGTTAACCCCTCCTGTTACCTCCGCCCCCAAAACACTGTTAACCCCTCCTGTTACCTCCGCCCCCAAAACACTGTAACCCCTCCTGTTACCTCCGCCCCCAAAACACTGTTAACCCCTCCTGTTACCTCCGCCCCCAAAACACTGTTAACCCCTCCTGTTTACCTCCGCCCCAAAACACTGTTAACCCCGCCCTCAAAACACTGTTAACCCCTCCTGTTACCTCCGCCCCCAAAACACTGTTAACCCCTCCTGTTACCTCCGCCCCCAAAACACTGTTAACCCCTCCTGTTACCTCCGCCCCAAAACACTGTTAACCCCGCCCTCAAAACACTGTTAACCCCTCCTGTTAACCCCGCCCCCAAAACACTGTTAACCCCTCCTGTTACCTCCGCCCCAAAACACTGTTAACCCCGCCCTCAAAACACTGTTAACCCCTCCTGTTACCTCCGCCCCCAAAACACTGTTAACCCCTCCTGTTACCTCCGCCCCCAAAACACTGTTAACCCCTCCTGTTACCTCCGCCCCCAAAACACTGTTAACCCCTCCTGTTACCTCCGCCCCAAAACACTGTTAACCCCGCCCTCAAAACACTGTTAACCCCTCCTGTTAACCTCGCCCTCAAAACACTGTTAACCCCGCCCTCAAAACACTGTTAACCCCTCCTGTTACCTCCGCCCCCAAAACACTGTTAACCCCTCCTGTTACCTCCGCCCCCAAAACACTGTTAACCCCGCCCTCAAAACACTGTTAACCCGTCCCCCAAAACACTGTTCACCCCCCCAGCTGTGTGTGAGGCTGGTTGATTAGACCGTTGAGTCTCTAGTTAGCTGGTTGACTCTCCGAGCCTAGTTAGCTGGTTAACTCTAGTCTCTAGTTAGCTGGTTAACTCTCTGACCTCCCCTGTTGTTTTCTTCAGCTCGTTGCTCTGGGACAGCAGAGAAGACATGGAGTTCCTGCAGCCCGCTGACGGCAGCCTGGACACAAAACAAACGCACCCAATCAGAATACACAGTACACACACACATACACTAGTATTAGTAGTAACAGTACTAGTAATACTGCTAGTAGTAGTATCTGGCATCAGTAGTCTGTCTCTCTCCTAACACCAGTCTGTCTCTCTCCTAACACCGGTCTGTCTCTCTCCTAACACCGGTCTGTCTCTCCTAACACTGGTCTGTCTCTCTCCTAACACCGGTCTGTCTCTCTCCTAACACCGGTCTGTCTCTCTCCTAACACCGGTCTGTCTCTCTCCTAACACCGGTCTGTCTCTCCTAACACTGGTCTGTCTCTCTCCTAACACCGGTCTGTCTCTCCTAACACTGGTCTGTCTCTCTCCTAACACCGGTCTGTCTCTCTCCTAACACCGGTCTGTCTCTCTCCTAACACCGGTCTGTCTCTCCTAACACTGGTCTGTCTCTCTCCTAACACCGGTCTGTCTCTCTCCTAACACCGGTCTGTCTCTCCTAACACCGGTCTGTCTCTCTCCTAACACCGGTCTGTCTCTCCTAACACCGGTCTGTCTCTCCTAACACTGGTCTGTCTCTCTCCTAACACCGGTCTGTCTCTCTCCTAACACTGGTCTGTCTCTCTCTCAACACCGGTCTGTCTCTCCTAACACTGGTCTGTCTCTCTCCTAACACCGGTCTGTCTCTCTCCTAACACCGGTCTGTGTCTCTCCTAACACCGGTCTGTCTCTCCTAACACCGGTCTGTCTCTCTCCTAACACCGGTCTGTATCTCCTAACACCGGTCTGTCTCTCCTAACACCGGTCTGTCTCTCTCAACACCGGTCTGTCTCTCTCCCTCTCCTAACACCGGTCTGTCTCTCTCCTAACACCGGTCTGTCTCTCCTAACACCGGTCTGTCTCTCCTAACACCGGTCTGTCTCTCTCCTAACACCGGTCTGTCTCTCCTAACACCGGTCTGTCTCTCTCCTAACACCAGTCTGTCTCTCTCCTAACACCGGTCTGTCTCTCTCCTAACACCAGTCTGTCTCTCCCCTAACACCGGTCTGTCTCTCCTAACACCAGTCTGTCTCTCTTTCAACACCAGTCTGTCTCTCCCCTAACACCGGTCGGTCTGTCTCTCCTAACACCAGTCGGCCTCTCTCTCAACACCAGTCTGTCTCTCCCCTAACACCGGTCTGTCTCTCTCCTAACACCAGTCTGTCTCTCTCCTAACACCAGTCTGTCTCTCCTAACACCGGTCTGTCTCTCCCAGCCACAGACAGGTCTCCAGTGTGTTTCTAGTCTACCTTGCAGCTAGGATCCCCGAGGCCATGCTGCTCTTCTCCAGTAGTCGGGTGTCTGGAGACCAAACACATCAGAAACATGAGAAGCTGCTGGTCTGCCTGGTCACCAACATCCATGACAGTCAGCAGCTCATCTTCCTGCAACTCAACACACATGACTGGAGACACAATACTGCTCAGACCAGCCTGAGGCCGGTGAAAAAGACAATCAGGTTCTTCTGCAGTACAAGAATCAGAATCTGAGGAGGAAGCAGCGGTGCATAACATGAGGGTCTTCTGGTAAATCCGGCATACATTTAACCCACCAAGCAGTTCTGATTCCAATAAAACCTCAACCTTTCTAGTTGCTCAGGACTGGTCGGAAGTCTTAACTCATGTTTTCCGAGGTACATTTACCGATAAGCAAGGCAGCAATAAACTGCAATAAAGGACAGAATGGAGCTCAGAATAAAGTTGAGAGTGAAACCAGCTGGAGGTCCTACAGAGCCGGATGACGTCCTGGAACATGGCGTCCCGCTGGTCCCGCTGCTTCAGCTGCCGGATGATGTGTCGCTTCCATTTCTCCGCCGTCGTCCTGCTGCTGAGGCTCACCTGCCGTGGCGAGTCTCGCATTTGATTATCAGCGTTAATTTCCACATTCATAGCGGCCATGATGGCACGAAACACTTCATGGTGGATCTGTCTGGTCTCTTCCTGGTGTCAGAGACGGACGGCTGTTCGCCAAGTTACTTCTAGTTGTTCTAGTTCTAGTTGTTCTGGTTGTTCTGGTTCCTGTTCTAGTTGGTTACGGTGATTCAAATCTTCACAACACTGAAGGCAACAGGCGGCTCGTGCGGCAGCAGAGGGCTCAACCAATCACCTTCGACTCTACGCTCTCTTCCTGTTTTGTCTAAAAAAACAAAAACATGAATACGTCACTGGAAATGCACGCTCAGGGGGACGCCCCTTTAAGAAACCAGGAAGCAGCGCACATTCAAAAGATCAAATTCGTGATTTTTGTGCTGCATTAAAAAATAGAATTACGTAAGTGTGGAAATGAGCTTTATCTGGGGAGACACTGAGATTATTATCATTTCCTGATTCCTTTTTCAACTCCCTTCATTTGATCTACTCCTAGGACATCTGGGCAGTGTTGGCGTCTGCGTGGTCCCCTCGTCCTATGATGACGCTGACTGAGCTGCTGTTTGCTGTGATGCCTCATCTGGGTCTGTTCCAAGAAGCGGGTTTAGTGAAAACTCTGAGTTTGGTAACCCTGAGATGAGGGAAACTCTGGGTTTTCCGTTCCAGAAAGAGAGCTAACTCAAACTCTGATTCAGTTACCATGGTAACTGACTCTGTGAACCTCACCTGCTCGCTGGCAGGTTTTCTTGAACAAACCCCGACTTCCTCCCTGTCTCCTCCCTCTGCTGAACCTGAAGCAGCTGTCGGACATGGCGTGTCCTTTCCTCGGTAACCCGATCGATATTCAAGACGAAGTAATTCGCATAGTCGGGAGAGGATTTTGAGACCCCGATTAGATGTTCTATGTCCAGGATGGAAGAGCTGTCCGAGATATAATATGCCCTTTACACTTCACAGATTAAGCTACCACCACCCGAGCAGTCAAATAAAGACACATTTCATTTGGTTTTCTTTATTTCCTACAAATACAAAAGCAACAGTTAGTATTTTATATTGTTCCAACAACACATTTCACCTGTGACCATGCACCCACCTCTAACTTATGTTTGAATAATTACATTTCTAGATCTGCCTTTCTAATTTCTCACCCCAAGTACCCTACTAGAAGGTTGTCTGGTCCAGACAGCTCAGTTGGTAGAGTGTTAGACTCTCAGCCTCAAGATTGTGGGTTCAAACCCCACATTGTGTTAACTATCGCCTTTGTAAGTCTCTTTGGATAAACGCGTCTACTAAATGACTGTATTGTAATGTTTTTATGTTTCATTTTCAGCTGCTGCCAAGTGCGCTTTGTGCCCGTGGGATTGCACCTAAATTAAAATATTTTTTTCCAATACTATTCCACCACTTTCTCACATGTAGGTAATATTATAAGAATGTGTGGTTAAATGTTAAATGAATACACTACTGCATTCAAACGTGCGCATTTACTCGGGCAGCGATTCTCTCCCACGCCAATTCCCTCTCCTTTACGACCCTTCTGCTTGCTGGTTGCCATGGTGAATCGTAGTATAGGACCTCCATTGATGATGGCTTTTTATTGTCGTTGCGCACGCGCTTACCTCAAGGTGAGCATCCTCAAAGTTGATTGAACAAACTCAAATCAGCCGTTCTGGAACCGAAAACTCAGACTTGGCCATCTGGAATGATTCAACTCAGAGTGCAGGGTTAGACTCAGTTTGCTGAACCTTCTTGGACCAGGCCCCAGATCTGGATGTCCCACCATAATAAACTTTTATGTATTGTGTATACGCTGCTCGCCCAAACTCAGCATCTACTGCAGCCCAGCCGTCCTGGTAGGGGGATCCTTTTTGTGGGAGTTTTTCCTCGTCCTCTGTTGGTCCGAGGATGTCGTGTACTAACCATTTACTGTTTCACATGTTGACTGTGAAGCCTTATTGACTGGAACAGTGATGAAGGGCTGTACAGATCAATTATTTTATTTATGGGATGTATGTTCATATTTTTTCCATTTATTGTGTTAGGGTGAAATTATTCTGTTAAGTTTTATGTTCAGTCAGTACTAATGAATATTTCATGTTGTTTAAATAAAACACTCGTACTTCCAAGTTGTGAATTCATGTGGTTGAGGGTAGAAATAAAAACTCCTCAACAAGACATAAGAGACATATAGTGAGCATTTATTTAAAACAAAGGAGAGTAAATGTACAGAATATTGTGATCAGTGACACAAAAAATATCAAACCAAATAAAACTCATTACTTGCAGGCATAAGACAAATGTAAGGTGCATAACTTTAATACTGATCTCTATACATTAAAATGACAGTCAATAAAATAAGACAAAACAGTGAAATGTACAAATAAAAAGGTTGATAAATAGAATATCCAGTGTGCCAGAGGATATTTATCTCCCATGATGCTCCAGGAGGTCAGGCTGCTGTCACCCCAACACTACAGACATTACCTTGAAAAATTTGTTAACACTGTTAATCTGCCTGGACTAAGTAGTCTGCGTACCAAGAAAACGTTCCCACCTCAGATGTTCATTTGTACCTGAACATCTGATGTTCATCAGATGTTCAGCCTGTGATTATTGGCTAGCCGGCTGGCTAGCTGGCCGGCTGGCCAGCCAGTTTGTTCTGGGTGATTTGGAGAAGCATGTCTGAGTATTTCTCCAACAGAGCCAGCGTCCTGTCATCAGTCAGCTGGCCACAGGAGGCGCTGTCCCTCCCCTCAGCCAATACTGACAGCAGGTCAGTCTGGACAGCGGAGATGGCTTCCTTCAGAACAGAAGACATCTGAAGGCGCTGCTCAGGGCTGCCTGGCAGGACGCTAACCTGGAGGGCAGAAATCACAAAGTTTGATCCTGGAAAGACTCCAACACCGGGCTAGTGGGAGCTGACCAGTACAAGGACATCACAATGGTAGTTGTTCCCTGCCCCCCCCCGCCCCTTACTGGTCCCAGTAAGGCTGACCTCCTGGTAGAGCTGGACGGCTCGTCTCACGGTGTGGCGGAGCTCATTGGCGACCTGGTGACACCGCTGGACGCTGACGGACTCATCAACACAACCTGTACAACCAACACACAACCATCACAGCACCAGCATTACAAGCAACCAATAGCAAGGAGGTCAGAGGTCACAGCACCCAGATGACGGATGGAGCAAATATTCTAAAATAACCATGGATGATGAAGTGTTGGGTCAGGGAGGATCTGGACTTGGTCCTGATTGGCCCCCTCACTAAAGACTTCCTGAAATGCGTCCAATCAGGCCAGTTTGCAGCATGTGAACAGAAAGCCTCATTCATTCAGTTGAACTTAACTAAACTACATTCATCTGCAAAACTAAATATAAGCTTTAATATTAATCATCTCCATACCTGGTGAGATCCTTTGATATACGAGTCGGAGTTACCTGGGTGGGTGGGGCAGAGCTGGTCTGACGGAGGAGAAGAGGACTGCTGAGATCCCACCTGGAGGTCTAATACTAGGAGCAAAACAACAAGGAGGGGTCAGACTGATAGGAGTGAGTAGTGAACGTTAAGGAATTAATTCAATGAATGATTCAGTGAATTTTCAGTTTATCGCCCTTCTTAGTATAAACCTCCTTCCCTCCTTACCGGGCTCTGCCTCGCTCCTCTCAGCTCCTCCTGGACTGCATGTCTGCCTGGACTCAGACGACAGAGAGGAGATGATGGAAGCTGTAGAGGAGGTGGAGGTGGCTGTGGAGGAGATTGAGGAGGAGGTGGAGGTGATGGAAAGGAGGGTCTGTCCTCGAGCAGTCAATCTCTCTTCGATGCTGCTGATGCTCCGCCTCTCCTCCACGCCTAGGGACCGCATCTCAGTGGGCGTTACCAGGGCTGATCGGCACGGCAACGCCACAAATGCACGCTGCTGAGCCTTCTGGGACGAAAGGGGCAGGCTAGGAGCACAACAACAAGGAGGAGTCAGACCGATGGGAGCACAACAACAAGGAGGAGTCAGACCGATGGGAGCACAACAACAAGGAGGAGTCAGACCGATGGGAGCACAACAAGGAAGGGTCAAGCAGTTGTCACAGACATGTCACATTGGCGGAAAGCCTTGAAGCTAGGTGTGTCCTTTGTTTTCAATGAGGAATGCTAACGATGCTAACAAGTATTTTAGGGTTATTTAGATTCGAGATTGAGATAATGCTAGTGGCCTACGATCACTTAACATGGTGGATGATTTGTGTATGTTCTCATCACTTAAAGGCCAAATTGACCAACAGGACAATCTCTTAAATCAGAGCGATCAATCATCTCCTCCTCCCACTGCAATACCTGGAGGCCAGGTCCAGGTGCAGGGTGGCTCTGGCACTGAGGTTACCCAGGCCAACAGAGGGGGGAGGCTGGGGTTCAGGCGAGGAGGAGAAGGTGGGGAGGTTTTCCTTCTCCTCCTGGGTGGAGGTCAGGAGGTCCTGGGTCACTTTAGCCCTGGAGCTGGCAGTGGTTCCCATGTAGCCCTGGCGGGTGGATCCCTGCTGGGTTGCCGGTACCAAGCTGTTGCGGGTCGACAGAGCCTTGGCTGTGACGTCTGGTCCATGAGAGCAAACCAGAGCAAAGGTCAGTGATTCATGGAGATGCAGAGTAAAACAAAGAGCTCTGTTCCAAAATTAGATCCATTTCAGAAAGAGATGCCTACTCTTACTAACCGCATAGCAAACATGACAAATGATGGCATGTTTTTAAAGAGTAGTAGGCAACTTCAGCCCTTGGAGACCAAATGGTTTAACACTAGACTCGATTTTAAAAATTTAGCATGATGAACTTGAGGTAATGGCGTTTCTAAAATGGATATATTGTGTTTTGGAACAGAAACTGATTTTCAAGTGATCAATGTGAAGTCTGACCCAAAAGAGATGGACAGTCCTTGCCACTCATGTTGACACACAGAATGGTTGAAGAGTCAAAACATTGAATTCTCTTGTACTGGCCAATACTGCCCAAGTGCCCCTGAGCTAGGCCACCTGCCCCCCATGTACAAGCCTGTACAAGCTACTGGAAACTAGCCAACATTGGTACAATACTGGGACGGAACAACATAACATAAGTAAGCTACGGTGCCACTAAGGAACCATTTCTGTGTGCAACCTGCAGGAAGCAATATTGCCCATTTGTCACCTCAAAAAGTTCCCATTGTATTAAGACCTTAACAGGCATCATGATCTAAGGATGGATGGTGTTTGACAAGGTTCCCACTGTGGCTCAGATGTAAAAGTCCATTATTTTCCATGACTAAATCAGCATGTCCTTCCTGGTTCGTTGATGTTGTTGATGGTGCAACAAATGATTGAAGTTTGAAAAAATACATTCTGCTAGATTCCTGGAAAGTGACCCGGCTGGGATACACCTCTCCAGGACCAGTGGGAACCCTCGTTTTACTGCGGTGGGTGATGTTGCAGGTCAACCCCCCCTCAGCTCATGTCCTCCTTCCTCAGAGGAGTTTAAACCGGTTCAGAAACTGGATTGGTCAAAGTGGGAGGGGTTTGAGCTCTGCCCTGCTGCAGTGTTACGACCAGTGACTTTCACCGCCGGTTAGAAACCCAACCAACACACCAGAGGACCCCAACTCACCCTGATGTACATGTACACCCACACCCACACCCACACACCTCCCAGGCTCTGGACTATTGCTACAGTGTTTCGTCTGCGTGGCGGTCTGTGCTGCAGCAAGGGCTGCTGGGAAGGCAGGCAGGTGGTTCTCCTACAGGGCACCGATGAGTGGCGCCTCACTGTGGTAACACACACACCTACACACTCTGAACACACCTACACACTCTGAACATGAGAAATCTAACATTGAGGTAAAGTGGATTATCGTCCAGCAGCCGATTCCTTCAACAGCGTGCTCAGTACGGCTGGTGATGCTGCTGCTGCACTGCAAACTAACTACAAACTAACTGAACTGTACAGCTAACTAACTAAAAGCTAACTGAACTGTAAAACAAACTAACTAAAAACTAGCTGAACTGTAAAACGAACTAACTAAAAACTAGCTGAACTGTACAACTAGAAGTTAACTGAACTGTACAGCTAACTAACTAAAAGCTAACAACTGTAGAACTAACTAAAAGCTAACTAAACTGTAGAACTAACTAAAAGCTAACTGAACTATAAAACTACAGTTGAGGCCAAAATTATTAGCCCCCCAGGAATTATGGAATATTTTCCTAAAATTCTGCCCAATGTTTGCATCATTGATAAAACCTGATATAATCAAACATTCACCAGTGCTATTTAGTAGCTTTTGGTACATTTTGGAATGTAAAATAATTTTTTTAGGCTGGCTTTATATCAAATATAGTGAAAAAAGGGGTGGTCAAAAATATTAGCCCCCATGAGAATTTTTGCTTTTAAAAACACACCTAATCACCCAATGAGCTTTCAAACCACACATGTGCAGTCAATTGGCTTCCTAGCAACCCCTGAGCATTCAATCAGCATTGAAAAAACAGCTTTACTTAAGGGACTCCAAGGAACAGGGCACTTGAACACATTATTGAGAGGGACTACTCTTACTCACCATGCCAAAGACAAAGGAAATAAGTCTTGAGCTCAGAAAGAAGATAGTGGAGGCTCATAATAAGGGGGAAGGCTATACTGCCATTTCCAAGCATTTTACAGTGTCTAGAACAGCTGTACGTTGCATCATTGCTAAGTACAAGGAAACAAATTCTGTAAGAAACAAACCTGGGCATGGTCGAAAGCGCAAGATTTCAAGAACTCTGGAAAGGAAAATAGTCAGAGATGTCAGCAAGAAGCCCCGGACATCTGCCAAGATGATTGTTGCTGACCTGGCCTCTTCTGGAGTTGATGTTTCAAGGAACACAGTTGTGAGGGCTCTTCATTGTGGTGGGCTTCAGGGCCATCGTCCCAGAAGAACCCCTTTACTCAAAGAGCGGCACATCAGAGCCAGACTGAGGTTTGCCCATGAACATTTGAAAGGTAAAGATGAGTTTTGGAAGTCTGTCCTTTGGTCTGATGAGACTAAACTGCAACTGCTTGGGCACATGGATGTTGCTTATGTTTGGCGAAGAAAGGGAGAGGCCTTCAACCCTAAGAACACAGTTCCCACAGTTAAACATGGTGGTGGGAGCATCATGCTGTGGGGCTGTTTTGCAGCCTCAGGCACAGGGAGCCTTGTTCGGGTGCATGGCATCATGAAAAAAGAAAATTATGTTGACATTTTGAGGGATAATTTGATGAAATCTGCTCGTAGTCTAGGCTTAGGTCGTCGCTGGGTCTTCCAACAAGACAATGACCCAAAGCATACGTCAAAATTGGTCCAACAGTTCTTAAAGGACACCAAAACCAAGGTCCTGGAGTGGCCCGCACAGAGCCCAGATCTCAATCCTATTGAGAATCTGTGGCGGGTGCTCAAAGTGAATGTCCATGCTCGGAAACCACGCAATTTCGACCAGCTGGAACAATTTGCAATGGAAGAATGGGCCAAAATCCCTCAAGAGACATGTGCCAACCTTGTAAAGAACTACTCTAAGAGTTTGTTGTCAGTTGTGGCTCAGAAAGGGTACACTATTGACTATTAATGGCCAGGGGGCTAATCATTTTGGCCGTGTCATTTTTGCCTTTTCTTGTTTCAACTCAGTGCATCAATAAAATATTCTAATCTAACTTGGTGGACATTTTGTCTTTGTTATTTTGGAAACAAATGAACTATAAACACTTGTTGTTAATGGTCATTTCCATGGAGAAATCAAGGGTTTTGTCTGATTTCACAAGGGGGGCTAATAATTTTGGCCTCAACTGTAGAAGCTAACTGAACTGTACAGCTAACTAACTAAAAGCTAAATGAACTGTACAACTAACTTAAAGTTTACTGAACTGTACAGCTAACTAAAAGTTAACTGAGCTGTACAACTAACTAACTAAAAGCTAACTGAACTGTACAACCGAGCGGTCTGAAGCAGTCCCATGTGGTTTTCAGTATCATGTTTTATCCCAGACAGACGGATGGTTTCAGCTCAAACCCAGATCAGGATCATGTTGCTAAATGCTTGAGACCCGTATTCGTCCAACTGTTCTTCACGTTATGTTATTAAGAAGTCATTTAAAACATTACAACACTCACCACTGTTCTCTGATGACTCTGATGAACCGTTCTCAGTACATGGCTTTGGGTTTATCTGAGAAAAACAATATCAACACTCAGCATGTATATGTCTGTTTTATTACTTTGATGTCATAGCACGTTGTCACGGAAACGTCAGTACCGCTGTGTTATTGAGGTTGCTCTCCTCAGAGATCCTGGGAGGGAGGGACACAGGAGGTGGGTCTTGGCTTGGCCACGCCCTAAAAACACAACAGAAATTAAATAATTAGAGGACTCAGTCCCACTAACGCCCAAACCCCTCTAGGTCAAAGGTCATGGGTTCATTTGTGGGTTTTATTTCATGCCCCCAACAACAGTTATGAAGAGAAGTGACAAGTGTTCAGTTAATTTGCACAACTGATAGAAACACTGGAAAGACGAAAAGGAAGATATGAAACAGAAGAGAACAAACAATCTCAGAAGAGGGAAACAAATTTAAACGAGACAAATGAGTTCAGAAGTCAGTGAGGAGAGCGCTACAACCGACATGTATAGAGGTGGGATGTCAACAAGCATGGTGAAACAACCTCCCATTGAGGCTGCAGTGTTTCCTCTGTGGTTTGATCGGTGGGACTCTGGTCCCAGGTCAGTTTCTAGTGCCAGAAACATTGATCATTGGAGGGTTAATCATCATAAACATGCTGACTGTAGGTGCTTCTCTGGCTCAGCAAAATAAAACACGAATGCGGTATGTGATGTTTGAACGTCCAACCAAACTCCATTCAAAAACCTTGTTTGCTGCCTCTTAGGACCGGACTTACCTTCTCCAAGACATTAGGATCTACTGGTATAGATAGATGATCCACCAAGCAGCACTTGAACAAAATCTCAACTTTTCCATCTGGTTCACACTGCTGCCCTCCTGTATTTAGGTGCAAGACCATTATAGGAAGAACAGGCAACCCATTCAAAATGTCTAAAAGTTGAAATTTTACTGAAAGCAGCTGCTTGGTGTATCGGATGGAAGCCAATGATTCATCAAGTCATGTTCTAGTCTAGGTTTAGGTGTTTAGGTGTGATGTACTCTCCATGTCAGAGGACAGAACGTACCGGATGCGGTCCTGGAAGCGAGACAGGAAGCGGGTGGAGATGCTCAGTCGGGGGTTCAGGAAGTGTCTGTCCTCTGGAGGCCGCAGAGTTCTCAGGTCCATCTCAAACTTCTCTGAAAGGTCAAAGGGCACAAACATGTCCGTTTACATTTTACCCTTAGGTAAAGCTAAGGTAGAGCTTCATTGCTGATAGGCACACATTGGCTAGGGACTGAAACTGTGACCTTCCAGTGAAGAGTCGGTCTGACCACTAGGCCATCTTGCCAACTACAGCTACTCTGCCAGTAGGATGGAGGTTATGGAGGACCCCTCCTAGTTGAACCTCCAATGACAGACTACTACAACCCACCTGACAGCTGGTCTGTCCACTCATACACTCTAAAACAACTTGGTGGATATTATTGTTTATGGTAACAGAAATAGTTTTTGTTATCTGTCCATAAATTCAGAACTAAATTAACAAAGGTGCCTTCACAATAAAATGAATTAAAGCTAGTTCTGGTCTCTCTAGACGAGGATATCATGAACATGATTTATGGTGGTCATGTTGTCATTTTCTTGGCCAAGTCTATCTTAAAAAATGATTATTTATTTCAACAGGACAAGAAAAAAAAAAAAAGTTAAAAAATAAAATCTACCTATTGAGCAGAACACTATCTGACCTTTGACCTCTTTACATTTTAATTGTATTCATGTTTTGTTGTGAACTCTTATTTATAAATTTGTATTTTTTGTATTATGTTTTGAGGTAAAGCACTTTTAACCTTGTTTTGAAAAGTGCTACACAAATGAATTGAATTATTATTATTGGTTGCTTGTCATGTTGCTGATCTAGGAAGTGAAGCTGAGTCTACTGTTGACCTCAGTGGAGTCAGAGCATCAGATGACTAGAATCAATGGCAGTATCGTTCTTCGACTGAACAGATGGAGTTATGCCTGTATTACTACACTGATATTTAGGAATAAGTACTACTCCTCTTACCACTGGCCAGGCTGTCAGCCAGAGTCTCAAAGTGATTCCTCAGAGCGTCACCCTCCTCCTCCTCCATCCCTGAACTCCCGATGGAGCTGCCCTGGCTCAGAGAGTCAGTATCTGGAGAGGAGAGTAGAAAGAAACATCTCAATTACTACAAACAGCATTCAAGGTATTTACCTGGGGCTCCTGTCCTGCAGCAGAAGAAAACAAAGTGTTTGAAAGGGAGAAGATTTGAACGATATTTAGAAGGAGATGAGAAAAGAAGCAACAAAGGAATCCCAGATACTCAGTAAAGGTTGTCCAGTATTGCAGTATTTCAGTCGTTGTATATCAGGTGTTGCTCCGATTGCATTTAGGGGTTCAGTATTATTTAGGTACGACTGGTACGACTAAGTATTGTACAGCTTCAAGATGTTTTTCAGTGAGTGCAAAGGCATTTTTTTAAAGATATTTTCATATTGTATATGTTGTGTATGTGTAATTTCCTCTATTGGAAACGGAAGTGGAACTGCACTCTTCTGCCCGTTGACCCTCGTCTTACCGTCCTGAGGATGGTCCAGGCTGCCAGCAGAGCCCTCAGAGCAGGCCGAGTCTGGACTCGACTCAGTCCCCCAGGCTGGCTCCTCCACTTGACCTCCATCATGACCTTCGCCCTGACCCTGGAGCCGAGGAAGAGAGTGCTGTGCTTTGGTCAGGGCCTGCACATCAAAATCCCTGCAAACACAAGAGCAACAGCACGTTGATATATACATTAGATTAACATTGATGTCATTGCAAGCAAGTGGAGCCAACATATACATTACAGTTCACTCAGCCCATCCAGGTACTTGTGGTTGCAGTAAACTGTTTAGCCATCAGTTTTGCTTCATGCCCGTTAGCCTCAGTGTGTCTCAGTGCCACCATGTCTTGTGCTGGTCATGGTGACACCAGAAGGGAGTAGGGCTGTCGAGCTGAAGGAGGAATCCTTATGGGCCTGGCTGGCAACTCAGGAGGGGAAGGCAAACATCTCAGACTGTTCTCAGGAGGGGAAACACTCACCTCAATATCATCAGAAGGTGGAAGAACAGTTTGAGGAACTCCTAAGCCTGACAAACACATCCTCTGTTCAGGAGGATCAGTAGAGGTCAGGGAGGCGATTACAAAGCTCTTCAGCAGCAAGGCATTAGGGGTGGAACAGATCCGTCCTGAGATGCCGAAGGCTCTGGATATTGTTGGACTGTCATGGTTGACACAGCTCTTCAGGGAGCAGTACCACTGATTGGCAGACAGGGGTGGGGATCCTCATATTTAAAAAAAGGGGGCCGGGAGATTTGTTCCAATTATGGATACATCAGACTGCTCAGCCTCTAGGAAATCCTGATGGACAGGAGACTCCAACCAATGGTTGAATCTCAGATTCAGGAGGACAATGGAGATTTCATCCTAGTGGACCAGCTTCTTACAGACAAGAGAGTTTGCCATCTTCTCTACATGCATTTTGGAGAAAGTCTATGACCCATGTCCCCCGAGGTATCCTGTGGGAGGCGCTGTGGGAGTGCTGGGGTCTCTGCTGAAAGCTACTGCGAGTACGAGTGAGTATTTGCATTCTTGGCATCAAGTCAAGCTCATTCAAGGTGGGCATCTGACTCTTAGCAAGGATGCACTTTGTACAGCAGGGAAGTTTCAGGACGGCTAAACAAATATGGTTTACATGGCAATCAACATCTACATATAAACTAACACTATTTCCTAACATACTATTTACACCCTGGGGAACATCTATTAAAGTAAGCATTACAATTAGGCATTTTACCCAATTTCTATACCCACCGGAACATCTAAAGTTGGTGAACGCGCCCTCACGGCATATAACCAGGAGGAGACCGGGGCACGCCGGAGACGCTCCAAACCCAACAGGAGAATGAGCTCACCACACACACACACACACACACACGTAGATTATACTCTATAGGAGGGACCGAATTGGCGGACCTGTGCAGAAGCCGAAATGGAGAGATGAGAGGATGAGTAAAAGGAGGCATCACTATTCATGTGAATGGTGCACTCATTCACTAGAATGCGGGAATATAGGCACTTGGTAGGATACTGGCAAGGCACGAAAACAAGGGTAAGTATGTTGCATAGGCCTACAGAATATAATGCACCAACATGACAAACACATGTATGTGTTTATGTGATGGATGCAGACGCCCCTGCTTCATCAGTGAGGATGAGAGGGATGGTGAGCTTGACTGCAGGTTAGGAGCAGAGGCTGCAGTGGTGGTGAAGAGCTGAGCTACAACCAGTCGCGCACTGTTTTGACCCTCACCTATGGTCTAAACCTCTGGGTAGTGACCAACACAATGAGACTGTGGATTCAAATGGCAGATATGAGGTTTCTCTGCAGGGTGATCCAGAAGGACCTGGGAGTCAAGCAGTTGTTCCTCCACATTGAGGAGCCAGGTGAGGTTTGGCACCTGGTAAGGATGCCACCCCACCTTTTGGAGGTGTACTGGGCACAGCCGGCTCGGAGGAGACCCTGGGGCAGAGCCAGGACATGCTGCAGGGACTACATCTCC
Organism: Hoplostethus mediterraneus; assembly: GCA_034670385.1. Classification (NCBI taxonomy): domain Eukaryota; kingdom Metazoa; phylum Chordata; class Actinopteri; order Trachichthyiformes; family Trachichthyidae; genus Hoplostethus; species Hoplostethus mediterraneus. The sequence continues at coordinate 1,137,493 of JAXDDW010000110.1, forward strand.
CAGCATGCCTAGGAGAACCAGGAGATCCGGGCTGCTCTGCTTGCACTGTTGCTACTGCAACCTTGACCCAGATCAGAAGCATGATAATGTATGAACAGATGAACAGATGAAGGTTTGATAGCATACAGTACAGAGTGATGTAGTTTAATAGTGTACAGTACAGAGGAGTGATGTAGTTTAATAGTGTACAGTACAGAGGAGTGATGTAGTTTAAGGTATAGTAGAGTCTCACTGACTGACTGACCTAAATTGACCTCTTGGGACAAACAACAAAAACATCTCTATAAATTTATTTATATTTATGAAGACATTTTTATATCAGTTGAAACTCACCCATCAGCCGTGGTGCTGTTAGTGGGGTACAGGATGTAGTCGGTCCTGTCAGAGGAGCTGAGACCAGCAAACTGATCATCATCTGGACCCTGCAGCACCTATAAATACCATCAGACAGTTAATCAGCGTACTATCTACTACTCAGAGTACTATCTACTACTTTGACACAAGATTCTTCCACTGAATAGGTCAAGAGTCATATACAGAGTTTGGCCATTACAAAACAAGTAGATTGTCATCAACGTTACCATGGTGATGTCATGGAGGACATTCTTCCATGTGTACTGCCAACACATGGAACACAACACAACGCAGTACAACCTGGACTACCTCGATGGCCAACCACATCCACAGCAGCCCTACTACAGTGGTATAGAGGCTTTCCACTACTGTATCAATCATGGCATGGAAAAGTGAATGAGAGTGGAAGACTGTGGTTGTACTGGGCAGCTCCCAGTATGAATGTGAAGCAGGGTGGAGTGGAGCCTGAGCTCCAGCTGATCCAGTGCAGCCCAATGTCCATTAGGAAGTCTATTGAGAAACAAGTTCATCAGCTTTCATCGTCATGACCACCCCCGACTAGACATGCACAACATGTCACCCCACACACATGCATGTTCAGGTCAGGGGGCAGAGCGCAGCCATTGAACGGCGTGCCTGGAGCAGTATGGGGTGAAGTGCCTTGCTCAAGGGCACTTCGGCAGTGTTGGTGGGCATCGTAGCTGTGACACCAGTCATTTTTCCAATCACCAGCTGGAACACACCCTCCTGGTGGTGCCGGGGATCGGACCAACGACCCTCCGGTGATGGGTCGGCCTCTCTAACCGCCAGGCCAGCCTGCCGTTCAGGTTTTAACATCCACTAATATGATGACACATATGGGAACTTCTCAATTCTCCCAATGGGCAACCAGTAGCACACAGCTGAAGCTACACTAAAACTACAACACACAACATGACAAAATCTAGGTGCACTGTTTTTCTACAACCACGTTGAAGAACAACGGGACCATAAGACTGTATAGCAAGGCACCCAGACTGCCAGGGCTGTAGGTTGATGCTAAACAGTGAAACCTGGCAGACTACTAGTAACAAGCGTATGGGTGAGTATTGTTTTCATTAGTCGTACTGACGTCATATACACTGGTTTTTATTTAATTTGTTGTTAAGGCAAATTAACTTCAGCTATACAGACGTGCTTGCTCTGTTAGTGGTAAAAATGAAAACACTCATGTTACTATCAGCTTTGGATAAAAGCATCTAATAGTAGGTTTGTTGTTCAAGCATAGGGCCTCTCACTGGGTTGTAACCAGCTGGAGGATTCAGGAATGGTTTCCAGTAGTTTAGTGAGCTTCAACCTCACCATACTAAACCACAGGTCATGTTAACCTGCATGCAAATCACCTCGTCCTCCTCCTCCTCCACATCTTCCTCCTCCTCCAGCAGGCTGTCCAGGCTCTGAGGGTGGAAGTGCAGGTCCTCCTCCTCTGCCTCTTCTTCCTCCTCCTTGGTCTTGGTAGGGCTGGGTGAGTAGTGGGAGCAGATGATGAGGGAGTTGGGTTGCTCCGCCCATCGGCTTCGGGGTGGGCGGGGCTCGGGCTCAGCAGCTGGTTGGCCCACAGAGGAACTTCTACCCAGACCCTGCTGAAGACACAACTCTGATGTTGAATATATTCAGCCACTGTAGCGGCCACATCCCACAATCCACCAGCCCACTAGATGTACAATAGAACAGGACTCCAAATGATGGCTGGTTCATGTCGACTTGACTAACTTACCAGCCACTGAAAGACAAACAACATTTGGCTGGTGGTCATTTGTCTGCCGAACAGAACAGATTTCAGCGGCTGTTGTGTAAAAACCTCATATGTCCAGTTCAGATATTTTACGTCTCATTCAGTTTGATCTTGAACTGAAACTTTCCGTGATCATTTCTGTGCTGTGGTGTCACAACCTGCAGAACTGTGAAATCCACTGTACTACTGTACAGTGCAGTAGCATAGTGGTCCTACTATATAGTACAGTACCAGTAATACAGTAGCATCGTGGTCCTACTATATAGTACAGTACCAGTAATACAGTAGCATAGTGGTCCTACTATATAGTACAGTACCAGTAATACAGTAGCATAGTGGTCCTACTATATAGTACAGTACCAGTAATACAGTAGCATCGTGGTCCTACTGGTCCCAGTCCTACTAAACAGGACCAGTACCATACTGGTCGTGGTCCAACTATACAGTACTAGTATTACAGTAGTGTAGTGGTATAGTATCAGTTCCTTTGAAAGTGGACCAGAACCAGACATGTTTGGCTGTATTAACATTATACTTCTATAATACCCACTGAACCAAACCAAAGCTAATTAATGATTAATGACTAATCATGAATTAATAATGGAAAACCAGAATGGGAACGGCATGGAAACACCAGACTCACCAGTTTGTGGTACCACATGGGGAGTTTTCCGTTGGTCTGGAGGAGCAGGGCGTCTGCAGCAGAAACACAACACAGGATAACATTCAACTATGGCAAGTTGGTAAAATCAGTTTGAAATTTCTTCAATGAACTAAAAACTAAAAATTCTGTGATAGTGAAATTGTTTATGCATGTTATGAATTTGTGGCCAAAGTAATAAAATGAGGGCACAAATTATCCTGAACAAGACATGTATCATATATATTTTATATATTTCTAAAGTAGGTAAGGTGGTCCTTCTCGTGCCCTCGATGTGGTAAATGGACCTCAACACACCCTGAGGCCACACCCAGACTACACCCTCATCAGTCCCAGTCCTGGACCCAGACTGATGCCTTCATCCTCACCATGAGTAGAGTCCAATCTGACGGGAGTCTTGAGGTCTAACTCTTCCTCTTCCTCCATCTGAGGCAGCTGGTTGGAAGGCACAGTGATGAACGTCTCCCGCCTAAAAGGGTAAGAAAATACAAATAGAATATATTTGAGATAGAATACAGCATCTTTGTCCTGCTAATACAGAACTGCTATTGTCTTGAATGTATTGACACTTACAGCTTAACAGATTCAGTTATTAATTTTAGTAATAATTTCATTTTTGATACAAGATCAAAATAAACTCAACTTCATTACAGAAACAAACCTGATGAGTGAACTAAACTTCAACCACAGAACTGGATTGAAGACTTTTATTTGAATACCTTTTACAGTGTACCGGATACCTGACACGGTGTACCGGACACGGTGTACCAGATACCTGACAAGGTGTACCAGATACCTGACACAGTGTACCAGATACCTGACACGGTGTACCAGATACCTGACACGGTGTACCAGATACCTGACACGGTGTACCTGATACCTGAGGTGACACAGTGTACCTGATACCCGACACGGTGTACCGGATACCCGACACGGTGTACCGGATACCCGACACGGTGTACCGGATACCCGACACGGTGTACCGGATACCTGACACAGCATACCAGATACCTGACACGGTGTACCTGATACCTGAGGTGACACAGTGTACCTGATACCTGACACAGTGTACCTGATCTTGTTGCTAGTAGAGGTCTTGGGTGGAGCAGCCGGCCTCCTCTGGACCAGCCTCTTCCTCATGGTGTTGGTCATCTGGGAGTCCAGACGCCACACAAACACACAGCTAAGGAGCAACCAAAATAAATGCAGAAAGTTTAAAATGGTTGACTAGTTTAAAACGTATCTCTAGTCCTATCCTGAGTGTAAATGACCGCAGACTCACGTTGATATTACCTTACGTTATTGTTTACTAGGGGTTTACCCGTCTGATACAGTGAAGACTAGGGGTGTACCGGTCTGACGCGGTGAAGACTAGGGGTTTACCGGTCTGACGCGGTGAAGACTAGGGGTTTACCGGTCTGACGTGGAGAAGACTAAGGGTTTACCGGTCTGACGCGGTGAAGACTAGGGGTTTACCGGTCTGACGCGGTGAAGACTAGGGGTTTACCGGTCTGACGCGGTGAAGACTAGGGGTTTACCCGTCTCCTGATGCGGTGAAGACTAGGGGTTTACCCGTCTCCTGATGCGGTGAAGACTAGGGGTTTACCCGTCTCCTGATGCGGTGAAGACTAGGGGTTTACCCGTCTCCTGATACGGTGAAGACTAGGGGTTTACCCGTCTCCTGATAAGGTGAAGACTAGGGGTTTACCCGTCTCCTGATAAGGTGAAGACTAGGGGTTTACCCGTTTCCTGATAAGGTGAAGACTAGGGGTTTACCCGTCTCCTGATAAGGTGAAGACTAGGGGTTTACCCGTTTCCTGATAAGGTGAAGACTAGGGGTTTACCCGTTTCCTGATAAGGTGAAGACTAGGGGTTTACCCGTCTCCTGATAAGGTGAAGACTAGGGGTTTACCCGTTTCCTGATAAGGTGAAGACTAGGGGTTTACCCGTCTCCTGATAAGGTGAAGACTAGGGGTTTACCCGTCTCCTGATAAGGTGAAGACTAGGGGTTTACCCGTTTCCTGATAAGGTGAAGACTAGGGGTTTACCCGTCTCCTGATAAGGTGAAGACTAGGGGTTTACCCGTTTCCTGATAAGGTGAAGACTAGGGGTTTACCCGTTTCCTGATAAGGTGAAGACTAGGGGTTTACCCGTCTCCTGATAAGGTGAAGACTAGGGGTTTACCCGTCTCCTGATAAGGTGAAGACTAGGGGTTTACCCGTCTCCTGATAAGGTGAAGACTAGGGGTTTACCTGTCTCCTGATACGGTGATGAGGTGTCTGCAGTCCTGACTGAACCTCATACACGTGATGATCTCTGTGGAAATAAAAACAGAGGAAAGCATTTTACCTGACTATTAAACCCTTAACCATCCCAGCTAAGGGGTTTTCCTGACCACTCAGCCTACAGGCAAATATCCAAACTCTGAACAACTGGCATGCTGAATTTCCTTCTGAATGGAAGGAAGTAAATTATCTGTTAAAAAACTCAATGTGCAATACTGTGAATTTTCAAATCACAAGAGGCTGTAATAGGTTCTCAGGGGGAAACGAGATTCAGACAGCTTCCTGATCAAGGTACTGAGAAGAAACTAAACTGCATTTGTTTTTGATAGACCATGAAACAAAAGAGTTCTTGGTAGTAGACTCAGACCCGTGGATCCTACTATGAATCCAGACATATAGGCCTGTATTTAAAGCTGGCCAAGGATAAATAGCTTACACAACAAGAACATGATGCTCAATAGATCATCAAAAATAGCCACCTTTTTATTGGTAACCCCATTCCCAAGCACAAAGTAATCACTTCAAAAAGATTCAGTAACATGTTTGTAAGGTTGCAGCAGTAAGGGGAAATAGCCAAGATCAACAAAGAGACAAAATATTGATAAATCATTATTTGACTTTCCAAATCCAAACAAGGCATTATAGTCTCATTCCCTGACTGCGCCTACGGGCATGCATGACTACACACCAAGAGTTAGTATCACCAAGCTGTACTTGGGTTAGGGTTAGGGTTGTAGAAGCATCTCAAGGACCATTGATAGAAGTAGGATGCACCAGAGCTCAATAGCGAGTGTCATAACAAAGGGTCTGAATACTTCTGTAAATGGGATATTTCAGCCTTTTATTTTTAATAAATTAACAAAACACTCCAAAAACCTGTTTTTGCAAATAACTCATATTGCAATCCCAACATTCAGCAGAAGAATAGCAGTATGCTTGCTGCGTCTTGTGCAGCCCTACCCTGGAGGCAGCTAGAGCTGAGATTAAGTTTTTACCAGAGTGTCCAAACAGGGTGGCTACTGGCTCTCCTGACTCGTAGTCAAAGATGGTGATGTTCTTATCAGAGCAGCTGGTGGCGAGGAACGTCCCTGAAGGGTCCATCTGAACCTGGATCAGACAAACTGGGTTTCCTCTACATTCATACAGCAGCAACAACACAACTACCACTGAACACAAAGTGTAGTGCTAATGTTTAGGATTAAAACGGTCCATAAAATGAAAATGTGCTGAACATGTCAAAACAAACATCTACGGGGAAATAATGTTTCACAGTTAACGGAGATAACTGGTCTGGTGACCAGACCCAACACAGGCCCTCCTTACCTTCAGCAGAGCGCCATCATCACTGGACGAGCCTTTAAAACACTTCTTCAGCTTCCCACTTTCCACATTGTACACCCTGCAGAGAACAGCCTACCATTTATCGTTGTTCACAACAGGTGATTTGTCAAGAGGTACGTTCAGTCTATCATTAATATAATCATATATATAATCTTGAGGATCCAGTCTGTAAAAGTATTTCATGCAGTGAATCAAGGACTTTAATTCCCTGCTATTCTTTACCAACATTGGGTTATCAGATTTTCTTCTACCTGATGTTGCGGTCCTGGCAGGCGATGGCGATGTGCATTTGCGAGGCGTCCAGGTCCATGTCGTACAGGGTGGTCTTCTCCACCACATGGTGACTCCTGGTGAACGTCAAACCCTCCGGCGTCTGCATCACATCAGAGACAGCGATATACAGTGATTCCCCTCTCTAAAAGGTATTTAAACCCCCCCTAAAACACTTCACCACTGTATAAAACAGCTATTGGTGATGTAGTCAACTCAAGAATTATTGGCACCCTTCATGAGCAAAAATGGCTGTAAAGAATTAACACTTACAATGAATCATATTCTGGGCTCAACCCGAAATAAGATGTATGCTTTTATTTTAACAATTTTTTTAGTAGTACAATGTTTTCCTGCAAAGCACAGGTTTCAAAATGATTGGCACCCCTACGATTAACATCCGATGAAGGATAACAGCACCGAGCATCTTGCTGTGATTTCTGACAAGGTTGGAGACCTTTAGAGGGATCTTTGACCGACCACTCCTTCAAGTGCAATACTTTATTGCAAAGCAGTGATTTTGTGTTCCCCCAGTCAGACCAACCTGCTCAGCAGTACGGAAATAGATGCTTTTATCAGCCCCACAGCTCACCATGCGCACCTCTGGACTCTCACCTGGAACAGGTACGAGTATTCAGTCTGATTTATAAACAGGTACGACTATTCAGTCTGATTTAAAACAGGTACGACTATTCAGCCATATGTAACCCTCAGCATACCAGTGAACTTGATGGCAGTGATGGATGCAGAGTGGTCGTTCAGAGTCTGCTCCAGGCTGTAGTTCTTCTCAAGGTTGAAGACGTGGATCAGCCGATCTCTGCTGGCCGTCGCCAGCAGCTTCAACCCTGAAACACAATCTGCTTATTACATAGTAGTTCACAACTGAAATGACATCAATGGTATTCACACTGATAATGACCAAGGAATAAACTGCCTTTCCAGCCAATCAGCTTCTTGATCATCTTAGGTTTTAGTGAACTCTAACCCTACATGAATAATGATTACTATTTTGCAACATCTGTCAATCAATCTGCAGCTGCATGTTTTAGTTTCTGTGAGCTGTTACATGTACATCTTACTTCATTAAGACCCTTTAAACACCATGGTTAATTTTCTACTGACAGGTAATCAACTAAACATCTAGTTGGTTGTAGTAGTGACTAAGTTATTCTACTCTACAGTTACCAGTCATCATTTTGAGTCCAATCTAGGTTGCTGGAAAAACCCTAGTGAAAGTGGTTGGTGGATTGGGATTGATGAGCCGCTGTGAAAAGTTAGCTTCATGTCCTGGTCATGACCTTTGACCTCATTTCCTGCTCCTACCTGTGCCTGTGGGGGCAAACTCCAGACACAAGACCTCTGAGTCGTGAGCCTCGATCTTCACCAGCTCATCCAGAAACTGCAGACCAAAGATACTACAGACAGACAGGAAGACCTGCATTAAAAAGGTTTAATTGGAAGGAAAGGAGGAGGAGAGGAAGAGAGGAGGAGGAGGAAAGAAAAGAAGGAAGAGGAGTGTGTGTTTCTCACCGCAGGTTGCCACAGCGATCGCCAGCCGCTAGGTGCTGTCCATCAGGGCTGATACCCAGCACTCTGATCCCACTCTTCCCATCACCTCCTGCTCCATCCCCACGCTCCCCCTCCACCTGGAGGTGCTGGGTGTTTTCCCCAACATACACAATCCTCATCAGGTCCTGAAAACAAACGCACCACAAACCAGTTCCTGAAAACAAACGCACCACAAACCAGGTCCTGAAAACAAACGTACCAAAAACCAGGTCCTGAAAACAAACGTACCACAAACCAGGTCTTGAAAACAAACGTACCACAAACCAGGTCTTGAAAACAACGCACCACAAGCTCAGGGCCTGTATGACAATCATAGCTGGATTGGAAAATCCAGTTAATCCAGTTACCCTGAGTTGATAACCAGCTACATGAGTTAGCCGGGATTGGGATTACCATTTCAGGGTTTTTCCTCCTTTGTAAAATCTTGGATAAGACACATTTAGAAACTGCATGCAAAGCTGTTTAAGAGGGTTGTGAGAGTGGAGTGTGGTGCAATGCAGTCATCCACCCACAGGGGGTGCATCATTCTGTCAGCAGGACAGGAGAGGAGGCGACAGGTGGAAAGAACCATCGTCCAGGACAATCTGCATTATGAGGAGGACCACGGAGGGACAAAAATGTCATGAAAAACGAAAACAAAGCGAAACTGGGGAAACAAGCAAACTGCAAGATGACCTCTACACAAACTGTAGACGACCTCTAAATGACTTCTAAACTCTGCATACTTTTCATTGTTTAGTTTCTATGTAATTTGCTAGTGATCCAACTGTTGTTGGATTGTTTGTTTAATACCCAACTTCCCTATGAGGATCAATTAGTGAGTTTAAATAGAAACATGATGAAGGTAAGGGCCTACGTTGCTGTAGAGGTTTCGGTGGCCGGTCGGAGGGTCGGCGTGCCACATCCGGATGGTGTTGTCCGAGGAACAGGTGAGGAAGGAGGCAGGCGGCAGGCAGGCCTGCGACGGATCCGACAGCTCTGGGTAGACCTGGAAAACAAACCACCCGTCTCCAGTGAGCGCTGAAATCAGTTTCATGATCACAATGTTAGTAAAAAATGACAAAAGTTGGCATTGATTCCCTAAGAGACTAACCAATCGATTACCAGCTCAGATCATTTTACTGTTCAATGTCTTCAGACGTTGGTATTTAATGACTCAACTAGACCATGTGACTGTATATTACTATCACATAACTAATATCACTATATGACTGTTATTATATAACTTATATCACTATATGACTTTTCCAGACAATTCCCTAACGTGTCAATGATATACATTTTTCACATTTTCCAAGACTTTTCAAAACTCCAAGGAGTATCCGGTAGGGTTGTGACACCCACCTCCACTCTCCAGACACAGCCGCTGTGGTACAGAGCTGAATATAGCTTCCCCACGTTCCTCATGTTTCCAACGTCCCACACATACACACTGTGGTCGTTGTACACACAGGTGAGATGCCTGGCCAGGGGGTCAAAGGTCAGAGCCAAGGTGTCAGGGTACTGTGCTCCAGGGCTGGCCGTCAACAGGGCCCTATGGAAAGGAGACAGAATTAAAGATAGTGTTATTCTATTATTCTGACTGCAGAATAAGTACTAAACATCCAGTGGAAGTGCACGTGACCTAGCCAACAGCATCAGGCATTGAAAGCCAGTTGCAACATCTAGTCTTCACCCACCCAGTCCTCTTTTTGTCAAACTATCAGTTTACATTCAAGTCAATGTAAAGAATTGCTTTGCAAAAGACACCAGGTAGGCAGCTGACAGTTTACCACAAGCACGAGGAAAATGGAGCAAGTAGTGGTAGGAGAGTTGTTATTGGACTCTTGGACTGGATGTTAGACCAGTCATGTATAGATTCAGTCCAGGTTAGACCAGGGTCATATACAGTATAGACAGAGTTAGTCCAGGTTAGACCAGTCATATAGAGACAGAGTTAGTCCAGGTTAGACCAGTCATATACAGTATAGACAGTTAGTCTATGTTAGACCAGTCATATATAGTAGTAGAAGTTAGACCAGTCATATATAGTTAGTCCAGGTTAGACCAGAGTCATATACAGTATAGACAGAGTTATTGCAGTGTGACGGTCCTTTGGTCATGGTTGGGACCGGAGAGATGGAAACAGACCGTGGGTAGGAGGAGACAAGCGGCTTTATTAACGAACACAAAACTGGCCAACGTGCCAAAGCAAACAGTCACTTTTCAGTGCAATCTCTGCCGTCCTCTGGCAGAGATTGCCGCTGTCTCGTGGTTCCTCTTTTGACCCAGCTTCACTGAGGGATTTTAAACAAAGGTTAATTGCGGGACAATCAGCCTAACCTCTCACAGGTGCGTCTACCTCCCCACTGAGCCTCTGCCCCTTCCCTCCGCCCACAGCTGCTGGCAGAACCACACCCCGTGCCACATCCAGGTTAGACCAGGGTCATATATACAGTTAGTCCAGGTTAGACCAGAGTCATATACAGTATAGACAGAGTTAGTCCAAGTTAGATACTGTATTTCCCCAGTATCTATGGTGGGTGGACTGGTGTAATGGCGGTGTAGCTGCCATCTTACCCGTGCTGTATCCCTTGCGTGAGGTCGACGCCCAGGCAGTGCGGCCGGTGCAGGGTGGTGATGTACTGCAGGTTGGGAGGACTGAAGACTCTCACAGTCCCGTCTGCACAGCCACAGAATATATAGGCCTCGCTGACCGCCAGGCAGCTAGCCGATGACGTCTGGGAAGAACAGCAGCTTCAGTCAACACCACCAACACCCGATGGGTCTCAACAGAACAATGGGAGCCAATAACGGCATCGGTGATCTATACAGTGATAATTCATTATGCAATTTTCAAGGATCCAAGACAATTCTTCAGAATTCCCAGTTATTCCAAGGGAATCCCCGTTAGAGAATCACTTGTTTAATGAGGGAAATCTTCCACTGGGGGTCTGACATCCTCCATATACTATATTCTAAAGAGAAAACTGCCAATTTACGATAGTCTATTAGGCAGAAATGGGAGACAGATCTAGCATGCAATTACGATGATGTTGATTGGCAAAATATTTTGGAAAGGTCTCAAACTGTTTTCATTTCTACAAAGTAGAAATATTTTCACAGAATCTACTTTACTCCATACATACTACACAAACTTGATGGGAATGTCTCTGTCATGTGCCAAAGGTGTATGGTTGAGGAAGGTAATCTGCTGCATATGCTTTAGAGTTGCCTGAGTGTGGAAGTTCATTATGACCACAGTGCCACAGAATCTGAAATACAAAATGACCTAGAATATGGATATTGGGCAATATGCCAGACTCAATGTGAGTCATCATGAGAAATACTCTATGTTACTTGCCAGCACAGCAGGGAGAAAAATAATTCTGAAAAACTGGAAATCTGAAGACACTGGCTAAATGAACTTACATCATACTGTACTCCTGAGAAGATCTTATATAATGTTAAAAGGAAACCTACAACATATGATAAAATTTGGGGCTCATTTGTGAGCTATCTCACTTCGCTAAACTCCCTTAATTGACTTGCGACCACTTTACTGCTGAATGCCTCAAACTATTAAGGAATATTCCTAGAACGGCCATTCGTTGAACCAGTCTGTACTGGCATTTTTTGCGTTTTGTGTTGTGACTGATGAAGACCATAGTACCATTCATGGGTTAGGGTGGGGGGGGTTGTAATTTATTGCTTTTGCTTTCAATCTTTATATTATTCTTTTTTTATGCTGTGTGTATTATCTTGTCTATATACAAAATTACAAATGTACTTTATTTTTGTGATTTGTCAATAAAGAAAACAAAGGCAGGTCTCCTGCCAATAGGAGGAACCGGATTCAGCACTGGGACCTGCACTACAACTGATTTTTTTTGGTGACAGGAATTCCATAACCTGGAATATAGTCTGCTTCTCTGCTCATAAAACTGTACAAACTAGTAAAATTACTGAGATGCCAATGGGTGCCAATTAATGAAATCCAAATATTACCTGTAATATATGACTGCAAATTATACATTTATCTCAAACATCTGTGGCAGCTGGCGGAGTTCAGGCATCGGCTGGACGTGGAGAGCCAGGAGAGGCTCTGCTTTATATATCAGGTATACTATATGCTCTGGGTGGGATGGAGCACACCGCCTCTCTCCACCCGACCAAAAGGGCCAGAATGGCAGTGAAAGTCAACCGGCCAAAGAACTAGGGCCAATGAATTAGGAAACATTGGGGAAAACGGAGCGGAATTCGGAACAGACTAAGAGTTCAAGCCCACCGTCCACCTCTGCCCAGCATCCTTCTTGCTAACGTCCAGTCTCTGGAAAACAAGTTGGATGATGTTCGGGCGAGGATTCGATTCCAACGGGACGTGAGGGATTGCAACATCTTTTGTCTGACGGAAACATGGCTGACCCCGCTGGTGCCGGATCGAGTCATATGCCCAACAGAGTCCTTCTCTGTTTTCCATGCGGACAGAACGGAAGAGTCTGGCAAATCCAAGGGTGGAGGAGTTTGCTTCATGACCAACAAGTGGTGCAACCCCAAGGACATCAAGACTCTTTCTCGTTCCTGCTCGTCTAACCTGGAACATCTAACTATCTCATGCCATCCATTCTACCTTCCCCGGGAGTTCAGCTCGGTCATCACCACAGCCGTCTATATACCACCACAAGCGGACACCGACGTAGCACTATCGGACCTACAGGATGTGTTATGTCGGCATCAGAATAAGCATCCCGACGCGGCTATGGTGGTGGCTGTAGACTTTAATAGGGCAAACCTAAAAAAAGTCATGCCGAACTTTCATCAGCACATTACGTGTGCTACCTGAGGGGAAAGAACGTTGGACCACAGCTATACGCCGTTCAAGAGAGGCTACAAGGCTGTCTCTCTCCCTCCGTTTGGCAAATCAGACCATGCCGCAATTTTCCTGCTACCGGAGTATAAACAAAGGATAGCACGGGAAGCGGTAGTGACGAGGGATGTAAAGCGGTGGTCCGACCAATCTGAGGCTGTGCTACAAGACGCTGTGCTACAAGACGCTCTGCGTGACGTCGACTGGGACATGTTCCAATCCAGTTCCAGGGACGTCAGCGAGTTTACGGAAGCAGTAACGAGCTTCATAGCAATGCTAGTGGACACCATCGTCCCCACGGTAAAAGTTAGGTCCTTTCCTAACCCAAAATCGTCCGGTCTTGTTTCCGGCAACATGGACGAGCACAAGGCAGCGTCCTATGGACTAAGAAGGGCAGTGAAGGAGGCCAAGAGGAGGTACAGGGACAGAGTGGAGTCGCAGATGGAGCAGCGCGACACCAGACGCCTTTGGCAGAGACTACGGACTATAACGGACTACCAGGGCAGACCCCCCGCAATTGTGAGTGCCGACACATCCCTAGCGGACGACCTGAACACATTCTACGCACGGTTTGAGGCTAGCAACAACAGCGCTAGCTCGCCGGCTAACAACACCACCGTTAGCGCAGCTGGAGTGAGTTCTACCGCTGGGGATGAACACACACTCTCTGTCACCGAGCACAGTGTGAGGAGGGCTCTGATGAGGGTGAACACCAGGAAAGCTGCTGGTCCAGATGGCATATCTGGGCGAGTACTGAAGACCTGTGCTAATCAGCTAGCTCCAGTGTTCACCAGGATATTCAACATCTCCCTGGCTGAGTCTGTGGTCCCCGCCTGCTTCAAAAGATCCACTATTGTCCCTGTGCCCAAGAATGCTTCTCCAGCATGTCTGAATGACTACCGGTCGGTGGCCCTCACCTCGGTGGTCATGAAATGCTTCGAGAGGCTGATAAAGGACTACATCTGCGCCTTCCTCCCTTCCTCCATGGACCCGCTGCAGTTTGCCTATCGCCAAAATAGATCCACGAATGATGCTGTCTCCCAGGTACTGCACACCACACTCTCTCATCTGGACAGCCGGAAGGGGGGCTATGTGAGATTGTTGTTCATTGACTATAGTTCAGCTTTCAACACCATAGTCCCCTCCAGACTGGCTGGAAAGTTGATTGAGCTGGGACTGAACACCCCCGTGTGCCTGGATCCTGGACTTCCTGACCGCCAGGCCCCAGGTGGTCAGGGTGGGCAGACACACCTCCAAGCCCCTCACCCTGAACACAGGATCCCCCCAGGGTTACGTCCTCAGCCCCCTACTGTACTCCCTGTATACACATGACTGTGTGGCCAGGTTCAGCTCCAACTCCATCGTAAAGTTTGCGGATGACACAGTGGTGGTGGGCCTGATCTCCGACAACAACGAGAAGGCCTACCTGGAGGAAGTTGCCGATCTGTCACTCTGGTGCCAGGACAACAGCCTCCTCCTGAATGTCACCAAAACTAAGGAGCTGATTGTGGACTTTAGGAGGACACAACAACAGAGGATGTACTCACCACTGTGGATTAATGGGACTACTGTGGAGAGGGTGAGCAGGTGTAAATACCTGGGAGTCCACATCTCCAAGGATCCGACATAGACTACATACACGGACACTCTGGTGAGGAAGGCAAGGCAGTGCCTTTACCACCTCAAGCAACTGAGGAAATTTAAGGTCTCCTGGAGGATCCTTCAGTCCTTCTACTCTGGAGCTGTAGAGAGCATCCTGATAGGAAGCATCACTGCCTGGTTTGGCAATTGCTCCGCTCAGGACAGGAAGGCTCTGCAGAGAGTAGTGCGTTCAGCTGAACTGTATATATTGTGTTGTTTTATATAAGAGCTCTAACTGTAATTATTGTAATTTAATTTTTTTCATACTGTAAATATTGTGTTGTTTTTTTACTGTAAATACTATGTATACTGCCCTCTTGCACATTCCCGTGAGCATTGCCACTTTTCATTTCACTACATGTATGTGTGTGTGACAAATAAAGTTCTTGACTTGACTTGAACTGTTTGGTTCAAGTTGTGGGGGCGGTCCAATCAAACTGGGACGAAGCGTGGTCTGTTACTGTTGTATGGAAGTGAATAAAGACGGTGTGCCACTACGTTCCACGGTGCAAGTCCGTTCATTCGCCAACAACATGTGTCATAACAGTAATATAAAGTCAAATCGCTTCCAGGAAAAATGGCATCTTCTTAGCCTTTCCTTCTACGATGCACCTCCAGCCGGGCTGCTCCTCTGACACTCCCAGGTTGAGTGGCGATTGGTCATTGAAAACAACTGGTAGATGAAAACGCGTCTGACAGTGTCGTCCTTATTTTAGACCACGGGACACTAAAACTCTCCACTGAACCCAGGATGATGATAATGATAAAAATAATAAACATGGATCAATAAATTAACAATTTATATGTAACCAATCAATCAATACATCAACATATCATAAGGGACCAGTGCTGACCTTGAGGTCGACCCAGGCGCCCAGCTCCCGGCTGCTGCTGAACAGACACAGCAGACCAGAGCTGGTGATGCAGTAGGTGCTGGAGGCCATGAGGCCACGCCCACACGCCACCCCACAGAAAAGACTGTTCTTAAGGTCGCCTAGCAACCCTGACCGACCAATCAGAGGGACCGTGCTGTTCACCTGCAAATCAGGAATACATAATGAACATGAAATAATACTAACCAGTAAATCTGCCAACGAAGACGCTGCATCTAGTTTATCTTCATCTAGTTTCATTTATAGGCTTTTCACACTCGAATATGTTAGCCCAGGGTTATAACCCGTTATAATAGCCCTGGGTTAACTTATCTCACGTTTCACAATAGTTTTCTTTAACCCTGGGCTAACATTTGACCCCGGGTATTCAGTGTTCAGGATTTCACACTGTAAGCTTGTAGACCCCGGGTTAACGTTTAATGCTAATGTTTAACTCGCTGTTACATTCTAACCCGTTACATTCTAACCCCTGTTACATTCTAACCCGTTACATTCTAACCCCACGTTTCACACTATTGTTCTTAGCACCGCATTTCGGGGATAGCACCACAAAAGCAGTGCTAACCCTGCTTCGTAGCAGGGTTTGTATAACCCAGGGCTAAAAGCGTTGTTATCCCTCTTCCAAAAATGCGTGTGAAAGGCTGCTTAGCCCGGGGTTAAGAAAGACATTAGCCCGGCGTTAGCCCGGGGTCTAAGTGTAGTGTGAAAAGCATATTAGTTGCTGTATTATCCTCAAGACGTTGTTCTGTTGGAATTACTTGTTAGATTGTCTTCAACCCTCGACTGCTCCATTAGCTTCATCTAGTAACAAGCTGCCAAACTTCACAGAGTTGTTACATGACTTCTGATTGGCTGAGCTGACTCCAGGCTACCGTGACATGACTACTGATTGGCTGGGCTGACTACAGGCTACCGTGACATCATTGTACCCGTTTGTCTTTGGAGGCATCCAGGTACCAGAACTTGACGTGTCGGTTTCCTGCTGTGACGAAGTAACTGCTGTCCTCGGAGAAGGAAACTGCTGCCACCCTGCTGGACACCTTATTGGAGGCAACAACTGCCCCCTTCTGCTCACACACACGAGAAGGAGATGTTAGAAAACAGCTTTGGTATTAGGATCCTTATATATAGTCTGGATCTTTATTATAACTTGATTATATGACAATGCAGCTTGAGCATCCGTACAGAAGTCCAATTCAGGTGAAATGTTACCGCCAGGCGGCGCCGTTCACTAGCCGCCTGATCTAAATGTTACCGGACCACCAGACCCATGCTGACCTCTAGACCCCTTAGGTCATCTGATCGACCTGAGGCTGAAGCTGTGTGTGTGTGTGTGTGTGTGTGTGTGTGTGTGCGCGCGCGCACGCGCTCTCACCCTCCAGTCCCAGACGCTGACGGTCATGTCGTGCTGGTATCCTACAGACACGATGTAGGTGCTGTTGGCTGAGAAGGCGACGCAGGCGACACCATACTTGTGGCTCTGGACCTCGGCGGCCTGGCAGCCGTCCAACTCCCACACCCGGACGCAGGGCATGTGGCCGCTCTGAAACACACCACATGGTACCTCCATCAGCATCCAGCAGGAAGTACAACAATCACAATCTAGTACTATCGAGTATCAAGTAGTATCGAGTATGTTCCACGTACAGGGAATTTGCTGTCTAGATGCCACAGTGAAGAGAGTCCAGATGATTCAAGTGGTCTATGCTATAAACACTGGAGCAACTAAAACATGAAACTGTACTGAACACACGGCAGGGTTTCTTGTGGTACTCAATCCACCAACACAACACACACACATGCGGGGAGGGTGTCCACATGTGTGTGTGTTGTGTTTTGGCTAGCATGGACCCTTTCAGTGATCACGTGACTTGATCATATTTAGGCTGGGATCTTTCTGGTGGCTGCCAAAGACAAACCGTGCACTAGATCAAGTATTTTTACTCCTACTCTTATAGTATACTTGATAATACTTCTACTACTCGTAGTAGAAGTAGCAGTAGTCATAGTACTAATAGTAGTAGCAGTACTTCCTGTAGTACTTCCTTTAAACATTTCACAGTCCAATACAAGAAGTCAGAAAGACTTCTCACTCACTCACTCACTCACTCACTCACACACTCACCTCACCGGTGACGAGGTACTTCCCGTCATGAGAGAAGGCCAAGGCACTGAAGGGTTTTCTGGACGAAACAACAGGCCAGAGGTTAGTTCAACCAGTACCAGTTAACCAGTATCCCACCCACACTAGTATGTTATAACCAGTAGCAGTATAGTGTAACAACCATATTACTAGTAGGTTATCGTAACCGGTACTAGTAAGTTATCGTAACCGGTACTAGTGTGTTATCGTAACCGGTACTAGTAAGTTATCGTAACCGGTACTAGTGTGTTATCGTAACCGGTATTAGTAGGTTATAGTAACCAGTATTAGTATGTTATCATAACCGGTACTAGTATGTTATCGTAACCGGTACTAGTGTGTTATAGTAACCAGTATTAGTAGGTTATCGTAACCAGTATTAGTATGTTATCGTAACCGGTACTAGTGTGTTATCGTAACCAGTACTAGTATGTTATCGTAACCGGTATTAGTAGGTTATCGTAACCGGTACTAGTATGTTATCGTAACCGGTACTAGTATGTTATCGTAACCGGTACTAGTGTGTTATAGTAACCGGAATTAGTATGTTATCGTAACCGGTACTAGTGTGTTATAGTAACCGGAATTAGTATGTTATCGTAACCGGTACTAGTATGTTATCGTAACCGGTACTAGTATGTTATCGTAACCGGTACTAGTGTGTTATAGTAACCGGAATTAGTATGTTATCGTAACCGGTACTAGTGTGTTATAGTAACCGGTATTAGTAAGTTATCGTAACCGGTACTAGTGTGTTATCGTAACCGGTATTAGTAGGTTATCGTAACCGGTACTAGTGTGTTATAGTAACCGGAATTAGTATGTTATCGTAACCGGTACTAGTGTGTTATAGTAACCAGTATTAGTAAGTTATCGTAACCGGTACTAGTGTGTTATCGTAACCGGTATTAGTAGGTTATCGTAACCGGTACTAGTATGTTATTGTAACCAGTATTAGTAGGTTATCGTAAACCGGTACTAGTGTGTTATAGTAACCGGAATTAGTATGTTATCGTAACCGGTACTAGTGTGTTATAGTAACCAGTATTAGTAAGTTATCGTAAACGGTACTAGTGTGTTATCGTAACCGGTATTAGTAGGTTATCGTAACCGGTACTAGTGTGTTATAGTAACCAGTATTAGTAGGTTATAGTAACCGGTATTAGTAGGTTATCGTAACCGGTACTAGTGTGTTACCGTAACCGGTACTAGTGTGTTATAGTAACCGGTACTAGTATGTTATCGTAACCGGTATTAGTAGGTTATCGTAACCGGTACTAGTATGTTATCGTAACCGGTACTAGTGTGTTATAGTAACCGGTATTAGTAGGTTATCGTAACCGGTACTAGTGTGTTATCGTAACCGGTATTAGTGTGTTATCGTAACCGGTATTAGTGTGTTATAGTAACCGGTACTAGTGGGTTATGGTAACCGGTACTAGTAGGTTATAGTAACCAGAACTAGTAGGTTATGGTAACCAGTACTAGTAGGTTATGGTAACCAGCTACCTTGACGTGTTGACGATGTGACTCTGTTTGTTCTTCTTCGGGTGAAGCAGCACAACGACACACCTGCAACAGAAACATTTATTATTTCCTACTATGAATTTGATTTATGGATTTTATTATTTTTACTGAGCATTTGTATTGACTTGTATGGGTTGATCTTATAAAGTCAATCAATTAATCAATCAATCACATGAACTGTCCTGAGATCAGGTGACCAGGCCACAGCAGACTGACCTCCTCTGATCTCCTCAAAACCAACACAGTTTAACTCCTGAACCATCACAGATGTAACTCACCCTGCAGGGTAGGCTATTAAGCCAGACTTGGGGTCACAGGTCAGCCCGCTGCTGCTCGCGGTGCTGATGCCCAGAACTCTCTCCAAAACCACCTGCCGAGCACAGGCCGGTCAAAACACGGTGCTGCAGCGCTGCCTTGCTTATCACACTTACAGCACAATATGACATAAGACATTTTGCAAATCAATAGGAGCCACCCTTCGATTCGGCATACATCCAATACACCAAGGACTCTTACTTTAGTGAAAAACAATCAACTATGTCCTGTGCCCACAATCTTTGGTAGGGAACCAGTTAGCCTGAAGTAGTTTACGAAGTTGAAATGTCATTGAAATAAACTGCTGCTCTTTGAATCACCGATATGGCGAGTTCACCAGAAGACAGTCAAGAGTTAGGTCGCGTTGTACCAGACTGTCGATGAGCAGCCATGAACGGTCTCTCTCCACACAGGAGACGGGATGCGTTGTGGCTATGCTGGCTCAACGAAAATACCGACCTATCAACTTCATGTCTTCTATCAACGTCATGTATTTCATGTCGCTTCCAAAGTCAACGTTAATGAGTTTAATTGTAATACTGCAGTGGTCCAAAAGAAAACAGTCCTTTCAACTTTAGTGAGAAACTAAAGTTAAAAACTAGCCTGGCTAACTTCATGCTCAGCCGAGCTAACAGCGGTAGCAACAAAACATCAGCTTTACCCGATTATGGGACGTCCGCCTTTGTTGACTTTGTCGACTTTTTCGGCGCATGTTTGTGGCCACATTGCAAGCCACTTGTTTTCTCATTCTCGAAGGGACTGAATTCGTGTTTGTGCCTCCACCAAAATCTGCTCCGTCTGCCATAGCCAGTATCTTTTCAACGTTAAAAAGTTAGCTAAAAGTCCGCTGGCTGAGTTAACGGTAACGCTACTGACACTAGCACGGAGCGTTCACGTCAGGCCAACGCGCAGCTGAGCCGTCTACTACAAAGCCAGTAGTGTTGTGTGGAGGGAAGACTTGCTAACTGCGTCTGGATGAAACATGACACCGTTCTCCGTTTCCGGGGACACGCGGCGGGACGCTGTTTCAAATAGAGCCCCGCCTACCGGCCCCGCCCCCAAGGACTGGACGTCACCAAAGACTGTCTATGTGGAAGATGAATCACTCCACTTAACACCACTCGCTCAGTCTGACCTGGTGGCCGACGGCAGTATTGCAGCCTAAAATACTCATGCGGCCCAAAAAGCAATTTCTCAATAGACAGCCATTGAAAAAGACGCTGAATTATGAAGTTATTAATCATGAAGGCTGATTTTTTAGTTCCAGAAGAGAACACTGAATTGGAACTAGAACTCTCAAAAAGCTCCACAGGTTCTACAAAGGAGAACATCTAAACTACTTTATTCCCATTGATGCTTATTTTACACTATATGGACTTGATATAATAGCTGACAATATAACTCCAAAAAAAAAGTTTGGAAATTTGTGTTTGGTTGATTATTTCTCTGTTGTTACAACGCTAATTGGCATTGTATTTTATATCGCTGGAAAATCAGGCTGCCTGATTGGCAGCACCTGTGTGCATGGGGCTTGCTGCGCCCTACTAAAGTGATCATTTGGTGTCTGCTCCAAGCATTGGTATGCCACGTGCGATAGGGCAAGTTGAAGCTGGTGTTCTGCAAAACCAAGTTGCAGCATTATTTGGAGTCAGCCCTGGTACCATCTCCAAACTGAAGGCCAAGTTCCATGAAACCGGTGATGTCAAAGACAGACCGCGAAGTGGGTTTCCCAGGAAGACAACACTCCAAGAAGACCGGTTTATCACCCTTACAGCACTGAGGAACCATAGGCTGTCTTCTAGAGATTTGCAGGCAAGGTTTGCAGGACCTTATGGCATACAGATCTCTGATCAGACAGGAACAGACTGCACACAGCCAATCTCCGAGCTCATAAGGTTACCAGGAAGCCTGCAATGACTGCCCTTCACCGTCAGGCCTGTTTGCGCTGGTGTCGGCAACACCGACAATGGGACTGACACTACTGTGTCTTTAGGTGTTTAGGTAGTAGTGTTTGGTTTGTTCACCCTCTGAACAGCCGATGGTGATCCAGCTTCCAAAGCTTCCTATGTGTCATTGATAATTGAACCATGACATGATGGACGCAAAATCAATGGATGTACATTGAATTGCAAAACTGTATCACAGATTCTTTAATGAGAAGACTTGTAATTGGTCAACTATCTTCTTTCTAGTGATCTCCTGCTCACATATCCCAGCATGCCTTTCAGGAAGAGACTTTTGGATTAGATTTTTCATTAGCTTTAAGAAAAATGAGGTTTTTGGCCTCAGCATAGAGCTAAAATGACTTGTTAAAGTGGATGTTTTCACAGCATGTCAAGCCATGCCATGTTATCATGTCATGTCGTTATGTCATGCTGTCATGTTATGTTGTCATGCTATCATGTTATGTTGTCATGCTATCATGTCATCTTATGTCATGTTATGTTATATTATCATGTCATGTTATATTATCATGTCATGTTATCATGCTATCATGTTCTCTCATGTCATGCTATCATGTTATCTCATGTCATGCTATCATGTTATGTTGTCATGCTATCATGTTATCTCATGTCATGCTATCATGTTATGTTGTCATGCTATCGTGTCATCTCATGTCATGCTATCATATGTTATGTCATCTACAGGGATATTGTGTTCTTCTCCCTGATTCAGAAAAGTGCCTCATTCTGCCTCCCTTTATTAGTGTGCCTTCGTCAGCCATGTTTGTTGTGTTGGACTCACTCCCAGCCTCTTTCTTTCTGTCTTGGCTGAATGATGAGAAGCTGCATTAGTGAGCCTGCCAAGGCTGATGAATGGTGCTGAAACGGGCCAAACAGTCATTTGCATCTGAGCGAATGAAGATGTGTCTGAGAGCTGCAGAGACGTAGCAGAAGCATTAGGGAGATCCACTCGCTAATGCTGAGGTTTTAATTGGACTCATTAGCATCTGCAGTGTTTCCCCTGAATGCACCCAAACATACTGACAGTAATGCATAAAACAGCCATGGCTAAACTGGATACAAATTAGCTTGATGGCAGAACACAGCCTTGATGAAATACAGTCATTTTATTTGAAAATCCTGAACATCGTAATGTTAACATGAACATGATTTTCAAAGAGTTTGGTTCCAAAATGAGTTACACCTGCTTTTATAAAGTGATTTATGATAAAGTACAACAACAGTGTTAGATATTAGGTAACTTCAGATGATGCTAGATGGGGGAATGTTGCCATAGCTACCACTTTAGTATTAATGCAGGATGGATACAGGATGGGGACTGTTACCATGGCTACCACTGTAGTACTAATGCAGGATGGGGACTTTCTACCACTGACAACTCAAATTAACAGTGTTAAAGATATCGGGCTCTATTTTCCTGACTCAATGGCGCATCGTGCAGAGCAGGGTGACTGATCCGGAGGACTACATCATCAGTAGGTGTGGTGAGAGGAAACAAGCGAGTGTACGGCCTTGTTAACCAATCAGGAAGCCTTTTCCATGTTGTTCTCCGCGTGTGATGGTGCAGGTTTGAACTACTAGGAGAGCATCACCAGTTACTATAGCAACAGCCAATAACCAAACTCTCTTTAAGGCTCTGTTACGTGCCACAACTGAGACAAAACTTCATCACCTAATCTGATGTTCGTGCATCGTTCTTCATCACCTGAATGGGGCTTCACCCTGGAATATGGCACACAGGATCATAATATTGGTAAGTGCTACTACTAGTAATGTGACAATACTAATAAATCCTATTCATTAGCAGTTCCTAAATCAGAGTTTACAAAGCTTTAACAAACATAAAATCAATCATAGATTAATATAATAAAGTAAAACAAGAAGCCAGCAGAAGGCCAGACTCTCCCTCCACAGCAGAAATGAAAGCGATGAATTTAACCGCAACAGTTTCATCTTGGCTCGCTTGACTTCCTGTCCAATATATATGCTAATCCAAATAATAGTAGTTGGCGGGTTAGCTCTGGGCTCTTACTGCTGTAAGGCTGCACGACCCAGCAGGCTTAACGAGTCTGAGGCGACTTCTCACGACTTCTAATAGAACAATAAATACAGCTCCATCCAGGATCACTCCAGGACTCCCTGGAGGTTGAACATACCTCTCACTGTTTTCATCATCAAATCATGCTGCCAAGATCATCCTCATCAAAAGAGAATATACACTGGTAGTGAGGTGACGTGATGACATTATCTTCAGTAATACTCTCCTTGTGATATTGTGGATTCATTTAACTGGATAGATTGATAGACTGAGACGGTGGGAGGTGTATACTACTGTCTCGCTCCAGGAGGCTTTTCGGCCCAGACCTTTCCCCAGAAGGCTGACGCTCCTTGAATGAGTGCAGGATCGTACGTACACACAGGTATCTGGACATCTGGACCCTAACATCAGGATGGGCGGTCCTTGTCACCTTTGTGTAGCTACTCAGCCAGTTAGGGGGGCTGCAGGGTCTGGATGAAACCTGGACTGTTCTGGTGTTGATGAACTTCAACATCAAGATGACAAGCAGACACAGAAACCAAATGGCATCCATCCATCCACCCATCCACCCACTCATCCATCCATCCACCCATCCATCCATCCATCCATCCACCCAGCCACTCACCCATCCATCCATCCATCCAAATGAAAATAATTAGTACTCTGATGTTCCTCTAATGTTCCTCTGATGGTCCTCTAATGTTCCTCTGATGTTCTTCTGATGTTCCTCTCATGTTCCTCTGATGTTCCTCTCATGTTCCTCTGATGTTCCTCTCATGTTCCTCTGATGTTCCTCTAATGTTCCTCTAATGTTCCTCTGATGTTCCTCTAATGTTCCTCTATATTGCCACAGGGACTCGTAGTCTAGCTGTGTAGTCCTTCTTGTGTATTTCAGTGTATAAACCTCTAGATACTGTTGAAGATCATCCATGCTGTCTCATTCTCATGCTCTTAGTTTTGCTGTGATATTTCTAGAGCATCCTTCTAAAGCGGATCACTGGTTGAAGCGAAACACCTCTGCCCAGCCGGTCTGCTGTTCTATTTTATAGTGCTTCTATTTTCATACTGTTCATGGATTCCTCCAAGGTCAGAGTATTACAGTATTAAAACCTGAGTCAGTGATATTATGTGTAAGTATAGAATCAGATCACTGCTTTCTAATGACATTGACCCAAATATCTTTGTTGTCAATAAGCTTCAAGCTTCAGCTGCAGTAGCTGCTTCAAAATTAAAGACACACGGCTTCTATTTTCTCTAAAAGTCTAAAAAGCCTAAAAACACTAGAAACTGAAACAACAGCAGCGTGTTGGTGGCTCTGGTCACTAGAGAGGCTACAGCATCAGCATCATCATCATTATCATCATCATCATCAGCATCAGCAGCATCATCATCATCATCTTCTCAGCATCATCAGCATCATCAGCATCATCATCATCATTATCTTCTCAGCATCATCAGCATCATCATCATCATTATCTTCTCAGCATCATCTTCATTATCATCAGCATCATCAGCATCAGCATCAACATCATCAGCATTATCAGCATCATCATCATCATTATCTTCTCAGCATCATCATCATTATCATTATCATCAGCATCATCAGCATCAGCATCAACATCATCAGCATCATCAGCATCAGCATCGTCATTATCTTCTCAGCATCATCATCATCATCATCATCATCATCATCATCATTATCTTCTCAGCATCATCATCATCAGAAGCAGCAGCATGAGCAGCATCAGCATCATCATCAGCATCATCATCATCATCATCATCAGCATCAGCATCATCACTATCTTCTCATCATCATCATCATCATCATCAGTGGGAATCGGCCACAGATCAATACAGTCACATCACCCTGTGTTACTGTGGGTTGGTCAAATATACAAATATAGAACAAATATACAAATATAGAAATGTGAATGAAGTATAACGGCTTTATCAGATATACGTCATCAGTCTGGCGGCTCTGTCAAGCAAAGTTACACACAAACAGAGTGGAAGTTAGACGATTCTGCCTTCAAAATAAAAGCATACAATAGCACTAAAAAGTGTCAGGGAGTACAGACCAACAAATATCTATCTATCTATCTATCTATCTATCTATCTATCTATCTATCTATCTATCTATCATCCATCTATCTATCTATCTATCTATCTATCTATCTATCTATCTATCTATCTATCTATCTATCTATCTATCTATCTATCTATCTATCTATCTATCTATCTGTCATCCATCTATCTATCTATCTATCTATCTATCTATCTATCTATCTATCTGTCTGTCTGTCTATTTGTCTGTCTATCTATCTATAGTGTTGTATAGTGTATGTATAGTGTTGTAAATATTACGGCAAAGAAAAACAGAATAGAAAAAAGAATAGAACAGATATAAAAACGTATGCAGACAATTTCAACATATGATGAGGAATATCTGCTATAAAGGTTTTGTAAAAAACTTCAAAGTATATTTTTGTTTCCGTAGCGACCACAGACACCGTTGTACCTGGAAAGTCTCCCAGCAACGTCAACGTGTCCTCCAGCAAGGCTGGCCTGCTGTCTCTCTGCAGAGAGAAGAGGAAGGAAGAGGAAGACTTGATGTTGTGATCATCTTTGTGTTTCTGTTCTATTCAGGGGTCTGGTGCTTTGTTCTTCCTCCAATCGTAGACAATGTGACGTCACGTTGAGATATTGATATCATATCTGATATCAGAAAATGTTTCATGGATCTAAAACATCAAGATAACCGTCAGGTTTTGGTGTCAGACAATCAGAAGAGAGCAGTGGTAGACGTAGAGGTTGAGGCAGGTTGAGGGAAAGTGGGTTCACCAAAAAAAGTAAATTACTTTTTTTTCCTTTAAATGTCTTCACTATTTTGTCAGGCATAATAAAACGTTGCAACGTCAGTTTTTTAAAGGGGGCTTTTAATTTCAAAGTCTTGACCGGAAGTCATGCGTGTTAATGCGTCGGTTTAACAGTGGAGTGGTTCTGTCTGAGTCGGTGTCTCCGCTGCGCTCCAGCATCAGGTAAACGCGTTTTTCTCTCGATATATTTCATATATTAGACTGTTTGTGAAGCCGCGGGGGGTCCGGTCGATCCGCTGCTGCCGCTGCTCTCGGGATGTGAGCGGATCCATCCCGTCCTCCGGAATGCCGCAGTACCGATCTGATCTCCACTGCAGCTTCATCTTCCTCCCGCTGCAACTTTGGCTCGTTTTCACCCTCCGAGTGTCTGAATGACGGTTTCAGTGTGATTATGATTGATGACGTGTTGTCGAGGTTTGGTCCGGTGCGTCCGCATGCTGAGCTCTGTTGTTTCCTGTAAGGCCTTTTAATCATGATCGTAATTCCCTGTGTTGTATCTGTGTTTCGTCTGTGGGGTTTAGTCTGACTCAGGCTCCTCTTCTTTGTGGTGTAGGTGAGTCCTGTGGGAGATCCCAGTCCTCCCAGTCCTCCCAGTCCTCCCAGCCTGGGATGGTCCCAGCCTCCCTCTGATTTCTTTCCTCTCAACGTTATTTCTGATCGGTCAGGACAGGACTTGAAATCTCTCTAAAATGGTTGTTCGGACATCATCATCATCACCACCACCACCAGTGGATGTGGTTGTGTCAGCACCGGACTGCAGCTCCAACCGGACCGGCGTTGGCCAGAACCTCAGCGCCTGCCTGGACCAGACGGAGGCTCATCTGTGCCAGACCTTCTCGTCCACGACGGCGCTCATCGTCCTCATCATCCTCATCGTGTCCATCGTTGTCATTTCCCTCCTGACGTTTCACTTCCATAAATGCCGGATGAAACGGAGGAAGATCCAGCGGGCGCAGGAGGAATACGAGCGAGACGCCTGCAGCCCCAAGGCAGCCAAAGCGGGGAAACCGACGGTGAAGCAGTGCATTATGGTTCGACCGGCCACCGGGCCGCGACCCGAGCCAGCGGCAGGGTCGGTACCAGAAATTGAAGGAAGTAACGTCTTGCCTGTTGCCATCCCGGTCTCCACCTCAGAGGATGGCGGATGGCAGGACAACAGCAGACTGGCGAGGCCCAGAGAGGACCAGGACCTGGAGTCTGGATCTGGAGCTTCTTGATACACGTCAGTCCCCTGTGAATACTTGTAGATAGCTTGTACATACAGGCCTGGTATATATTCCTATGATGTAGGGACGCCATGAACTGAGCTCTGAATGCATGAACAGTCCTTAACCCCCCAGGGGTCTGGAGGAAGGCCCGGTGAGGAAACCTGCTCTGTCCACCAGGACTCTCCAAGCTCTCTGGCCTGTATATAGTCCTGTTTCTCCCCAAGATGAACTCTTCAATGGAACTAGTGAAAATCCAAACACTGGACATATGAACCAGTCAGATATGTGGACTCTTTGACCTGGTCGGTCCTAACTCGCCTGCTGATCGGACATAAAGCACCAAACTAAAGATCTCATTGTGATTCCTGGTGCTGAAGGGAGGTGGCGCTGTCTGAAGCATCTCTCTCTTCCTCCACCCAGAAACAGGAGAGTTTCACCTTTACTATCTTACTAAGACTGGAGAATACTCCTGTGTCCTCCCTGTCTAGACCTCCAGGAGAGGACGGTGATGTCACCAGACTGTCTCTGGTGACATCACCGTCCTATCTGGTGAAATCACTGAGATCACTGATGTGACGGTATGAGGGGTTCAGGTGGACATCAACACTGTGGTTCTCCACCAACCAACCACTACAGCAGCTGGTTCCACTAACTAGTCCTGCTGGCTGGTTAAAGGCGTTAACCAGTGTAATGAGCTGCTGTATTGATCGGTTGGATTGAAAACCTGGAGACTGTTGGAGCCACAACCCCCCCACCCCCCACCCTGCTTTGTTGTCAAGGAAACAGGCAACGTTGTCATCGTTGTCTGGAGATGGTTCATTGATGAACTTCTTCCTCACTCCACCCTGAGAAACAACCTGGTACACACTGAGGTCACATGATCAACCAGATCTGATCTGGTCCGGTCCGGTCCGGTCTGTGTAGAATCTGATGTAGCTTAGACTGACAGGAGATCAGATCTGGACCTCAGAGAGTGAAAGGTAAATAGTGCTGGTAAACATGAACCAACCATCTCCTCTCAACACCTAGCTGGCTCGTGAAACAGTGAAGGTGTGTATTATGGGATGTGGATATCCCAGTGTTGTAGGAGCTCTAGAGTAGCCTAGCTGTTAGCCTAGCCTAGCTGTTAGCCTAGCCTAGCTGTTAGCCTTTGATTTGATAGACTGTTAGCTTAGCTGCTGCTGTTAGTGCTAGTAATCCTCGTTCTACTCACTGTGCTGTAAATCAGCAGAAACATAGAGGCTGTTTAAGTGTTCTTCACTAAGGTTCAGTTAGTACCAGAGGTGTAGTGACGGATAAGTACCATATGGAGGTAGTATACTGTATATGACCATATGGAGGTAGTATACTGTATTTGACCATATATATATAGCTAGTATACTCTGTATGACCATATATATATATAGGTAGTATACTCTGTATGACCATATATATATAGGTAGTATACTCTGTATGACCATATATATATATAGGTAGTATACTGTATATGACCATATGGAGGTAGTATTCTGTATATGACCATATATATATAGGTAGTTTACTCTGTATGACCATATATATGTAGGTAGTATACTGTATATGACCATACTGTATATATATAGGTAGTATACTGTATATGACCATATATATATATATATAGGTAGTATACTGTATATGACCATATATATATAGGTAGTATACTGCATATGACCATATATATATAGGTAGTATACTGCATATGACCATATAAAGGTAGTATACTGTATATGACCATATATATATAGGTAGTATACTGTATATGACCATATATAGGTAGTATACTGTATATGACCATATAAAGGTAGTATACTCTGACCTTATATAGACTGGTATACTCCTTGACTACACCACTGGTATATTTTTCTCCAGGCCCTTAGGTCTGTGTTTTGTTTTTCAGATGATCATACTTGACTGTCCTAGTCTCTTATAATTGTTATTATGTATATCTTCTATAATAAATAAGTACATTTATGAACCTGTATATGTGGTATTCTGTCTTTGTTGGTGTCGTGGATGGAGGGACATTTTTCAACATTATAATGGTTAAATTCTTCTAGATTCTATTGATTAATATGATGAAATACAAATTAAAATGTACATCTGTGGTGTCCATTCCTTGGATAGATTGGATCAATTACTTTTGATAGATCACAGATAATTGGAGAAAATCAATGTAATCATGTTTTTTCATAAGCTACTTCTGTGGTTTGTATTTGATCTGTGCATCAGTATGCAGGAGGAGGAGAGGGGAGGTGCAGGGTAAGGTAAGAGGTCAGACAGCAGAGATTGGAGGTCAGAGGTTGGAGGTCAGAGGTTGGAGGTCAGAGGGCGGAGCTTGGTTCAGTCCAAGAGGATATATACAGTATATAAAACAGTTTCAATAAATACATATATCTATTCCAATGTTCAATGGTCAGTGTGTCAACCTCTGCTACCATTTTGTAAGCAAAGGTCTTTAGTCAGTATATAACTGGTAGTCTGGTCATTTGAGTGGTATTCCCCTTTAAGCCACAGGAAGTGCTGAACTCAGAACTCTGTTTCCCCAGTCGGAAACATCCAGTCCTACGGTCACTTGTTGTTCTGACTTCAAATCGAATGTCCTCACAGTGCCTGCACTCTAAAAACTAGAGCTTCATCAGAAACATATCTCTAAAGGGCTCCTTGAAGCACAGGTTCATGGAAGTACCATCAGGGTTCATGAGCCCTTCATAAAGGGGTCCCTCAAAGATCCCTCTGGGGTTCCCCGCTGGAACTACTAAAGGTCCCCTGGAGGCCTTTAACTTTTTTAAAGATTAGTTTAGGGGACATTTTACCTTCACTGGATAGTTGAGAGAGTAGAGAGAGACAGGATAGATTGCGAGGTGACATGAAAAAGGTCCCAGGTTTGAACTCGGGATATTATATAGTACAAGGCGCCAATTGAACTCACAGGCTGCCCTCCACTTTGACGTTTTAGAGTGTGCAGAGTCAAGCATCCTCCTTATCAAGTAATTGCATCTCTTTCAGTTTTTAATGCATCCTAACGCCCACTGTTCTCTTTCTGAGACTGTTTGAGCACCACAAAGAGGAAACTGGGATAATAAATGATTGCTTGTATGTGTGGACAGCTAAACCAGCGCTGTGTAATCTGGTCAGGCGGTGTGCGGACAGCTAAACCAGCGCTGTGTGATGTGAAGGACCTCCTCCTCCGGACAGCAGCTCAGTAATGGCGGATTACGACAACTACGATGACCGGGCCTACGGCAGCTTCGGCGGAGCAAGAGGGTAAGAAAGAAGCCGGTCCGGTCGGCACAACAGACTTGCCGTGTGGTGTAAAGAGACATCAACACTGTAGCATCGTTTATTCTGTAGCTTTCTGTGCCCGTTAGAGCGGACCAGGCTCCGGTGTAGGACCCGACTGGCGCCTGTTCGGCTCGCCTGGCATGTGGAGGAGAGCCGGCGGGAGCGCCGGGAAACGCCGCGGTCTGAAGCTAGCTAGCAGGCTAGCAGGCTAGCAGGCTAGCCGCATGTCGGGCATCATTATGCAGATGCGCCCATGAGGTATCGATCACTAGCTAGTTCGTTTTCAAAAACTACTTGCTCAATGCGTTGGCTAGTCGAGTTAGCTTGGATACTAAGATAGGCTAGCGGCTCCGTGGTGTTTGGCTGCCGGCAGGGTAGCAGGTCTAGCGGGGCTGCAGCAGCCCACATGGCTGCACCATGTTCTCATCAGCATTCAGATGTTGGTGGAGCTGCCGCATCCTGCAACCAGCTTCTCTATGCTAGTGCATGGACCTGCAGTTTAACATGTTGCAGTCTGCAGAGCAGCTAGTAGGGTGAGGCTACTGCATGCTAGCTGTACTGGCCCACTGTTTGAATGAACTGGGATGGGATTGTGCTAGCTAACAGTGCACGGCGGGCCTGCCTGCTTCCATTAGCCACTTCTCGGTGGGACCAGAGCTGCTGGCCATTCTTGAACGGTCGTCAACGACCATGAAATGCAACCTTACCTAATATACAGCTAACTAACAAACCAAACTAAAGTTACGTGTTAATCTGCAGATAGGCTGACGTGCATCTCTGGAGTCACAGAGTCTAGTCTTGGCTCCATGTGCCCCGGAGCCTGGCTGCGGGCCTGAAGCCTCCTGCCTCCGCCAGGGCGAACAGCGTTGTCTCATACCAGCCTGAGGGCTCTCACTGTTTCAGAGGAAAAGACAGACAAACCACTTCAGCTGTTCAGTGTGCCCTCGGTGGAGCACTGCATGCTGCAGTGAAGGACAATTGGTCTAAATATGTTTTGGTGTGAGGTTGGTTACCACAAGCGCTATGCTGCCAAATCTTGGTTATGGCTGGTGTGCTGGTCTACTCTCCAGGTAACCAACCATCACCTGGTGTCCTGTTCTAAGCATGTAGCTGGCTGGTAAATATTGGGCTCTGTGGCTGGGGGTCATAGTCCGGTGGTTTAAGAGGACCAGTGGTCTGCTCTCACTGCCTCAACCTCCTACATGCTTTGCCCACTGAGCTGAAGCACCAGATGGATTCAATATTTCTGAAGGTCCTGTCTGTTCGTAGTTAGTTTCATTAACCAGTATCTACTAGAAACCCCTCCTGTAGGTCAGTGTGTGTCTGGTTAGTCAACTGTACTGGTGGTCCAGATTGAGAATCTTGGTCTCACCTGGAGACTAGAGATGCACTGACACCAGTTTTTCAGAACCGATCTGAACAGTGAGTACTTTGGATTGGCTGATCTGAGTGCCGATACTTCAATTCAGTCATTCATTGGCTGCCAACTATCGGCCTGTTATGAAACAATTATTGGAACAAATGCTTCCATTTATTTATTAGTGTGATCAAGTTCTGCACTGACCTCAAATGATGAAGTAATAAAATAGACTCCACTACTGGCTAGAGGAGATCTCCTGTTCTCTTGGGTTGGGATGGTGAACCGAGGCTCCAGGTGAGTCCTCATGTTCTTCAGGGTGACATGACTGAAATAGTCCTGTATATTGGACCCACATATTGGACCCTCAGGAGACCCTTGGCTTGGCAAAGCCGGTGTTGAGCAGTATTATTCTTCTCCTTGTTAACCAGTCGCCGCACTGCTGACACTTTTTCCTCCTGCCAGAAGGTTTTATGTTGTGCAACGAGCATGCAAGTAAGGCAACAGATGAAGTTGCCAGTACAAGTTCCTAGGAGCCGATACTTCCACCTCTGCTGCAGCCTGGTGTCCTACCTACCCAACCTCAAAACTTCAGTGGCACAATCATAGATTTAGTGGCGCTCTGGCAACAAACCTGTCAGCATAACTGTACAACAAATTCACATTATTATTATTCATTATTTCATATATATTATATCATTATTTCACCTCAGTGGGGTTTAGATATCCTACATGTTTTGTAGGACGTGCTCTGAAGTAGATTCTTCATTTTGAACCTTTAATCCTTTAGACCCCAGGAAACAGTTCACTGACAGTCAGTTAGTTTTCTTACTCCTCTTTCTGATCTATCTCAACACATCTATTTCTTTAATTTGGCACCAAATGCACTCACTCCTGTTGTTGGCCAGTCCATGTCCCTGCTGGTCCAGAGGACTAAACCCCCTGTAACTGAAGTGGATTCAATAGGTGACTCAATCAGGACTCACAGCTTCCCCTGGACTCACCTGATGTTTTGTCCCCTCAGATTCATGTGTAGCTTGTCAGACTGCATTTATTTCAATATATTAAAAAAAGAAATGTCACTAAATATATTAATATATTATTGTAACTCATTGACTTCTTCAGATGGAACAAATCAACTTTATTAGTTTATTGGCTTCACTAAAAGCGGTTTACAAGATGTTAAATCTGTCAACCAAGCATTGCCTATAATCAGTCAATAAATCAATCAATAAGTAGAAATCCAAATTAATAAATGTATTTTATGCCAAACAAGATTCTAACTAAAAGAGGAGAAAACCACTTCAGGTTGAGATGTGAGCCACAACATTTCTCCATCTCTAGTGTCAACTTTGACAGAACAGATCTGAGATCAGACAACACTCGTCAAACTGGGAGGAAACTCTGTAAAGCGTCAGGGAGGACGAGGTCCCACTGGAGGAAAGGTGAAGGTGTCTTTTGGAGAACAACTTATTCAACCTGGCTCAGGTTGAATAAGTTGTGAAGGCCGTCGCAGCAGGGACGCTGAGGTGGACCGCAACGTGACTTCCTGTTTTCAACACATTTGAAAATGATGGGTGCTGCTGTGTTGTCATGGTTACTGAACAGCTACTCGCCTCACTCCTCTCTCTCTCTCACACACACACACACACACACACACACACACACACACACACACACACACACACACACACACACAGAGTTGATCTTGTCATGCACCAAGATCACTGAGATGATTGACTCAGCGGGTGAAGGACAATGAGTTCCTCAGGTGATTAAAGAAACATCTTGCTACTATTAGAAGGAACTTTTTACAAGTCTGGAAATAGTTGTGACCAAATGGTCGCAGGCTGGACCTGGTCTGACCCAGTACCTAGACTGGCCCCGTACCTAGTTTGTACCTGGACCAGGTCCCGTACCTGGACCAACTCGATACCTGGTTTGTACTTGTACCGGCCCCGTTCCTGGACCATATTTGTTTTGTACTTGGAACGTCTTCATACCTGGACCTCCGTACCTGGACCGGACCAATACGTGGTTTGTACCTGGACTGGCTCCATACCTGGACTGGCCCAGTACCCGGTTTGTACCTGGACCGACTTCATACCTGGACTGGCCCAGTACCCGGTTTGTACCTGGACCGGCTCCATACCTGGACTGGTCCAGTACCTGGTTTGTCCTTGGCCCGGCTCCATACCTGGACTGGCCCAGTACCTGGTTTGTACTGGACTTCCAGTGATAGATTTGGTGGTTATTACGCTTCATATTCTCTCCCTGAAGTTGCGACAGCAGAGGCAGAAAGCTTCATGATGTTTCCAAACAGCCACAATATCTGCAACAAGAGAGACTCTGGTTTAAGGTTTGTCATTTAGCTGGAGGTCTTCTCCAGAACAGGGAGGCTTGTGAGGATCAAACCTGCAACCTTCTGGTTACGGGGCGGTCTCAGTTCAGCGTCTAGTTGGGGATCAGCTGTGATGAGACCAAGGAGATTACATACAGTTAATTTCTGTCTCTGAGGTCAACAGAGGAATAAACTTACAAACTTATAAAATTACAACCAGTGGAGGTCAAAGGTCAGGGCCTCATTGTCTAGGACATTTTTCAACATGCATCTAAAGAAGTTTTGTCATCAACTGTCATTTTATTTTAGGTGGCTACAAAAACACTGAAGAAGAAATTGAGCCGATATCCCATTTTGAATACAAGGCCTATATTGGCCTCATATATATATATATGAGTCAAGCCCTAGTTCATATCCCATGATGCTTTTGTTTCCTGTGCAGGCCCCGTGTCGGCGGTTCCGCTGGATCCAGGAAGCAAAAGGAGCTGCCGTCAGAGCCGCCATACACGGCATACATCGGCAACCTGCCGTTCAACACCGTCCAGGGAGACATCGACGACATCTTCAAAGACCTCAGCGTCCGCAGCGTTCGCCTCGTCAGAGACAAAGAAACAGACAAGTTCAAAGGTCAGGGGGTGGGGTCAAGCACATGCTGCATTCACTGTATATGGAAAAGACGGTAGATAGGAGCTTCCACATAAATACTACTAGAAAACACTGTTACCACAGCTATACATAGAAATACTACTAGAAAATACTGTTACCTCAGCTTTACATAGAAATACTAAAAAAACAAACTATAATCATGTCTGAGGGCTTCCAATGAGTCGTTGCTTGTTACGCCCATCTGAATCAGTAGAAGTCACATCCTGTACTCGAGATCAGAAACCAGCAGTGACCGTCGACCGGCTGGAGGAGGATCAGTACTGACGCTTCATTTCTCTCTCAGGTTTCTGTTACGTCGAGTTTGATGACTTGGACTCCCTAAAGGAGGCGTTGACGTACGACGGCGCTGTGAGTATCTGTTCTCCATGCTGGCGCTGACAGACTGCACTGATATTTATGTAGCTAGCAAGCGCTAATTAGGTAGCATTAATTGGAAATAAACAGAAAAACCTCAATAGAATGACTTCAGAGCTTCCTTACATCTGACTGACTTTGCAAATGAGCGAGTGTGTTCATCCTGTTACTCAGATTAAGATAATCAACTAAGTATTACCCTAATTGTGTTAAGGTCCAATTAGTATCAAGTTTATTGTGCAGCTCTTAATCAGTTACACCCTCAGGGCTTCACAACACCACATTTTGAAAAGAATAAAGGACACCAGAAAACCTCAATTAAGAAAAAGAAAGAAAGAGGAACCCTTTCAATCAACATGGACATAAAACACACAGCAGCGTCTGGGTCTGGCTCTCCGTGGTCGTTGTCATAGGAACAACACCCGGTGGGACTGGGTAGGGTTAGCCAACCATTACTTTATTGACTATTGTTTTTGATTAACTGAGCTCACTGAGAGCTTTACTGTAGTGTTATAAGCCTAAGCTGACCCCTGACCCCTCCAGTTGCTAGGCGGCAGGTCGGGGGGTGTTCCTGTACTAACATAAGCCTAACTGGACCCCTGACCCCTCCAGTTGCTAGGCGGCAGGTCGGGGGGTATTCCTGTATTAACGTAAGCCTAACTGGACCTCTGACCCCTCCAGTTGCTAAACGACAGGTCATTGAGGGTGGACATCGCAGAGGGACGAAGACAAGAGCGAGGAGGCGGCGGCGGCTTTGGATTCAGGAAAGACGACAGAGGTAGACACACAAAATCACTGAAAACTAGTTAAGAGTTTACTATTAACACAACTAGTTATATTAGTTTACAACCATGGTGCAGGATTACAACACTAATCCATTAATAGACACTATTCGTTATGTTGTTGCTCTTCTATCAACATGTTTCTGATGTTCTGAGTCTTGTAGAGCTTAAATCTCTGGCTTCCTTCTTTGCTGTCCTTCTCTCCTCCAAGTCTGGCCGTGAAGCTGACTGTTTAGTGATGATGAAAACATTCATTCAAATCCTAGGGAACTTTGGACGCATCGCCATTGCAAAGTTTGTTGTAAAAAGCAGTGAAAAAACAATTTAAAGGCCTGGTGAAGACCATCAGGTCATCTTGAATTGGATGGCAGTCCATGTGATGAAGGTGAAGTGAAGGATCCAAAGTTAGAATCTACCTGTCTGTTCAAATCAGACCCAAGCAAGCATTCATTCATTCATTGTCTTTACACCTTATTCCTGTTCAAGTGTGTTTGGCTAAACTGTCTTTTCATGGTTTGTAGAAATGTGGAGACCAAAGAAAAGACTAAATTTATCAGGGATGTAACGAAAGTTCATGAGGCAAAATCTTTAAATTCAGATTTGACAGACCGCATTGTGGAGTTTCTTTCTAATATCTCGTTTTCTCTTGGGTCGTCGGCTGAACTTTGCCATGTAAACGTAGCCGGACCATCACATTGAAAAACTGCAGTCGCTGCTGTTTGCTAAAAAGTCTTAAATGTGGTTCAGATCTTACAAAGAAGCTTTTCTAGTGAGAAATGTAGTTTGCAGGTGTGATTTGGGGCTGAAATTGGTCCTTAATCTTACTGAGTTGGCATTAAAATGGTTTGTTTTCATAATTGTATTTTGCTCAACATATAGCGGTGGACAGTATCTCGTCTGGATGGGAACCATGAGCTGAACATGTCGTTACATCCCTAACATGGATGTGAAAACGCTAAGCAGCCTTAAACATATTATTCTACCTTGACTTGGAGGTGGAGGAGGACTCTTCATCCTTCATGCTTCATCTCAACCTCATCCCCACCTCCACCTCAGCTCCTCTTCTCCAGCTGATCCTGACCTGACCTCCTAACCTCTTCTTTCTGACATCTGTAAGCCTTCAGGGCCTCTGCCTCGCGGTGCGACCGCTACAGGCCAAGGTTATCTGGTCTGGAGACGCAGCAAAGACCCATTACATTCGATTTGGCTTTTTCCTGGTGCTTAGGAGTCTGAAAATGAGGAGAAACATTCAAACATGTCAGGAAATCACCCACCACTACAAAGTAGCTCTTAAAATCCATAACTAGAGAAGATACAACCATAGACATATGTGCTGATGATTATATTCAAGGTTATTTGAAAGATGAAACCTCTCTATTGTCATAGAGACAATGGACCACAGTGAAAAATATTTTCCTGCTAAAGCTAGCTAGACTCCATTAAGGTTGTAGACCTGGTCTCATGAGGGTTTGGTATCCTCCTACGGCCGGTTGTCAGTATGAAGTAAACCTTCTATTACTTCTGCGTTCTCCTTGTGATGTCTCCAGAACCAGATGCGTTGTGGGTAAGGGTGAGCAGACCTGTTATATCCTCCGTATCGGTGAAAGGCCAATATCCGCCAATAATGCTGCATTCAGGTCATATGGGAAAAACCATTAGTATGACAAACTGACTTGGAAGTGTTCAAACTGGTTTGAAGCCATCAGACGCTGTGTTAATGATAACATATTTGACATGTTTTACCTCAAACCAAACATCACATGTTATGTGATGAAAATCCTTAATTTTGTTGGCTTTCATCTGAAACTAATATACAGTCAAGTTTGTCACCTTGTCATTATTTAATAAATTATAGAGAGAATTATACATTATATTACATCTAAACCTCAAATCCTCCTCAAAGCATCCCAAATAAATACTTAAATGATGTAACTAAACTGGTTTATTTACAAAAAGATCCCTGTGAACTCTGTCAATCAATAGCTTGTTGCTCCTCTTTCATCAGGAGGACTTAGAGGATTTATGGGAGAGACACAAACTCCTCCCAAAGATCTGACCTTTGATTGGTTAACTTCACACCCAATTATTTACCACCTGCTTCTACTCACCTACTTGACCACCTACTTAATTTTGCTCCTGCACTAATTAACTTTAAACTGTTTTTAAACATTTGACTATATGCCCAATTTCTTCTTAAAAGCACAAACTTGGTAAATATAGATCTTTTATTTCAGTTTAGAAAAAAGCTATGTTTTGATTAAATAAGGCTTACACATTTCCAAACCTTGAGTTCCCAAGTAGTATTTACTATTTGAAAGTTGAGGTAACAGTATTTTCTAGTAGTATTTATACCTGAAAGCTGGTGAACAGTATTTACTAGCAGGAAGCTGGTATCTTAGCAGGAAGCTGTCTTTCCCATATGAAATGAATGCAGCGTAGCGTCAGGCCCTGCTTGGCTGTAGGACGACTAACCCCTAGCTGTCCTTCCTGGCTCCTTCCAGCAGGAGGCGCTGTGGCCCCCTGCTCCTCTCTCCTCTCTCTTCCTCTCCTCCTCCCGGTGTTAAACTGACGCTGTCCCCTGCAGGACGAGGAGTTTCTCGAGGAGTTGGGAGAGGAGGCCGTGACTCCAGAGAGGACTTCTACGACCAGCCAGGAGGGGGTGCGATGAGAGAGTCCGACAGCTCAGGTTGGACAGCACCAGATCCCCAGCCAGCCTGATAACCAATCAGATCAGATGATACTGACAGCATGCCAACAACGACCAATGAGATCAGACACTACTGCGACAGTATTCTAACAACCAATGAGATCCGACGATACTGACTATTCTAACAACCAATGAGATCAGACGATACTGACAGTATTCTAACAACAACCAATGAGATCAGACGATACTGACTATTCTAACAGCCAATGAGATCAGACGATACTCTTGGCATCCAATCGGATGACAGCATGGTAACTAACGGCTCCAGCTCTAAAGCTCCCTAGTCAGATCTGAAGGTTTCCTGAGGTGATCTCCTGACAGATCTAGAGAGGATCTGGACCAGCAGGTAGGACGCAGTCAGCAGGACAGTAGATCGAGCAGATCACTGGGCATGTCCTGTTAGTTGGTTGGTTTCATCTTAGTTCAGCTTTAGTTTCAGTCCAGATCAACTTGGTAGGCAACATGCACTAATCTGACTTCCACTGGCATTCCCGTACTACAGCTCTGTACCATACGATCCAGAGTCATATATAGACTGAGTTAGTCCAGGTTAGACTAGAGTAGTATATAGTTCGTCCAGGTTGACTATGCCTGTGAGTATGGCAACAGTCCTCAATAATGAACAACAGAATCACCAGTTACTATAGCAACAGCCATATAGCCAACATGACCAAACTGACTTGTGTATGACTCTGGACATGACCAGATGGACTGGAAGGTAGCAGGTCTCGCGTCAGAACGCGGCTCCAAGTAATGTAAATATAAAATCAAAACAAGACTGAAAATGTCAAGACAATTCTAGAAAACAAGCACAGAGGTTGAGGGAATAAAATCCTGCTTAACTAACAGTAGAATCAGCATCACTTGAATCTCCAGGTCTCTTGACATCTGGAAGCTCCTACTGAGAAGCTTTCTCCATCCACAGCTGCTGGATGACGGTCTGCATTCCCATCATTCCTTTCATCTGAACCATCTCATGCTCATTGGTCACCTTGCAGGTTCCAAACGCTGGACCAGACTGGACGGCCATCTTCTAACCTCACTGTTTATCCCTTTTGTTTGTCTGTCTGTCTGTCTGTCTGTCTGTCTGTCTGTCTGTCTGTCTGTCCTGCCAGGCTTTAGAGATGATGACTTCATGGGAGGGCGGGGTCGAGGAGGCGGTCGTCCTAGCGAGAGGAGGGGAGGAGGGGCAGGGACTGGTCGCTACAGAGATGGCCCGCCCCTTCGTGGAGGACCGTCAGACTTCAGAGAACCTTCTGATGGTGAGATAACCTCCTGTCTCTCTACTCTGATGGCTGTTTTGTCTGGAAGGTGAATTTGATCAATTCCACATCTCAAGGCCCAAACACACTGCAAGCCTCAAATCTAAAGCGTCATTGGGACAACTAGCCCATTTGTCCCGATTTTAACAACCTTGCTGGGTACTATAATGTGATTGGTTTCATAACCTGCTCTACAGTCTGGTCATAACCTAGTTGGAGACCAGCTAGTATTCATATTTTGTCTATCTATTAACTATCTGAACTGAGCATGCTAGCTAGGTTAGCTGGCTTGGTAGCTGCAGGGTCTACATAGCTGTTCTTACCGGTACTACCGACACCATGCCTTGTCATTCTTATCTTCTTATACATTTCTAGTTTGCAGTCATGGATCACAGTGTGTTTTTGGATCACGTTGATGAGCTTTTCTTCATCCATATTAACTAGCGGTGCTCTGGCCAGTTTTGACGCTCCAAAATCGAACAAAGTTCAGACTAGAAGTGTCAAGGTGGTTTGATGCGCTATTTGATGCTTCCGGTGTGTTTGGGCCTTCAGCGTTTGGTCATTACACGGACAGTCCTGATATATATAGTCTGCACTAATGAGTCATAATGCCCAACTACTATCAGCATTCCTGCTTCAAACCAAAGGTCCCACCAGCCTAATGGCTAACAGAACCCTAATTGGTTATGATGCTACCAGGCTGTTTACAGAGAAGCTGCAGACCAAAACTTTCCCTTAATAGTTCCTGCTGAAGGAAAAAAAAGTGACGTTCTAGGAGCCCATATTTTGACAAATAAAAACCTTATCAGAATAGATTACGATATAAAACAGCTTAATCAGGCTCTGCACTCTCCCTATTTGCATCCTCCCTGACTGGTCGCTCCTACCAGGTGACGCTGAGAGGGTCTGTGTCAGAACCACGCAGGCTCACTACTGGGGTTCCGCAAGGCTCGGTTCTGGGTCCTCTTCTTTTTTCCCTCTACACAACATCTCTTTGTTCTGTTATCCACTCATTACTTTTCCTACCACTGCTATGCAGATGACACCGTGCTGATCTAGTCATTTCCTCTCTCTGACACACGGAGGCAAGCATTGCTGCATGTCTGGCAGACATCTCGAAGTGGATGTTGATGCACCACCTGAAGCTCAACTTGGACAAGACTGAGCTGGTGTTCCTCCTGGGGAAGGGCTGTCCGCACCGAGACCTGGCCATCACCATTGATAATGCTGTGGTGACGTCAACTCGGACTCTGAGGAATCTGGGTGTGACCCTGGACGACCAACTGTCGTTCTCGGCAAACATCGCATCAGTGACACGCTCCTGCATATTCCTCCTCTACAACATCAAGAGGATTTGTCCTTCCTCACTGACAAGGCAGCGCAGGTGCTCATCCAGGCTCTTGTCATCTCCCGCCTGGACTACTGCAACTCCCTCCTCCCACCCCCACCCACCACTTCCCACTGCTGCCTCGAGGCGACTGGTTGCCCCGTCTCTCTGAGGCCCCTGGGGGCCGATCTACATGGTCATGGCTCTTCTCTGTTTTGGTGTCGAATGTGGAGTTTTGTGGTGGAATGAACTCCCCACTGATGTCAGGACAGCAGAGTTGCTGCCCATCTTCCACCGCAGGCTGAAAACCCA
This sequence comes from Hoplostethus mediterraneus, assembly GCA_034670385.1. NCBI lineage: Eukaryota > Metazoa > Chordata > Actinopteri > Trachichthyiformes > Trachichthyidae > Hoplostethus > Hoplostethus mediterraneus. The sequence continues at coordinate 1,179,606 of JAXDDW010000110.1, forward strand.
CCTCTTCTAGAAGCACTACCCTGACCCTTCCTCTTCAAGAAGCACTACCCTGACCCTTCCTCTTCAAGAAGCACTACCCTGACCCTTCCTCTTAAGAAGCACTACCCTGACCCTTCCTCTTCTAGAAATACTACCCTGACCCTTCCTCTTCAAGAAGCACTACCCTGACCCTTCCTCTTCAAGAAGCACTACCCTGACCCTCCCTCTTCAAGAAGCACTACCCTGACCCTTCCTCTTCTAGAAATACTACCCTGACCCTTCCTCTTCAGGAAACACTACCTGACCCTTCCTCTTCTAGAAAAACTACCCTGACCCTTCCTCTTCAAGAAACACTACCCTGACCCTTCCTGTTCTAGAAACACTACCCTGACCCTTCCTCTTCTAGAAACACTACCCTGACCCTTCCTCTTTAAGAAACACTACCCTGACCCTTCCTCTAAGCACTTGCTTATTTGCGTCACTTATTTGTCTCTCAGCCCTCGACAATAAGCACAATAGGCCCGGTGGCCCGGAGGTGTTTTGAGCGGTCCGGGCCAGTAAACTTCCTAATTCGATGGCCCGGCCTGGCCACCACATTTTAAATTACTTTATACACTTTTTCCTACCTTATCGATGCTCAAATAATGAAAATCTTCATGTCGAAATCGGTAAACTTTCTTTCAATCCGCCATTTTGATTCAGTTCGTGTCCGCTCGGCTGACTTCGGAAAATCGATTTTTTTTTACGCCCACTCCGACAATGGGAACAACCGGGCAAACGCATTAAATGGTCGCTGATGGAGGGTGCATTCGGAAATCAAACGTACGCTCACTTCAGACAGTGGGACAAACCGCTCGTTTACACTAGACGTTGCTGGAGGAGTGTGGATTCGGAAATGGACCAAACTTACGTAATAGGTGACCATCAGCATCCCGCCTCATTACACACTTGACCACCCTTGACCACTGCCCATATACATGTACTATTAAGAAGAGAATTCATTCACAATTAAGTAATTAGACATGGCTTTTCGCCTGAAGCCTCCTGCTCCCGGACAGTCGCCCGGGGGAAAGAAGAAGAGGAAGATGGATTCAAGTACCGGCCGTGAATTGTTGTTGTTGTTATTGCCTTGGACCTTGGGGGCAACATACCCGGTCATTACAATGAAATAAAATAAAACTGAAGATTTAAAGAAGTAATAATATTTAATTATAGTGTTTTTGTTTTAGATAAAGCTTATTAGTACAGTACAAGGTAAGGTGTCTGCAAAGAAAAGAATCCATCCTAAATTGAAATTAAACAAATTTCAATTTGAAACTCAATAATTTCATTTTAAAATTACCGGCTTGGGACGGTCACATTGGTAAGTGCATGCTAGATTTTAGTGCAAATAAGGCAGAGGTAACAATCACAAAAAGCCATGTCTAAACTACTGAAAGCAAGCTAGCACATAAAAGCAAGCTATATGAAGTGCATGCACTATCAATATGGCGGGTTACATGAACGGAAATAATGATATTTCGATTCGCAAAAAAAAACGGTATCTGCACACCTGGTTTTAGAGCAGGGCCACCAACTTCTCAAATCTACTGGCCCTGTGGGCCACCAACTTAAAAAGCTTATTGTCAAGGGCTGTCTCTTGTTTAATAAAACTAGGTAGCTAACTTATTGCTCTTTTACCTCAGCACTGGTTCTGCTCTTAGATCAGTGGTTCTTAATCCAGTCCTCAAAGAACCCCTGTCCTGGAGGTTTTAGCTCCAGCCTTACTCAGGCACAGCTGAACGAATTAGAGGCTTCAGGTTTTCCATCAAACTTTAATTGGTTCAGGTGTGCCTGAGTAGGGCTGGGACAGGGGTTCCTTGAGGACTGGATTAAGAACCACTGTCTTAGATGCTTCTTGAGGAAGGAAATGCACTTACGATTTCTGGTGACTTGTAGTTCTGAAGTCAGGGAAACCATTGTCTGCTCTCATTCATTTGTTTAATTAATTCTATGCTCTCATTGTGACATAATTTGCTTTCAAGTGTTATTGTAATCATTTTTAAGGGCTCTACACTGAAAACATTTACTGTCTTGGAAGGATAGAGGTCCTAAGGTTTATCATAAGATGGCTTCTTGTTTCATCTTATTTCACTGATAAGATTAAACTAGTGCTTCTCTTGGACCTCAGGAGCCAGAGCCCAGTAAGAGACTGATCTAGACCTGGGACGCAATTAAGGACCTGGCAGGGTAGAAAACCAGCAGGACTCTGGGCTCCGAGGACCAGGATTCAGAACCACTTGTGGAGCCCAATAATTGCCTTCTCTGTGTAACTCCTATTTTTTGGGATAAAAGTGTAAAACTGACAGCTAACCAGGGAACATTTAAGTTGATTTGCTAACCTCTACCTCGCCCAATCCTAATACACACATGTAACATAACCTATTGCACCCCGAGGCAACTGCCAAGAAATGGAAACAAAAGGGTCTCATGGCGCCAAATAGCTCACAGCTTATCACTGATTTATGTGCTGGTTCTTTTTTCCTGTTTGTTCTATGTTCGTAATGGTTACTTTGTGGTTTTCTCTGCAGAGGAGCGTGCACAGAGGCCTCGGCTGCAGCTGAAGCCTCGTACGGTGGTCGGACCGCTCAACCAGGTCGCCAACCCAAACTCTGCAATCTTCGGTGGAGCCAAACCACGAGAGGAGGTGATCTCCAAAGATAAACCTTAAGAGACTGAGGCCAAAAGGGCCAGCCTGGGGGGGGTGGGGGACTGGGACAAGTGTGTATGGATAGAGAACTTTAAAAAAACGAGAAAATGCCAATGGAATGAGTTAACGCCACAGTTAGCATTCCTTCCTGACAGCGAGCAGATGCCGCCCTCCTCTTCCTCTATTGGAGTTCATTTTGAGCAAAATATTTATTCTTAGAAGGAATAAAAAAAACACGAACACACACTCACATACACACTCTGAAAAATAATCCAGTACCCACACACCAACGAGCAGCTTGTGAATGCATGTCGAAACTGTTAACTTGGGTTTCTCTGCCCCCACCTCGGCTTCACTGTGCTTAGTGCCTGCTTCGTCCTGTAGTCTGTCAGGTCAAAGGTCATCCAACCATTTATTCTACTAGTCTGACTGCCTGAAAGCAATCCAAATGCTTGTAATCTAGACCAGTTGTTTTGTAGTAGTATGGTACTACCTGACCTTGTTTGGTTGTTTTTTCTGAAACGAAACCAGCTGGTCTACTGTACATGAACAACCAGCATTTTGACCCTCCTCTCCACGAGACTGATAATGTGATCTTGAAATTATTGTCTCTCTTCCGATGCTTCAGTTTATTGCTCTGGTTGCTCATCGTGTTTATACACCTTGATTAAAATAATCTGTTTCATTTGCCCAGCACGCCTGCACCAAATGGTATTCTTGGTGTTCGTTTTAATCTGCTTGTCGTGCCAGTTGGGTGGGGTTTAAACTGCATCAGCACCAGTCGGATAGCATCGGGAAAATCACAGAGAAGTAGACTAAACTGACTTGGAGATACTTGGCTGAGATTGTCTACTCTAAACTTTGTGACTAGACTAAAACAAGTGATGAAGTGTTGACAATGGCTTTTTAGTCCAAACCCGTTAAGTAACATGAGGTTGAGAGTGATGTTCATATTTCTGTTCCCATGATGCCCTGTTGAAAAACCTGTTGAGGTGTGTTCTGGTCCCTTCTGTAGTTGACCAATCAGTGTTGAGGCTGAGAAGCAGAGCAAACAGTAAGTGATTCTGTCTCCTAGTGTAGGACCTGATTGAAGCCACCTCTCTAACCCTGGCATTGTTTTTCCTCTTCCTCGTCATTTTGGATGTCTGCAGCATAGACTTCATTATTCTGGAATGCGCTCTGGATCCACCGGCTTTCCTCACAAAACCTCTTTCAGAGGCAGAGGGGTTGGCAGTTCAGCGGCTTCCTCTACCATCGGCAGCCATTTGGCATCCCTACTAATTGTCGCTTTGAAGCTGCATTCAAGTTACGTGGGAAAGACCGTAATTACCAGATTCTTACTAGAAAATATTGTTCACCTCAGCTTTTGATTTCTCAGTCTCCTTGAATTCTGACGTCTCAACAAGGACATATCCGCAGTCCAGTGTCAGGAATGATAGATTCAGTTTGAACAAAACAAACGATTTTTAAGTCATTTTGTGACCACGACTCTTAAAACGTCATCTCAGGACACAACTACTGCTGGGTTTTTGGTTCGTGGTTGACATTACAAGTTTTAGTTTTGCTGTAACATGAAGTCAAATGCATGACCAGCAAAAAGCTGATCAGGAGCAGCTCAAGTCTACAGAAAACTACAATCATGGCGCCTGATGGATTCAAACCAATTTGAATGAGTGAACACTTGCAGATCGATGCTTTGAGCAAGTCAGTCCTGCGGTTATTCCCATGACCTGAATGCAGCATGATTCAAGTGGGGAGGTCAAATGGTGCAAAGGGAAGTGTCCTATTGGCTAAAAAGCAGCTATGAGGGGTGGGGTTTATGGTTATGTCTGTCCAATTGCCCCCCCAGTTAAAGGTCCTGTGGATGTTTGGTTCTGTTGGGTAAATGCTTCACTGTCAGGTGAAAACCTCGTAGGCGTTGACCTCGTTGACCACCAGGCGTTTGAGGTGATCCAGTGGGTTAACAGGCTCCATCAGACCAGAGGTGGTAGAAACTCCTCGGCTCATAGAGGAGCCCGGATACCATCAACTGAAGTTAAAACATGAAAATCGTCATTGGAGTTACCAGGTTTTCACTTGACGATATTTTTTCTCAGGCTTCCTTTCTGTTAACCTGGAGGGTTGGGCTTAGGCGTCTTTTCTGGTCACCTGGAGAGGCGAGACTTCCTGTGTGCATCCTTATCCATTTCCTGTTCTGTGAACCACCAATCATTTGCCCAAACCTCCACTGTCTTATTAATTGATCTTCCTGCTCAGAGAACCAAACTCTTCATGCCGTCTCTGATTTGAAATCAGATGTTTTGAGGATTTCCATCGAATCCGATTCAGGCCATCAGGCTTCCTGTAACAGTACGGTAGAAGAAGTGGCTTGAACGGTTTGATTGGCTGCAGCTTCTCTCTTCCAGCTATCTGCAGTTAGACATGATTCATTCACCGATCAGATGAAACCAGTTTGACTGGCATGGTTAACATGGGCTGGTGTTTGGACCGAGACTCGGCGGAGGTGTGCTGTAGTCCGCTTATTGTTAGACCAAGTTTAAAACACTTTTTGAGACATTTTGTGTGTTGCAACAAATAGTTTTATTTGACATTTTACTGGATATGAAATTGAGAACGTGAAACCTTTTTCTTACTGTACTATAGAAAGATCAGCTGTTTTTATTCTCTTTTGGTTCATTTTTTCCTACACTGTTTATGGCAATAAAAATGTATCATCTTACATTATTAAGAATGTGTCTGAATTTGGGCAGCGGGAGTCCTGAGGAGAAGAATAAAGCTTGTTCTGTATTGGCTCCAGTAACACCACCATGTCTGCTGCCCTGCTTTGTGTGCGTGTGTGCGTGTGTGCGTGTGTGTGTGTGTGTGTGTGTATATATATGTGTGAGTGTGTGAGTAAATCTTTTTCAGGAATGAAGACTTTTTTTTTTTTTTTGCTGAATCAGCAAAGTCAGACACTAGTGGTTTTATTTTCACCTGACAATCCTTCCTACGACTCTGGAGTTAATTTGTGATTGAATGAAGCTAGCTGGTCTTGATGTTCCTCGTTGGTTTTCACCATCTAGTTTCTGAGGAACATTGGTGAGGTTATTGAGTTTCTCCATCCAGGTCAAGGAATTTTGTTGAGGGATGCGAACAATTAATGGCGTCTTTTCCACACTTACTGTTGAGATGCCTTCAGGCGTAGAGCTGCTCACTGTACTGGGTGGTTCCCAGTGGCCACCAGTAGAGAACCGTTGAATTGGGTGAATTTTCTTCCGAGTTCTTAAAGCTGGTAGTGAGCTGAGTCTAGCGTCAGGAACATTATCAAAGTGTATTATAGTGTATGAACCCTACAGCAGGTGGTATCATATGAAAGAGGAATAACCAAGACTGAAGATCAAATCAAGAGCATGCACAAACAGGCTATGCTTTCATTGTTTAACAAGCTAAGTTATTTAACAAAGTCTTTGTACAAACGTATGTGAATCCTTCAATCAGTAACTTGTTGCTCCTCCTTTATCAGGGTGACTTGGAGGAAACATCTAGATCTGATCACTGATCAGTCTCTTCATCTTCCTGGAGGATTTCCTCCCACTCCTCCTGACAGAACTGGACCAACTCAAAACACGAAGCTTCTTCCTGAGCCATTCTTGGGTAGATTACCTTGACTGTTTAGTATCATCTTCTTGTTGGACAGTGGCTTTTCAAGCATTATACAATAAAAAATACAAATAAAAGACAAAACAAAACATTTGTGTCACCTGTTTCAGTCAGTATTATCCTCTTTCTGTCTTTGTTGTGCATGGTGTTGCTCTTCATATCGCTAGCTACAGGTACCGGTGGTAATAATGCTCTGGTAATAACACCGTGCGATACGGTAGGCCTGTTTGGTTCAGTCTGTGGAGGAAGTAAAACAATCTGCAGTCTAGCAGAGATGTTCTCTACAGCACAGCCCAGGTTTGATCTTGTGAACGTGGCCCACACCGACATAGCAGCTTCAGCGTTGTCCCCGAATAGTGTGATTGGTTATCCCAATAGAGCTAATGATCCCACAGCGATGGACAGGTCTGCTAGACACCGATCTCTCCTCACCAGAGTGAAACCAGCAGAGAAACCTCATCTTGGCTGCTTGCATCCGTCTGAGGGTTGGACCGACTCAGCTCTCTGACCACCACGGTCCTGTACAACACTTGCGTTGCTGCAGCCAAGGAACCTGACCAGCAGTCAACTATCCTTACGCTCCTTCATGAAGAAGACCCTGAGATACCTGAACTCACCTGGATGGAACCAGAACCAGAACCAAGGCCTCTGACTCAGAGGTGCTGATCCCAACCACGTCACACTGCAAACCAGTCCAGTGCACATCAGAGATCCTGAGTCTGATGCCCACCTGACCCTGGCACACCACACAGGATACCTTGGAGAACATCTAGATCCACAAAACTTGACAGTCAGCCAGTTCAGAAAAATGTCTTGTGCCGTTATCATCTGTACGTTCTCTCCACAACAATACACTAGGGCTTTCAGGGTGGGGTGTGGGAGCTGCATTGACTCACCTGTTAACACCAGAGTGCCTTACCAAGTATTTCACAGTGGAGTCAGTGGATTTTGTCTTTCTGCCTCCTTCAAAATGAAAGTCTCGTCTCACACCTCAATAAATGTAACTGATGTTTAGCAAGTTTCATCGTTCAGCTGAAGATTAAAGTTATTATTCTAACTAGTCATAATTACACTTTGCATAGTTAACCCTCCAGCCCTGATCACCATCGTATTTTAACTGGTTAAAGGTAAATTGTTACTAGTAAGCTTGAGCGATTAAACGCCTTGTCATTCTAGCTAATCATTAGACATTTACTAGTTAAAATATTTGAAATAGAAAAAGGTCTGAAGAAAGTGTGCTTGCTTTAGTTTGAAAGGCTAAAAGGTTAAATGTGTTTAGAATTTATTACTTTGAGTTTAACCAAAATAATCCTTTAGTTATCACAAATATGTAATAATACTTGAAAAGTACATTTTGAAGTCAAGGTATGAAATAAATGACAAAGTAAGGATGAAGTCGGACGTAAAACATTTCAGGTAAACCTTTTAAGCAGTTTCAATATAATGTGTGACTATAGGAATGAAACGTGTCGGTGTGTCCATGAAGCTTTAAAACAAGTAAAACACGGATACGAAGTTGAAATGACCAACTGGACATCACGTATTGATGTTCACACAACTAACAGCGACATTCACAGGGAGTGAACGCGCAGAGCTGAACCTTCCGTTGGGTATTATGTAAACACAGTAGGAGCAGTTGGGAACGACCACCACACTAGCAGCGGGACATCCCTCCATTCATCCCTACGGAGCCAACAGTATTACTGGTGTTGAGTGGCCATTTGCCGCCCAGGAGCAGCGGACGGCCGAAGGCAGAAAGTAAAAGTGCGTCCTGGCATGGAGCAGCTCCTCTTCCTGGTTCAGACGACGGGCTGCGTACAGGAAGGTGGTCCGCTCCTCATGCCGCTGAGCCACAGACACCCAGACAAACCGACGGGACAGTATGGTGATCTAGCCAACTAGGGCAAAACTAGATAGTTACTGTTGGTTAATTATCATCTAACTGCTAGCTGTGCCAGTCCGAGCAGCCCCGACATCCTGAGGTAAGGTGGCTTAACTAAATGTTACTAGTCCTACTAGTTATTTACTGCTTAAACTGCCGATTAACTAGTTATGTTAGCTGGATTGATTTTGACGTCGGTTGTCTCCACTGTTGATTGTGGTTACTGGACTGGTTATTTTAGTTTTAAGTGTAACCAGAGTCTTTTAATCGACTTAAGTAACGTTAGCTAGCCTCGCTGTTAGCCTGCTAGCAGCTCACTTCTCGGACTCAGAGACCGTCACTTTCAAAAAGTGACGTTTAATGGGGGCTTGCTGATCGGCGAGCACGCAGCCCTCCTACAACACGGCTCGAGACCTGTTACGAGTCTCTCATTCGGCGTGCTTACCGTCAACCAAATGGCACGTAGAGTAATACACTTTTCACTTGGTTCGCCTGTTACTCCAGAAGTCATCTGCCACTGAAATACACCGCGGTGGCCGGTGGTGAGCCCGGTACACATACAAGGTTTACCTTAGATCAAGTGCTGCTTGGTGACTCGCTTGTATGTCGACTTTACCAGTCGCCTTCTATCAGGTAACTCTAGTCTGATTACAGATTCCTGCCTAATATATTTTTTTGTCCTCGCTTTGTATTACTCAGAGTTGGAGCAACTTTGTCAATGGCGCTTTTATTTTGAAAGCTGTGGCGGAAGTCCCTCTTGTAGACCTCCAGTCTATGAATGACAGTGGATGTCCTTCTTAGTTGTCTGAGTTTCTATCTGACTCTCTGCTTGTATTTGGCAGCACTGTATATGTCACATCACGCTGAGGCTACACGGTAAAGCAACATCTATTCTTTAAGAAGGCTTTTATTTTCGCTTGAGCGGAAGTTCTCTATTTAATTCTGTCCAACTTGACGCTGGTAGGAAGGCTGAGCTGCGGTGGTGTTGATGTTGGGATTAGCGCTGGGCAGTTGGAGTCTTTCTGATTTATTTTGTGCCAGTACCTCAAAATGAATCGACCTTTCTAGATCTTTCTAGATCTTTCTAGGTCTTCTAGTTGTTTCTTAGGTTGATCTGTCCAGTCTCATAACTTCCGGCCAAGCAACTGTTATTAAGTGCTGTTCACCTTTTAGGCCGATAGGGGGCAGGGCATGCTAATCAGTTTTGCTAGTATTGATAAATGATAAAAGTCATGAATTATTGATTGTCTATGATGAGAGCAACACTATACACTATGATTGTATTTTTTTCCCAGTAAATGAAAAGATGAGTTAGACCAACATGCGAAACCAGTATCAAGTCAACCTGTCCAGTTCCAGGATTCAGTCTGAAACTAGAAACCTCAATGAGCGACTCGTTCAACGACGCTCTACTTCCTCCAAGAGGTTTGGAAGTGAGACGAGTTGGTCTGTGAAGGTAGAAGGATATTGATTTAGCTCCGAGTTCAGCTGGCAGTGATCACATGCTGATCAGGTTCTGTCTCCCTGCAGCTTTGATCAGAGAGAAACGGTGAAGAACTTCCACGCCGGCGACATGTTTCAGTGTGTCTGTGACAGTCGTCGGTTGCTGTCTGTCCGGCTGTGCACAGGTTGGATCTTGGTCAGGTCGGCATTGGAGAAGGAAGAAAAGACCGAAGCAGCCTTTCAGTTGGGTTCATCCCTGGTGCTGGATTGCAGTATGAATGGTCAGGAGCATCTGGAAGGGACCTATCAAACTAGGAGACCAACTAGGAGACAAACTAGGAGACCAACTGTCTTTCGTTTAAACACTTTAATCATCACTTCATCTCCTGGTTGGAAGGGATGGCAGGCTGCCGTTGAGCCTGTCTGACCTGTGGATGTAAAAGTCTAAACATTTTACACAAAGCTTTACAACACCGTAGTTCATTTTCATCTGCCAGCATCCTTCCAACTGCGAGAGAGGAGGAAGAGAGGTTCATGGGTTAAAGGTTAGGTTAGTAGGCGACACTCTGGGCGTCCCCAGAGCAGCATGGGAAAGCCTCATCCCATTTAGAAAACATGTCAACCATCACAATTGCATATTTATATCTACACAATCTAGTCATTCTAATAAAATCTATTGACATAGATCAGTGGCAGTATCAGGGGATAGAAGAGAGAAAGATTCAGGGGCAGGGAGAGCAGAGAGAACAGAAGAGGAAAGATCAGTGGGGGAGAGAGTGGAGATTGCGATGAGAAGAAACCATGTGGGTAGGGGGAGGATGTGAAGGGAGAGAGAGAGAGAGAGTGTAGGACATGAAGTAGTGGTCAGAGAGATGAAGAGGAGTGACGGAGAGGTTGGCAGTAGAACAGTGTCTGGTGGAGATTAGGTCCAGTTGGTTGCCAGCCTTGTGTAAGATGAAAAGAAGAAGCCCCCAATCTTTGAAGAAGTCAGACTTGAAAAAGTCGCCTGTTGCCGTCGTTCGCCAGACGCTTTCAAAGCAGTGGTGGTTCAAGACTGCAGGATCTGGTGAAACTACCTTCAACTGGTGGTGTGGCACAGAAACTGACCAACGAGCAGCTAACTATAGACTATTGAATAAAGCACTAGTACTGAAGCAGTCTGAGTACAGCTAAGAGCAACTTGAAAAGCAAGAAACATGTACTCAGACTATTCTAGATGAGTCAAGCAGTTCAGAATCCCTCCAGAAGTTAAATACACACTTCCTGTATATACGTATTAAATGTGTATTTAGTATATACAGGAATAAAGAATGCAACACCACATCAGTGAGGGTGTGGTGGCAAACCTTCTCCAACATAGCCTGACATATCGTTCTACCTAACTACCATAAAACACTAAAGGATGAAGGTAGTAACGTCAGAGGTGATGGAGGATCTGCTGACCTGACTGACTCCAGAGGAACCCAAAAGCACAAGACCATTAAACTCTCAGAGAACCAATCTCCTCTACAGATGTCACATGGAAACATGTTTTTCTGCATAATATTCTACACTACTGGCACCAGGACAACAGACCTTTACCAGACTAACATAGTAGTGCAGTAGCTACTGACACCAGGACAACAGACCTCTACCAGACTAACATAGTAGTGCAGTAGCTACTGACACCAGGACAACAGACCTTTACCAGACTAACATAGTAGTGCAGTAGCTACTGACACCAGGACAACAGACCTCTACCAGACTAACATAGTAGTGCAGTAGCTACTGACACCAGGACAACAGACCTCTACCAGACTAACATAGTAGTACAGTAGCTACTGACACATGGTCCAGGATAACAGACCTCTAACAGACTAAGGTATCTGTCAGATCAGATTTCACTGTGGCTGCAGCTGAAGCTCTGAATTAATGATTAGGACAGCCAACACACACACACTGTAGTCGCTTCAGTTTCACCGTCATTGAGTGAACTTAACTGACACACACTTCCTTGTTATAGTGAGGGTGTTGTAATGACTTCCATTCGTTGTGTGTCAGGCAGTATGTGGGCGTCGTGTTGTAACTGGATGTGTATGGACTCGGCCGACGTGGAGGAGTCTGGAGGTGCTGGGCGTCACCAGTCCTACACCAACTCCGCCTACAGTAGCCACCCGTCGCCGCCACCTGAACATACCTGTAAGGCCTGCGGGGGGCGCTTCGACACACCGGCCAGGAAGGTAACCCAGAAAAGTTATCACAGTTCATATTCCTACCATAAAATACAGAGAAAATAAAATACTGACATCTCATATTGCCAAATTACTATCATTGGCAGGGTTGGGGGTTAAATTCTCTGTAGCTGAATGTACTCATGTTTGCAGGCTTTTAACTGACTATTACTCTATTATTATTTATTTCACTGAACTGTGAATAGTCCTTGTTTATTTCAACTAAATTAATTTGAAATACACAATCCTGCTAACAGAAGACAAGATGGAACTTTACAGGATGACAGTAATCTAACATGTAACAGGATGACAGTAATCTAACATGTAACATGATGACAGTAATCTGACAGTAATCTAACATCTAACAGGATGGCAGTAATCTAACTTGTAACACGATGACAGTAATCTGACAGTAATCTAACATGTAACAGGATGACAGTAATGTAACATGTAACAGGATGACAGTAATCTGACATGTAACAGGATGACAGTAATCTGACATGTAACAGGATGACAGTAATCTAACATGTAACATGATGACAGTAATCTGACAGTAATCTAACATCTAACAGGATGGCAGTAATCTAACTTGTAACACGATGACAGTAATCTGACAGTAATCTAACATGTAACAGGATGACAGTAATGTAACATGTAACAGGATGACAGTAATCTGACATGTAACAGGATGACAGTAATCTATCATGTAACAGGATGACAGTAATCTGACATGTAACCGGATGACAGTAATCTGACATGTAACAGGATGACAGTAATCTGACAGTAATCTGACATGTAACAGGATGACAGTAATCTGACAGTAATCAGACATGTAACAGGATGACAGTAATCTATCATGTAACAGGATGACCGTAATCTATCATGTAACAGGATGACAGTAATCTAACATGTAACAGGATGACAGTAATGTAACATGTAACAGGATGACAGTAATCTGACATGTAACAGGATGACAGTAATCTGACATGTAACATGATGACAGTAATCTGACAGTAATCTAACATCTAACAGGATGGCAGTAATCTAACTTGTAACACGATGACAGTAATCTGACAGTAATCTAACATGTAACAGGATGACAGTAATGTAACATGTAACAGGATGACAGTAATCTGACATGTAACAGGATGACAGTAATCTATCATGTAACAGGATGACAGTAATCTGACATGTAACCGGATGACAGTAATCTGACATGTAACAGGATGACAGTAATCTGACAGTAATCTGACATGTAACAGGATGACAGTAATCTGACAGTAATCAGACATGTAACAGGATGACAGTAATCTATCATGTAACAGGATGACCGTAATCTATCATGTAACAGGATGACAGTAATCTAACATGTAACAGGATAACAGTAATCTGACATGTAACAGGATGACAGTAATCTGACATGTAACAGGATGACAGTAATCTAACATGTAACAGGATGACAGTAATCAGACATGTAACAGGATGACAGTAATCTGACAGTAATCAGACATGTAACAGGATGACCGTAATCTATCATGTAACAGGATGACCGTAATCTATCATGTAACAGGATGACCGTAATCTATCATGTAACAGGATGACAGTAATCTAACATGTAACAGGATGACAGTAATCTAACATGTAACAGGATGACAGTAATCAGACATGTAACAGGATGACAGTAATCTTTCATGTAACAGGATGACAGTAATCTGACATGTAACAGGATGACAGTAATCTATCATGTAACAGGATGACAGTAATCTATCATGTAACAGGATGACAGTAATCTGACATGTAACAGGATGACAGTAATCTGACATGTAACAGGATGACAGTAATCTATCATGTAACAGGATGACAGTAATCTAACAGTAATCTGACATGTAGAATAGGACTCGTGGTCCTGGTAGAGTAGACGCATTTACCAGACTAACATTGCTAGTGTGGTGGGGGTGAGATGGTCAGGTTGAGTGGCATTCCTGTGGATCAGCGCTGACGGTTACCATGACCTGATCTGAACTCACAATGGCAGCAGCACATGGTAGAAACCTGGCTTAGGCTTCAACTGACATTCAGTCCTGTCTCTCTCTCTCTTTGTCTGTCTGTCTTGTCTGTCTTGTCTGTCTTGTCTGTCTTGTCTGTCTTGTCTGTCTTGTCTGTCTGTCTTAGCATGTGTGCGTGGACTGTAAGAAGAATTACTGTGGTCGTTGCTCGGCCCAGCTGGAGCCCCGCCCCCGACTCTGCCACACCTGTCAGCGTTTCTACGGCAATTTGTTGGAGCGGGCGGAGCTTATGAAGCTGAAAGTGAAGGAGCTAAGAGACTATCTGCACCTGCACGAGGTCTCCACGCATCTGTGCCGGGAGAAGGTGTGGAGCTAACCATTGGTTTCAGTGAAGAATGCTAGCAAACCGAGTTAAGGCTAAAAAACCAAGCTAACAGACTTAGTTAACCAAAATCAACATTTCATTGTATTGATTAATTTAATTTTGAACCATATCAAAAAAAGCACCACTGCAGGCAGAGTGGCTCTTGTGTTATTATTAGAGCCCGACCGATTCCAGATGTTTGGGTCCGATGCCAATCCTGATTTAGGACAGTCCTAGCCCACCGATTACCGATGTTTTGACATTTTCCGAACATTTTCAAATCAATTTGAAAAACTTATATTTTATGAAATTTTCTATATTTGAGAACATTGAACTTATAAGCAAACAAATAAATAAAAATTAACACAGAAAGAACTTTTTAATCTAAAAGATCGTATTACAGAAGTAGCGTGTCAGCTGTATACTTGTATTAGAGCTCCCTCTACTGGATAATTCCAGTAAATAGAAATTTCAACGTTCAAACAGACAAGTACAGGATAAATAATCAATGTTTTTTTGTTTATTATACTTATTTAAAAATCGGGACACATCGGTTGTATAACTACCGATCCCGATGTTGTCAAAAAATGGCCGATATATCGGCCAAACCGATATATCGGTCAGGCTCTAGTTATTATTGTAGTTGAATGTAGTTTTTGGGTGAGTTCATTTCATAATTATTAAAATATATAAGAAGTTGCCTTGAACAAAGAGGGATATCCTCAGGGATTTAAGATTGTGGATTGTGGATGGATTGTGGTCATTCAGTGTTCTTATATAATTAGTGGGATTGCTGTGAAACAGCAAACCCACTCTTGTAATCCGGCCGGTTTATTATTATTTGAATTGGAAGTGCAACTAGAGATCAGTAATGTTGATCCAAAGTATCAGAACATGTGTGAGGTTTGTGTTTCTTTCAGTTCAATGATCTAATTAAAGCCTGTTGTGGTTCATTTTGTAGGAGGAGTTGGTGGAACTGGTCCTTGGTCAGCAGACACCGCCATCCAGCAGTGTTACCCCTGAAACCCTGACCCCTGACCCCTCCACCCCACACTCTGACTCCTCCACCCTGACCCCTGACCCCCCCACAGCCACCAGCCCCCCCTCCACACAGCCCGAACCACCCACTGCTCCCCCAGAGGCTGCCCCCGCTGGGCTGGACCTTCAGGAGGAAGACCAGGTGGGAGCTGACGTTTGTTCCTCCTGTACTGATGTATACTGACCACCATCAGTCATTCCCTGCCACAAGACATGTAGTCTTCATTAACTAATTGAATGAAGTGATTGTCTCCTGCTAGTCTTCGGATGTTGAAGAGGTGCAGACCGCCGGCCGCCGAGCCTCGCTGTCTGACCTGAGCTGCCTGGATGACATCGAGGCTCTCAGCGTTCGCCAGCTGAAGGAGATCCTCGCCAGGAACTTCGTCAACTACAAAGGCTGCTGTGAGAAATGGGAGCTAATGGAGAGAGTTACCCGCCTCTACCAGGACCAGCAGAACCTAGGTAGGTTAGTTAGTTGGTTAGTCAGCCAGTTAGTTAGTTGGTTAGGCGTAATGAAATTATAGTTGATGGAGTGTTACCTGCCTCTACCGGGACTAGCAGAACCTAGGTAGGTTAGTTAGTTAGTTGGTTAGTCAGCCAGTTAGTCAGTTGGTTAGGCGTAATGAAATTATAGCTGATGGAGTGTTACCTGCCTCTACCGGGACCAGCAGAACCTAGGTAGGTTAGTTAGTTAGTTGGTTAGTCAGCCAGTTAGTCAGTTGGTTAGTCGTAATGAAATTTATAGCTGATGGAGAGAGTTACCCGCCTCTACCAGGACCAGCAGAACCTAGGTAGGTTAGTTAGTTGGTTAGTCAGCCAGTTAGTCAGTTGGTTAGTCGTAATGAAATTATAGCTGATGGAGAGAGTTACCTGCCTCTACCAGGACTAGCAGAACCTAGGTAGGTTAGTTAGTTGGTTGGTTGGTTAGTTAGTTGGTTAGTCAGCCAGTTAGTTAGTTGGTTAGTCATAATAAAATTATAACTGATGGAGAGAGTTACCTGCCTCTACCAGGACTAGCAGAACCTAGGTAGGTTAGTTAGTTAGTTGGTTAGTCAGCCAGTTAGTCAGTTGGTTAGTCGTAATGAAATTATAGCTGATGGAGAGTTACCCGCCTCTACCAGGACTAGCAGAACCTAGGTAGGTTAGTTAGTTGGTTAGTTAGTTGGTTAGTCAGCCAGTTAGTTAGTTGGTTAGTCATAATAAAATTATAACTGATGGAGAGTTACCTGCCTCTACCAGGACTAGCAGAACCTAGGTAGGTTAGTTAGTTGGTTAGTCAGCCAGTTAGTTAGTTGGTTAGTCATAATGAATGGGAGCTGGTGGAGAGCATGGCTTGTCTTACTATTGGTTGCTTGTAATGTTGATGTACTGTGGAGCAGAGTCAGTGACTAGACTGAAAAGGTGTCCGTATCGTTGCTGATCTCAGACATGGAGGGTTAAATATGACAATATTAAATAAATCATTAAATAATTAATTAAATAAAAGGGGAAATATATGAATAAGTAATTAATTAAAATGGGAAATATAAGCTATTTAATTGTTCCTTTCCACATTTATTTAATTATTTCCATATTTAATTATTTATTTCACTATTTATTTATTTCATGGTTGCTGGTCTGTGTGTGCACTGTGAAATGTAAATCTATTAATTACTTATTTAATGATTTATTTATTTAATATTGTCACATTTAACCCTCCATACTGATGTTTGTCAGGTAAATAAAAATATAACAGTGCATTATTTATCTTCTCTTTCAGCCTCCAACACTGTGGACAGTTCAGGTGAGGTTTTTTTTGTTACAGTGGTTACTGTCCTACAGGGACAGAACCCTTGTGACCCTGCTGGGCCAATCAGGGCCAATCAGGACCAATGAAGGGATAATTCAGAAACTGTATACATCCATAAGTTCATCATTCAGTCAGTGTAAAATCTGCTGTATCCAATCAGTAAAAATGTTTCATTTAGTCACCCAAAGACGTGAATTACCTTCTAGCCTTCAAATCAAATGATGGTACTTTTTAATGTCATTTAGTTCGCTGAACACTCTCAAGATTATGATTAAAATCCTGGGTGGCAATAACAGTCAATAACCATCATTCACACAGCAACTCCTGACAACTCTGGATGACCATGTAACTAAGTGCAAATGAATTGCAGTGCCATCTTGAGGCCATTCAGGCTACCATGTTGTCAGAGTAGCAGTCACCCTGTTGTCAGAGTAGCAGTCACCCTGTTGTCAGAGTAGCAGTCACCTTGTTGTCAGAGTAGCAGTCACCCTGTTGTCAGAGTAGCAGTCACCCTGTTGTCAGAGTAGCAGTCACCTTGTTGTCAGAGTAGCAGTCACCCTGTTGTCAGAGTAGCAGTCACCCTGTTGTCAGAGTAGCAGTCACCCTGTTGTCAGAGTAGCAGTCACCCTGTTGTCAGAGTAGCAGTCACCCTGTTGTCAGAGTAGCAGTCACCCTGTTGTCAGAGTAGCAGTCACCCTGTTGTCAGAGTAGCAGTCACCCTGTTGTCTGTCCCCCCCTAGAGGCTGGAGGGACTGTAGCAGGCCTCGAGGAGAATCTGTGTAAGATCTGTATGGACTCGCCCATCGACTGTGTTCTGCTGGAGTGTGGTCACATGATCACCTGCACCAAGTGTGGCAAGAGGATGAGCGAGTGTCCCATCTGTCGGCAGTATGTCGTCCGAGCCGTCCACGTCTTCCGGTCTTGAACGCACCCCAGTCCCAGCCGGATACCAGGTACACCAAACCCAACAGTTCTTTTTGGTTTTTTTACTTTTTATTTATGAACATTTTTCACATTTTAAGGACAGCAAGCAAAAGGCAAACAAAAAACAAAAGCATAAATACCCCAAACAAACATGAGGTCATGGTAAATGGTCTGTACTTATATAGCGCTTTTCTAGTCATTTCCGACCACTCAAAGCGCTTTACACTACATCCACATTCACCCAATCACACACATTCATACACTGATGGCAAGGCGCTACCATGTAAGGTGCCAACCTGCACATCAGGGGAATCTAACCATTCATACACATTCATACACCGAAGGTGCAGCTTCGGGGGCAACTTGGGGTTCAGTGTCTTGCCCAAGGACACTTCGACATGTGGACCGGAGGAGCCTGGGATCGAACCGCCGATCTTCCGATTAGCGGACGACCTGCTCTACCTCCTGAGCCACAGCCGCCCCACATTTACTGATCATCCGGATGATCAGTAAATCAAGTTAAGATTGCCTAATTTAAAATAATATATCACACATGATACATGTAATAATTATGAAAGATCCGTCTCATTGGCTAAATAAACACCACTTTTCCCACCGTTTTTCTCCCAGCTCTTTTTGGAGCTGTAGGTCATCTGTTCTAGTAGATGTAGGTGTTTAACAATATTGACAAAGAGGCCAGCAGTAGGACAGTTTTTCTGAAGACAGTATTTTGTAATGGCCTTTTTACTTTACAACAAGATCTTTAGGAGGTAAGTATCATCTTTACATGGCCTGTCAGGGATATGTCCAAGATAGAGGGATGTGAATGTAGTACTGATACTAAAACCCAGGGGAAGGCTGATATCGGAGCTCTGTTACTAAGCTGTCATGCCGTGTACTGACCAGATACCAGGTACACCAAACCCAACACACCCCGGTTCTGACCAGATACCAGGTACACCAAACCCAACACACCCCACATTTTGATGGTATCCAAATGAAGGTGACATTTGATGGGTTTTCTGTTTAGGTCTATTCTTTTCATGTCCACTGTATCTGGCCTCCGCCCAGGTCCAGACCCAGCAGGGGATCTACACGGACCGCAAAGCATTTCATTGAGAATAAAAAATGATGAGAGAAATTGCTGCCGGTTGTTTTTGTTTTCTAACCGCCACAGCTTTGTCACCTCAATGCAGCCGCCAGACAGACAGCTTGTCCAATCACATGCATTCATACTAATGACTTTGAGCAGCACAGCCAATCAGAGACAGTGCTGTGAGACGAGAAAGCAGAGACCGGGAGATAAAGATGAAAGTAGTTACTAAAAGTTTTCAGAGATGAGCGGACCGATAAATAGACCAACGTGTCTGAGATGTTCAGAGTCTGTGGCAGAAAAATGTAAATGTAAAGCGGCAATATGAAGCAAAACACTGCGGAACCAAACCTGCCCAGTGGGATGAACAGACCTCTTCACTTTCAACCGTCAATCCAAAATGAACATCAAGACCCAATACTGTTCCAGCAGTCACCTGCACATGGGCTGGAGAGTTGCAATGAATCCATGTTTGCCAAGGTTCAAAATATTAGATCATAAAAAAGGCTAAGGAGGGAGGAAGATCAAGAGGGTAGGGCGGGAACGTATGGAAACCGACTCTCATCGACTTCATCTTGCTCATGTCGCTTAATGCGGTGAATACTTTCCCCAATGCTGTGTTCATGAACTGTCCCCTTAACAAAATACTACGTTGTGTTCAGTCACATGCCTCCGCCCCATCCAACCATTTTTTTAAAATATTTTTGTTTCAGCCTAATTTTAAAAACTGCATTTGTGCATTGACTCCAGACTGAACCTTTACATTCACAGTTTAAATATATCTCTTAATGTTTAAATATCCCTACAATAACCATTTTTTAATCATAAGACTATGGAGATGATAGTTCAGATAGTCCAGGCCTTTTTTGTGACTGGAATTTTAAAGAATACCCCTGATGTATTATATAATATTAGTATAATATTAGTACTATTATAATAGTTGACAAACATGATCTAGATGATGTTTGTATTGGTATGGAGTCAACCTCTGGGTTCTTCCAGAAGATCCTCTGGTTATGACCTGCTGTCCTTTTCTCTCTCAACAGGACTTGATGTCTCCCAAGCAATACCTATGAACAAGACCTCCAAAAGGGATCCTCTGGAGAACAAGGAAATGTTTAATTTTTTTAACTATATTGTTCTAGTGTAGAAAGTGCAAGGCACTAATATTATGAAGTGAAGTGCCCTTGGAAGTTCTGGAAGCAGCAGTGGTCTCCTCAGCGTCAGGGGCTTTATTGGCTGATGAAGAGCTTTTTCCACCCTCCAGTTCAGATCTCATTACTCCTCCATCTAAACAAAAGAACCGGCCTCGTGTTTTTAGTTGCTCGGGACAGAACAGCTCAGTATCTGTGTTGGTCAGCATTTTTACCTTTACTGACGCTCCATGACGTCGAGGTTGGACGTGTCAGCATCTGTACCTTTACTGACACTCCATGATCTTGAGGTTGGACGTGTCAGCGTCTGTATCTTTACTGACACTCCATGCCAGTTCAATAATGCAGATCCCCCGAGCACCTAAAAAGCTCTAGCGCTGGTTGAGACTGAAGCGAGGCTGTTGGCATCAGTGATGTGAAACCACACCAGCACCTCACCAGTACCGAGGACCAGTTAGGACGGTGAAATTGACTTCAGGTCCATTGAAATGTGTCACACAACAAATGCTGATTAGATAACTGCTGCTTCCAACATCTCCAAACCCGACCACTGGTGATTTTTGGATGGACTGAAACCTTAACTGTGCCTTCAACTCATTCAGCCCAGCAATGTGCCTTCCCAGCATGCTCTCTGTGCCTTACCCTGCTCTTCACTGTCAGAAAGAATCCACTTACACTCTGAGCAGAGCTGTATGGTTTGAATTATGCCATGGAAAGCAGCAATATTTCCTAGTGCTTCATAATACAATGTTCCATAAAGGCAACAAATACAATTCTAGACAGGAAGCAGACAGGAAATCCTGAATCCCTGGAGGATGAAAACCACAATTTTTCCAGGACATGAAACAAGCCTGTCAAAAACCACTATCGTTGAGGAATTTTAAAGGGATGTTTCACCTTTGTATTACACCTATTAACGAATGACGAGTCAACCATCAACACTGGCCGTTCTGAGTCACCACCACCTATTTCCATTTCCTTGTTTAGTTCAAGACCTAGCCTATCAATGACACTTCTATTAGATCTACTGTCAAGGCAGGCCCTGGTCATTTCATGTTGTGTCCAGTGTCTAACTTTACCAACAGTTCTGCCAGTTTGTAGACATTGATGTGGATGTTTGAATGGTGGTGGATCTCCAGAGCAGCTAATGTAGGAGGTAGACTACTTCTCAACTTCCGGAGGAGTGGCTGGTAAAACAAGGTGACATTCTACCAAACAAAATATGGCTTTACCTCCTCTACCCACCACTCCAGATGATCTCCAGACCTTCTCTGGCTGCTCTTCTAGCTGTGTGAGCAGGCTTGTACGTCAGCTTCCCTGTTACGTGGGACTAAATTGGCCAGTGCTGCAGGGTTTAGGCTGAACCTCCATGAAGCCATAGTCAGAATGAAGTGGCCTTATCAGCTGCTGGCTAGCCTCCAGCCACAGGACTCTGACCAAACTACACTGCGCCTGCACATGAATGCATATGGCCACAGAGTTTACATAGGCTTTACTCAGGCACAAAACAACCATGTTAATTCCCTTTGGTACAGATTAGATTACGCCCACTGAAAACTACCTCCACTGACTGGCCACGGATCGTCCACCAAGTAATAATGAA
This sequence comes from Hoplostethus mediterraneus, assembly GCA_034670385.1. Lineage (NCBI taxonomy): Eukaryota > Metazoa > Chordata > Actinopteri > Trachichthyiformes > Trachichthyidae > Hoplostethus > Hoplostethus mediterraneus. The sequence continues at coordinate 1,201,419 of JAXDDW010000110.1, forward strand.
AGTTCTATAACAAAATAAAGAGCACAACTGAAAGCATGACATATCTCATGACTATCTACTGAAGTGGTAGGAAGCAGTCCTACACCCAGAGTTCAAAACGCAAGTCAGCAAAAACTCACTGCCTCCACTTGGCAAACACCAGCAAGACGTAGCAAGCCACCGTAAAGTGCACTGTCCATATGAGATAAAAACCCATCTCAAACTCTGATGGTGTAGTCTAAACCAGAGCAACCTTCCTCTTGTCTTTAAATTGATCCGTTGCCGTCTTTCAGTTGACCAAGAGTTGCTAACAGTCCTGATGGGGACATAAAGATGAGCAAGCCTGTTATTAATGATTATTAGACTATTAAAGCACACAGCAATATGCCTTAATAGTGCCATGGCCTCTGAAGGCCAGGGCTTCCTCAACATTTGAAGTTGAAGTGGAAATGTATATTCTTATGTGTCTGGTTATAACAATACATTGATTGCACTAACTTTGTACAAATAAGGCTTTTTTATGTTGTGCTTCTTGCATCCATCTGCTAGTTGTTTGGGAAATGAGTACCTTACTTAACAGTCAAAGAGTTAGCTTTTGATTTTCTGAATAAATGTGAAATGATTGTGTTGGCTGTTCTGACTGGGGTCACAATCTAACGCATTTATATTGCTGCAAACTGATCTGGGACCATGTGGCTCAAACATATTGACATGAACCTGACTAGACCTGGTTATTGGTTGTAGTATTACAACCAGTTTCACTGGTTAAATGTTTTCATCTTGCAAGCTTCACCAGCAAGCTGGTAAAAACACAGTACACATGGAGAGAACCCCGTTAGCATTAGCAGATCCTTGTAGGGATGCGTCATCACATTGTGTTGGCCCGTTTGCATTGCCGGCATCATCTGTACTGAGCCAGCTAGCTGCAGGCTTATGTGCTAGGCTTTCACATGGGTCTCTGAGAAATGCTAACCAAGCTGAAACTGTTTTCCCTCATTGAGCTCAGTGCCTCAGTGAGAAAAGTCCCAGTGAGTCCAAGTACTCAATGTTCTTCAAGCTTCATTGAAATCGCTATTTAAAATCAAAATGATCAGATAAAGAACCAAATGACGTTGTGCATTCTGCTGACATATTTTGTAATAAAAGTATTTCCACAGATTGTGTCCAGTGTTTTCTAGATGGAAAGGCTGGTGCTGTCCATACTGATACACCTCCTAACAGGAAGTACTACGTGAACTGTGTTGCTTTGTAGGTATTTTTATCATCACTCATCTTTTGGATACTTTCTATTTTTTTTAGCTTTTAGATCCGTTTGTAGATGCTAAAATTATTCTTAATAGGATTGATGTCCCCCAGAGTTTATGATTTATATTTAAGGCTTGATGTTTTTATATTGGAATGAGGCTAATACAAGTATACGATCTGAAGTCTTGAGGAGAATGTAATCAGAGGCATTGTCACCTTACATGGATGAGCATTTGAACCCAAAGGATAAATGCATTTTATTAAAGCTGCAACAGCGATTGGACAGAAGCTATTGGTTGGGGTGAACTAACACCATGTCTCAGGGTTTCAGGACATTAAGATGAGATCATTGGAGGCCTATAACTTTTATTAATGATGCCAAGCTATTATCTGTTGTAGGTGTGGCACGGTGGCGCAGTGCTTGCACTGCTGCCTCACAGCAAGAAGGTCCTGGGTTCAATTCCCTGGGGCGCTGGTGAGTCTGGGGTGCTCAGGTGGGTTATCTCCCGGGCCTTTCTGTGTGGAGTTTGCATGTTCTCCCTGTGTTCACTTGGGTCTCCTCCTGGAAAAAACCCCGTCTAAAAACATGCAATATCCAGTCGACTGTCCCTGACGAGGACGGTGACAATACACCTGGAGTTGGTCCCCGGGTGCGGCTATCGTCTGCGCCCCCTGCTCCCTGGCCGGCTTGGAGGAAGATCGGCGAGGATGGGATAAAGAGCAGATTTTCATTCAACTTGGACACTTAAAATGCGTGTGTGTGTGTTGTGCGGCCACTTCCCCCCTGCATGTATAGTGTGCAATGTTGCAAATAAAGTTGTTCTTCTTTGCAAATAGACTATAGCTGTGTCTTGACTCTAATCCATAATAGCACCCATTTGGTTTAGACCATATTGTCTACATATCGTTTTACACTGGACTTTATTTGAAGCAAGTCATTCAGACATGAAGTTTGCAATAGCTCTGTTACCGAATACCGAATACGATCTCAAATTGAAATGGAATCTCTCAGCTGGTTGCCCAGCAACACACTAGTCTCTAAATGACATTGTCCCGTCACTGCTCTATCATCACCACCATTCAGGGTCCATCTATTGTTAGGGTGCTGTGAGGTATTTCATATAGAAACAACTCAGTCAAGCGGCTGCAGTCTATCCATCTCCAGTCTGCTGGTTGGACGGATGGGTGGGTGGAGTTGATGTGAAGGTCAAGTTGCCAGTTCAAAACTAGACTGGTGAGGAGAATCTGGGTGGAGAAAGTTAAAGTGTAACTGGGAAGGTCAAAGGTCCAGCATTTGACTTCCATGGTCTGGAGGTACAGGGGTGTAGGAGGGTGTAGGTGGTGGGTTGCAGATTGAAGATGAGGTGGGCTGCAGTGTTGTTAATTAGTTAGAGGGAGTGAAGGAGGAGTTTTGGGAGCCTGGCTAGGAGGGAGGTGCAGGAGTCCAGACAGAAGATGACTAGAACTGGCGCATGGAGCTGGGTTAGGGTTAGCTGACTCCCTGGTGAGGATGGATGTTGAGTGTAAATCTGCAGGATCAGGTTGTGGCTGCAACATGGACTTTCATGACAGTTGGTTGTGTCGAGTCATGGCAAGATCCCTGGCAACCTGGCCAGGATTCTCTGGTCAGTGGTGAGGAAGGTCTGGTAGAAGTCTAGTAGGGGTCTAGCAGATGTCTAGTAGGGGTCTGGTAGAGGTCTGGTAGAGGTCTAGTAGGGGTTGGAATCCCCAGGAATCCCTGTTTTACTCAAAGACTGAAAGACCGGGAACAGAACATTATACATACTGTAACACTATAACATACTGTAACATAACATACTGTAACACACTATAGCATACTGTAACATAACATACTGTAACACACTATAGCATACTGTAACACACTATAACATACTGTAACATAACATACTGTAACATAACATACTGTAACACACTGTAACATACTGTAACACTATAACATACTGTAACATAACATACTGTAACATACTGTAACATACTGTAACACTATAACATACTGTAACATAACATACTGTAACACACTGTAACACACTATAACATACTGTAACATTGCATACTGTAACAGACTAACATACTGTAACATAACATACTGTAACACTATAACATACTGTAACACTATAACATACTGTAACACACTTTAACATACTGTAACATAACATACTGTAACACTATAACATACTGTAACATAACATACTGTAACACTATAACATACTGTAACATAACATACTGTAACACACTATAACATACTGTAACACACTATAACATACTGTAACATAACATACTGTAACACACTATAGCATACTGTAACACTATAACACACTATAACATACTGTAACACACTATAGCATACTATAACACTATAGCATACTATAACATACTGTAACACTATAACATACTGTAACACACTATAACATACTGTAACACACTATAACATACTGTAACACACTAGGGCTGCCACTAACGATGATTTTGATAATCGATTAATCCTGCAATTATTACTTTGATTAATCGATGAATTGGATAATTCGGATTTTAAAAAAGCAAATTTTTACTTCCAGAATTTTATTAACAAAATGTATTATTCCCCATATTTTACAATGCTGTCTTTCAAACAACATGCAAATTCACTGCTATAAAACAAAAAAATAAATGTATGCTATACATAATGTGCAAAACGTAAATGTTTTTATAAAGTGCATACAATAGGTCTTTTTATATTCATCTCAAAACAAAAACCTGTTTGTCCCCAGTTTGAAAGGAGCTGGACTGTTGAAATAACAAATTATAAGTAATAATAAAGAACATAAAACACAAACTAAATGTAAACAGGCTTTGAGGAAGTAGAACAGTTCTGCAGGAACACACACTCCATCAGGGAAGAGTGTAACCAGGGTTGAGGATGTTAATCATTGTTCTGAATCCTTGATCTTCCACCATTGATAGTGGCCTCATGTCGGTTACTAGCATATTCAGGATACCATCAGTCAGAACAGCTGCTTGCTCTGGTGTGCATGGGACGTTCTTCCTCAGAACATAGTCAGTCATGTTGAGTTGTTTCTTTCTGAAATAAGAGGGACAGTATGAGTATGCATAACAGCCCAATTTACATGCAACTCAATACATGCCTTGTTGTTTTAGTTCATTATTGATTTAAAGGGCAAGTGCAGACAAGACCACTACAATAAAATAACTTAAATAAATGGAGATTAGGGATGCAGCGATGTATCACGTTAAACGTTTTTTTTAAATCCTAGATTTAAAAGTATTTTTTTCGTATACATGCACAAAAATGCATTCATAAACTGTAATCTACAGTTGTTGTCATTAGTGGGGAAATAAATATTAACGTTACAAAGCGTCTTTTTTAAATTAAATGAATCGCGTTTGTTAAGCAGCTCGCAGCCCCTTGCACACAGCGGAGGGTTTTGGATATGAACTGAACACGTGGAAATCGTGAGGCTCGGTTTCCAGGTGACCAAATACAAACACATTTGTTGCAAACGTAGTGTTAGCTAGCTTGCTTAGGTTAGCTAAATTGGTTAGTAACTTACTAATTGCCACGCATGCCATTAATTAAGAATAAAAATAATGATTATGAGACGAACGATTTCTCAATTCAAAACGCAACTCATGGCACGAGGCAAAACTTGTTTAATTTGTTTCAAATATTTGTCTTACTAATTTGTTTTTGACCAGTATGTAACGTTACTAACTTACCGTGCTGATGAGTCCGCTTCATCCATGACCATGGCTCCAACGTTCCTCTTCAGGTGCTCGTGCATGACAGTCGTGCTCCCGTGCCATGCGAGGTCAGTTTTGCACATGTTGCAACTAACAGCCTTGTTTGAGGATTTTAATGTAAAGTGCTCCCACACTTTTGACGACTTGGGACGTACATTTTTCTGCGTTGTCGCTTGCTCTGTGGCCTCCGCCATTTCTCAAATGTGCCTTCTCACTACTGCAAATTAAGTGACGTCACTGACGTATATCCATGCCACAGCGTGAGCCCCACAACATAGACCCAACTAATCGATAATTAAATTTGTTGCCAACTAATTTCGTTATCGAATTTTATCGATTTTATCGAATAGTTGTGGCAGCCCTATAACACACTATAGAATACTGTAACACACTATAACATACTGTAACATAACATACTGTAACACACTATAGCATACTGTAACATAACATACTGTAACACACTATAACATACTGTAACATAACATACTGTAACACACTATAGCATACTGTAACACACTATAACATACTGTAACATAACATACTGTAACACACTATAGCATACTGTAACACACTATAACATACTGTAACATAACATACTGTAACACACTATAGCATACTGTAACACACTATAACATACTGTAACATAACATACTGTAACACACTATAGCATACTGTAACACACTATAACATACTGTAACATAACATACTGTAACACACTATAACATACTATAACACACGATAACATACTGTAACACACTACAGCATACCGTAACACACTATAACATACTGTAACACTACAGCATACTGTAACACACATATAACATACTGTAACACACATAACATTTCTGTAAACAACTACAACATACCTGTAATAACACTATAACATACTGTAACACACTATACCATACTGTAACATAACATACTGATAAACTACTACTGTAAACATAACATACTGTAACATAACATACTGTACACACATAACTACTATAACATAAACTGTAACACACTATACATACTGTAACACACTATAGCATCTGTAACATAACATACTGTAACAATATCATATTAAACATAACATACTTACACACTATACATAATGTAACAAACATTACTGTAAACCAATATAATTTAACATAACTATGTCCTTAACATAGTAACATAATTTCTTTATTCTACTGTATCAACATATTGTCATTGTACTAACTGCAGTGTTTACTGTAACCTCTCACTTATCTTTCTATTCTATTCACAGTGAACATATTACATCATCGCAGGCTGTTTAGACCCATGTAGAATAGTCCCTCATAACATCTTCATACACACTCATCATACTGGTCCAGGTCACATTTCTGTCACATTAGCTACGGCACATTAAGCAATGACCACACTACCTATGAGGAGAAAGAGCTTACATGATACCGATCAAGACACTTGACTGTTCTGCTTATAAGACCATTAAGCCATACTGTACATTACTACTGTTAGACTGACTATAAAAAGAACATCAAGACATACTATTTAACCATAAAACGAACAAAGTAATAGGCTACGTCACTCAATCATTGCTGTGTTGTACTGACCACGTAACATAGGTCCAATATAGTACATCTTTATCGTATACTATGACTGTCCATAAAATATGTCAAACAACTATGTAAACCATAAATACTGAAAACCCAGAGGCATACGTAAAATGATCCTGTTTGTAACCACACGCATAGTAAATAAATTATTATCTGTTTTAGGTTTGGATATGTGTCTAAAGATTTGTCATGCCCACCTCATCACAAATTGGGGAACCAGGAGGAATAACGTTAGATGATTTCTCTCGTAACTCTCTTAGCGCATTAGCTAACTTTTAGTTGTAACGTTATGTGTGTCAGGTGTGTGTGTGTGTGTTGGATCGTGTGACACAAAACTCATCTGGTAAATCTTTGTATTTTAAGTCTTGTACATGACTGTGGCAGATGGGAGGAGGGTGGGGTGAGGCTTAGCTTGGATCCAGCCTTGGTGCTCCGCGGCTGACCTGCCGGGAGGGGGGAGGTGTGCGCGCCGAGTAGGACAGCGCTCTTCACTGCCGTCAACGCCGGGCCAGGTTTATTATTGTGGACGTGTTAATAAAACGGCCGTGCTGGCCAGTTAACTCTCCTCCCGTGTTTGTCTCTGTCTGTCATCGGTTACCGGACCCCAGTAATGTGGCACCTTGCCACAATGACCATTCAGGACATGGTCCTGAGGGCATATACATCTATACACGCTTGGTTTCTCTATCAGGTAGGTGTAAATGTCTGGCCATTCCACAGTAGGCAGTCCTGTCAGATCGTCGGGTCGGCCAATCTGGTCCCGTTGGTTCATGTTAACTTGTTCAAGTAACACTCGCGGTCCTGGAGAGTGAGTGACCATAAATATTCAGATATAGAGTGGTGCAGGGATGACATATTTTAGTAGGCCAACCCAGAAGTTAGCATCGCCCTGCTTCCCTGGATTTTGGATTATTGCTGAAAATAAACTCTGTGGCAAACAAAAGTTTATGATACTTACACGTTTTGTTCAGCAAGATATTCTTCACAAATGAACACCACTTTATGATTTTTGAAGCGTAAATGAAATCGCCAGAAGTAAAAAGCTAACATTAGGCTAACGAACTACACCACGGTCACATGACTTCAACGTCACCACTACTAAAAATACTATAAACTGATAAAACCTTGGGAAAAAGTTGGGAAGTTTGAGTTAGAATAGTTTGAAAGAGTAGAAACACAACTAGAGGCTGTAAAGGAGGACTAGTGAGTAGATGAGTTACCGTGTTCGACGTGATGCGTTCAATGTCCCCGACAACCTCTGTAGTCTCATTTAGCCACTTGTTAGCAACCGGGGTGGGGTATGGGTAACCCAATGGGTAACCCATTGACTTCAAGACGAGGGAACCGGAAGTGCTAACATGACATGCTAACTCATTTCCTGGTTTTAGGGCTCATTCCTGCAGCACTCCATAGGACTCAGTGTTACTGAGTCTGACTGTTTCACAAAGGGTCTGATTCTATACATGAAGCAGCGTTGAGAACAGATTAAGTGACATTTCTTCCAAAATGTATATAAATTATTCTTGGCAGGTAAATTATTTTAGTTTACCAGGTGGGAAGAAGTTAACTTCGGACTCATGTATGTGTGTGAGAGAGAGAAGTAGTTGGAAGTGGAATTTTATGAAACTGACCTCAAAAATGATGACGAAGGCCAGTCGTATGGCCAGGAGGTGGAAGTACTCTGGAAGGAAATCACCATGTTCATCCCTGTAGCCGCGATACCTGGACCAGTAGATGGCATTATGATTATATTAGTATTAGTTCCAGCGTATGTACACTTAGACATATACTGTCAGGTTGTAAAGTTAGTCTTTCAGGGATACACTTGGCGTCAGAACCAGGTGTTGAAATGTTTGGCAGCTGCCGTTGAGGAAAAACTAGTAAATTCTTTAGCTGTTAGTAAGGAAATTAAACAGATTGCATTTGTACGTGAGGGAGAAAAAGTTAGATCAAGTGAGTTAGATCAAGTCTGGCAAAGTCTCTTTTTGCATTGCTAAGCGAGCTGGGCATTCACGGTGGAGCTGTTGGTTCAGTGGCTTGCTAAAAGGCACCTTGGTCGTAGTTGTTATGAGTATTAATACACAGCGTGGTCAGGCGGGGTCACACATACACACACACACACCTGCAGGGTTGCTGGTTGTAGTTGCGTGGCGAGGTTGCCAGGGTGAAGTTGATGTAGCCGCTCAGTGAACCGTCGGTGGTGTAGAGGTAGTAGAGCCGAGGCAGGAAGCCCGAGGTGAACGCTATGAGGAAGGCCTGCACACACACACACACACACACACACAGAAAAACAGTCAGAAAAACAGTCAGAATGAATAATCGTTATAGATATAGTAATGTTAACAGTAGTAGCAGCAACTGTATAAATAGTAGTGGTAATAATAACAGTAATAGTAATAGTAATGTTAATAGTACAGCTAGACAGTATTCACAGCAGTACTAGAACCAGATTAGTAAAATTACTCTCAAAAGTATGTATTATTTATGTATTTTATTTAATTATGTATTATGTTTACATTCAGCCTGGAAGTAGTCCATTACTTTGATTTCGTCAAGCAGAAAGACAAAAATATCATTTGAAATTTTTTGAGTAATGAGCCAAACACAGAAAGTAAAATGCAGCTTTTACATCCAATCAATTCTAATAAACCTCCTGCTGGCACCATTAAGACCCAGTCAGCAGGTTCACACACACACACTAGCTTACATTGGTGAGGACGGCCATGTGTGTGATGAGCTGCAGGATGGGGAACCAGATGCCGATGTTCTGCGCTCGCTCCACCACCGGCCGGCGGTACTCAGTCACGAACTTCTGGGCATCGAGACGGATCTCCACCCAGTTGTTCACCAGAGCGAAGAGAGGAGCCAGAGGAAACGCCGCCACGAAGATGGTGATGAACCCGAACTGAAGAACTAGGAGGAGAGAGGAGCTTTCAGTCTGTCCCATCATGCCAAGCGGTACTGACCCACACCTCATCAGTTGCATCACTAAAGCTGCTCTCGGATGTGTCAGATTTCCAATGGCTACTCATCACCTCCATAGAAACGCACTGTAATATTTCTATCTTACATTACATCCATACAGAGTCAAACCAAATGTTTGTTTTAACCTATTCAGAGTACCAAGTGGGCGGGGTTAGCCACATCAGACAGTACAACAAAGCTTAGCCGACAGGACAGGATTTGAGAGTGAATCCTCCTTTGTGATTGGCTACCTGACACTATGTGAACTGCCCCACCCCTCTGGTAGTCCCAGGAGGATAAACCCACCCATCTCCAGGTACTCGCTGAAGAGTCCCTCACACACCAGGAGCTGGTAGTCTGACTCCCAGGGAGAGACCTCCTTCTTCACCTCCTTCTGCTCCTCCCCAGCCTCCTCCTTCATCTCCTTCAGCTCCTCCTCAGCCTCCTCCTTCAGCCGGGGACTCAGCGACCTCTTCTGCCACCAGGACTTCAGCTTTCTGGGAGGGAATACATCCATTCAACAGTGCTGCCTGTAGAGTTCTAGTACATCACCATCATACCACTGGTTCTACCTGGTAGAAAGACTGTAAACCAGTGAGACCATGGTGGAGACGATGGTGGTGTTGTTACTAGTGTTTCTCCACATTAAGACTACATTTCCCATAAGCCCCTGTTGCTCCCTGCCCTCCTTCCACCATCAAACAAACATATTAAGAAGCTCTAGTAACGAGGATATTAAATGTACAGTATATGATGTGTACTTACGGGCAGATAAACTCCTGGACGTTGTTGATGAGCTGTTTTCCCACCATGATGATCAGCATCTCCTGGGCCAGTTCAACCAGACAGCCTCCTGACCCACACTGGCACATACATGGACATGGACAGATGTAGTCACGGCACTGCTGCTCTTCCATCAACCGTAGTAAAGGAACATTTGACAGAAAAACTCACGTCTTCGTTTCGTATTCCAAACAGAGTGTGGTAATTCCCAGGGTAGCCGATAAACCTGGAGCACAGTCACTGCTTTTAGATGTTTACAACAACGGAGATGCAAACAGGTTTTCATTTCATACTTTTGTTTTAGCAAGAAACCAAGTTCTCTCAGCAATATAAATCCTTTCCAGTGTAAACAAGGTGGACTGATTTCATTAGAAGTTTGTTCGTCCAATCCAGTCACAGGGTGGCCTCGTGATGAGAGAGCAGACTGGAACCACATCATGATAGTTTCAATCCCCATAACATCCATGTGTCCTGTTGAAGTGTCTTTGAGCAAGGCAGTGGACCTAAACCGGCTCACTGTCACTCTGGATGAGATCATCAACTAAATGACTGTAAAATGCAATTGTAATAGTTAGAACTGTATTGGTCAATCATTACATTACATTACATTACAGTCATTTAGCAGGCGCTTTTATCCAAAGCGACTTACAATAAGTGCATTCAACATAGGTAGGCAAGAAAACTACTAGTCACCAGAAATCCTAAGTGCATTTCCTGCACAGAATCACAGAGCTTCTGTCCACTCATGGGGAAGGAGTCCCTTTTACCGGGAGGGTAGAAGATTCACTTGTTCGGCCGTCTGGTCTTGTGCTGTCTGGTCTGAATGGGATAAATAGTTTGATCTGGATAGGATAAACCCGGGAATGACCCGTGTTAAGGGTGTTAGCCTGCTGGCTAGCTAGCTAGCTAGCTAACAGTTAGTTCAGGTTAACTAGCTGACTCCAGCTCCAACTCAGTGTTTTGGAGTAGAGACTAGGGCTAAAGACAAGACAGTTTACTGAGTCACAGTTTACTGAGTCACAGTAACCTGGTCACGTTACTCACCTGCCTTTAAAGAAGGCGATGTAGATTGGGGATGAGTAGAAATTGACAAACTGGAAGATGAACACTTTGAGGATGAACATGTCTTCATATTTGGTCTGTGTTCGGTGCATCTCTGACAGGAACAGCAAACAGGTCATAACAACACTACCCTTCACCCAACTCATATGTTATAATACATACATACATACATACATACACACATATATAACCTTAACCTTAACATCCCATCATGCTCTGGGGCATGTATCAAAATGCTGAGAGGCCCAGTTGACCTCGACTTGGGATCAAAATGGCAAGAGGAAAAGATCTCAATGACTTTGAAAGAGGTACATTATTGGGGCAGATGGCAGGAGCTTCAGTCACAAAGACTCAACTGGCTTCAATAGGAACAGGGACTAAAGGGACATCTGCACTTAGACATATGGAAGACATCAGTTAACAGGGTGGGACATCATGGTGGGAAGCTCATTGGATGAGCATGATGCTCGTGCATTAGTGCGATACGTAAGGAACCAGAAGAGCAACTCTTCCTCAGGTGACTGAAGGTCAATGCAGGACGTGATCAGACAGTCCGTCCACAACTACATAGAGACGATATTACAGTAGGGCTGGTTAGGGTTAGGGTTACTGTTACCTCCTGAGTGGTAGCTGCTGTGCTGTCGCTCACTCACAGGTGGGTTAGCTTCAGGAGCGAGGTCCTTCCGAATAAAAGGCGTTGCCTGCCTAGTGTCTCTCTCTCTGTGTTTTGTTATGAGTTATAGTTTCCGTTGCTCAGTCCATGTTGCGCTACACTTTAGTACAAGTCAGGAATCCATCTATACTGAAACCTTTCTCTCTGTTAATCTTATTTTGTAATAAACACCTTGGTTTATTGTTTGGCATGTGTGGTCTCCCCTTTGTTACACTGCCTTAAGCCAGGCGTTTGTAACCACACACACACACACACATACACACACATATACAGACATGCATACGTGTGCACATGAAGAGATGAAGCTTACTCTATTATTGACCTCATTGGAAGTGTCTTTGAATAGGATGAGGATGAGGATGGGAGGATGAAGAGGAATGTGTAACTCACCCCAGCGGGTCAGGATGTGGGCCAGGGAGGTGTAAACCCGAGACAACATGAGGATGACAAGCAGGTTCAACACCGAGCTGGAGATACTGGCTAATTTACTAGCCTATCAGAGACACCAAACACAGACAGAGCCATATATACACAGAGTTAGTCCTCCACAACATCACCATGGCAACATGGACAACAGAATTATTATAGCAACAGCCATGGAGCAAGACTGTGGAGCCAACATGGCTGACAGTGGAATGACCACCGTACAGCTCTGCATCAGAGGTTCAAACTAAGTGTTGTTTCATTAGTGAACCACATTGTGTTTTATCTTAACTCACAGAGACCATGAAGAAGGTGTGGTCCGACTTGAAGATGACGATCCTGAGAATGGTGCGGTACAGGATGATGGCGATGACGAACATCAGCACCACGATAACCTGCATAAAGGAAGTTACATTACATTTACAAGCAGACACCTCAACTTGTAAAGCAGCTCACCACTGGCCACGCCCATACGACACGCCCACAGTGAATGGTACACGCCCATCCCAAACGTCCCAACAGCATTGCATTCATCACATTTATCACATGCAATCGAGTAAAAATCAAAAGCACAAGCTTTATCTGACACTTGATGTTTTAGGCTAGCTGACAAGTCTTCGATTCGCCGCACAACTGTGTTCCGGGCACATTATTCCTGCGACTTTAGTGAGGCACTGTTTTATGAAGTCACCATCTGAGAAAGGTTTCCCGTGACGGGCAATGAGTTGAGCTACCAAAAATTTTCTTTGATTGCTCTTGTTTTGTGGAGAAGCTGCCTTGTTCAAGACAGTTACTCCACCTAGTGTTAAAACTAAGAAGTACAATACAGTCAAGCGCAAGTTTCATGTGTAGGCCATATTCCATTATATTTTTAGAATTTGCTGCGGGCCAATTAAAAATGGACCACGGGCCGCAGTTGGCCCGCGGGCCGTAGTTTGGACACCCCTGCCTTAAGTTAACCTTATTCATAGATAATATTCTAAAATAGTAAAACCTGATCTTAGCTGAAAGACCTGAACTTGGCAAAATAATGAGTGCACAATTAGTTATTTTATAGCCAGGTCTGTCCCATTGAGATTAACAATTTATTTTTTCAAGGGAGACCTCGTCAGTAATAAATAAAAGCCAGTGAGATAATACAGTCAGATGTGAATTAAAAACAGGTTTACTGTACTCATCTGAGTGTCGGAATACTAGTGCTAATAGTGCTAAGAAAGAGTTTCTTTGATGGAATAAATCATCCTACTTTATCTGAAGAAGAATGCAGAAATGATTTGTGTAGACCAGTAACCGCTCAAGAAGTCCTAGAGACCATTAAATCCCTACAGAGCGGGAAAGCTCCAGGCCCTGATGGGGTTGGGCCTGAAATTTTATAAAAAGATGGCTAAACTAGTGGTAGGACCTCTAACCAACATTTTATCGAGTCATCTGAAAGGGGCACAGTTCCACCAACTTTAAATCTGGCCCATCTCTCTGATTTTAAAGAAGAGTAAGCCTTCTAATTACTGTGCATCTTATAGATCAATAAACTTGCTTGGGGTTGATTGCAAATTACTATCAAAGCTCCCTGATAGAAGACTGGAGGAGGTGTTGCCCATTTTAATTAGACCAGATCAGACTCAAATGTTCGAAGGCTCCTTAACGTAACACGATTTTCACAAAGTACAAAGAAAAGGGTCCTTGCTGTCTCATTGGATGCTGAAAAAGCATTTGATCGGGTGGAGTGGGAATATCTTTTTGATGTTCTCGATAGGTTTGGGTTGGGCTCGAGTGGGTTAAACTTCTATACAGGTCTCCAGTTGCGAGGGTCCTGGTAAATGACTCAATGTCTGACATTCTCACCTTGGGTAGAGGTACACATAAAGGCTGTCCCCTTTCACCTCTATAATTTGTGCTTGTGCCTGAGCCACTCGCCGAGACTATTAGGAACCACCACGGACTGTCTGGTGTCACATTAGGAGACATTGAATACACAATTTTGCTCTATGCTGATGATGTATTGCTGCTTATTACCAATCCAGAGAGCTGTTTTAATATCAATCATCAGTCAGTTTGGACAGATTTCAGGGTACAAACCCTAACCCCACTAACCCTAACCCTACTAAATACAGAATACCACACCGTCACTTTTTTGGTTTTGTTCAGGTGAGGCATTTTGTAAAATCCGATTTTATATTCCCAACAGACCAACCAATGAAAAGCTCAATTGAAAGCTTCCTTCTCAATTTTAACAACAAAAACATAATTTCCCTTTTCTATGGAAAATTATACTCCATTAACTGTGTTAATATCAACAGATCTAGTGAGTTATGGGAAAAGGACTTGGAGGTTGAACCTGATGTCAAGGTGTGGTCTGATGCCTTTGAATCTGCTAAGAAAATATTTATGTGTCTATTTATGTGTAGACTCAGAGAGAGGCAGTACAGAATATTACACAGATTGCAGTGCACTCCTCATTTTCTCAAAATGAATCCCCAGATCTCTCCCCTCTGTGTGAAGTGTAAAAAAGAAGTTGGGACTTACTATCATTGTATCTGACAATGTCCCTTGATATCCAGGTACTGGAGAAATTTTGCCAAGGAGCTTAGCTCAATTTCCCACAAAACGCTAAAGATGGAACCAGGATTGTTTCTCCTGAATGTACCTACAGGGAAGTTCTCTTTTTCCCCTGGACAGATAACTTTAATGGGTAAACTTCTGCTTCTAGTGAGGCGATGCATTCTGTTCCAGTGGATCAAGGAGTAGCTCCCTCAGTCACACAATGGTACAGAGAAACATTTAAGGGTTTTCCAATGGAACACCTCAGTGCTACTTTAAAGGGTAATGATAACCTCTTTTATAATATTTGGCAACGCTTCCTTGATTATCTTCCTGATCTAGTTAGCCTACTGCAGAAAGGGCACCAACACTTTGTTTTCACAAATAAGTCACAGACACTGTTTTCCCCTTCCTTTGACATGGTACTAATGTATACAAAAAATAATGTAATTCATATGTATGTTAATGCAACCCATGTATGATAACTCATTTATTTATTTTTGTTTTGCAACTTCTGTGCTGTCTGGTTCTTTGTTTGGTTGTGTAAAAATGTATAAAATATTATTAAAATATAAAAATAAAAACAGGTTTACAGAAGAATACAACAGGCAAATAATAAGACATTATCCTTGTACACAGGGTTAGAGTGAGCACTTAAGGTTAGGAGTTATGGATCAGGGTTAGGGGTTAGGGCTCGGAGGTCAAGAGGAAGCAGTCATATTCTCACCATCATGATGATGACCATGCACCCAGTCAGGGTTCTGTTGAATCGTTTTTTTTCGGGGAAGTAGGGTTCCTCGGCACCGGTCACTGGGTTCCTCATGGTCATGGGCGCCATGGCGGTGAACTCTGGCCGAGGTCGCTCCTGACGGAGGTTGGAGGGTCAGAGGTCACTTCACGCCAGATTCAACAGTCTGCAAGTTTTATTTCCAAGCAAACACTACAGCAGCTGATTTGACTGATTAGTTTCTTCCTCTCTGGTTTAAATTAGTGAAATGAGCAGCTGCAGTGATTAGCTGGAATATAAACCTGCAGAGAGAGGCCATGCTAGGGTAGAACCATATAAAACATTAGCAGCCTCTGCTGTCTTTGCTGCCTCTATACTGTAGACTATCATATCCAATACAAGACATCAGGAAATTAATGCAAAATGAAACAAAAATACCATGGACAAATTCCCTGGTCCTTCTGACTTTCCCTCACACCTCATCAGGGTGCTGTGAACTCTGACCACTGAGGCTGATTCTACTGTTGATCTCATTGGAAATCAGATAGCTGAGTAGAATGTAAAGAATAGAAAAGATGTGTTGAAAATACTGGACCTCTGTGTCCTCGAAGTCGGAGCAGTCCCAGCGGTGGGCAAGTGTTGAACATCTCCTCTTCCAGTACTCCAGGAAGGTGACGGCCCACAGAGACATGAAGACACTGAAGAACACCTGTACCCCCATTATCAAACAGCAACCCTGTCTACAGACACACAGACAGGTGGTCAGACTCACAGACAGACATATAGATAGGTGGTCAGACAGACAGAGAGACAAACAGGCAGAAAAACAGACTGGTACCTTGTAGGTGAGACAGATGCTGGACAATTTCCAGTAGGAGCAGATGTTACAGAGAGGACACATGATGATGCTGTTCCCACTGTCACACACCTCCTTGCTGGGCGCGCGCGCGCACACACACACACACGCACACACACACACACACACACACACACACACACACACACACACACACACACACACACACACACACACACACACACACACACACACACACACCATCATCGTCATCATCATTGTACTTGCAGGTTGTCTGGCAATTATAGAAATGTTATACACAGACACTCACACACACACACTTACGCTGGTACATCGGTGGCCATGAGCCAGAATCCAAACAGGAAGACCACCGTTCCAACCACCGAGGCCGGTAACAACCAGCCAGTATAGAAACCTACAGTCAGAAAGAGTTACTATAGAAACCTATGGTCAGAAACACTCACTATAGAAACCTACAGTGTTAGTCGTATTAGGTATAGTTACCCAGCCAGGCGAAGTACAGCGCTATCTTCTCTCCATAGTACTCTCTGATGTGGTCCAGAGGTTGGTAGCGTCTCCAGCAGCACCACTGGGCCCAGTAACCATACAGTATCTGCCTCAGACCCAGAGACTGGGGACACACCTGGGAGACAGGAAGCTGGAACAGGCCCTGCAGACAGACAGGTAGACAGACAGACAGGTAGCGAGCTGGAGCTGTCTGTTTTTTGTTAGGGTTCAAACCCCGAAGGGGTAGAACCCTATTGCTTTTGTGCCGGTGTATTATTCTTATGCTTCGGCTCAAATTGCCGTGAGCTGGAATGAGCTAAAACCATGAAACTTGGCCCAATAACTGGAAATGATGTTCCCAAGAAACATGAGCTCAATCGGCCAGATGGTGGCGCTGTAATCAAGGCCCATTTTGGAAAGGCCACGCCCCTCACACTGTGACTCCAATTGACTTGAAATTTGACACACAAGTCCAGCTCAATGTGCTCTACAAAAACACATTTTTGACATCTCCTAAACTGTAGGTCCAATTGCTACCAAATTTTCATTATTGGACCAAGCTTGACCAATGAACGAAGGGGCATGGCTCAGTACATAAATAGACCAAAGTCAACAACTGTTGGGCCAATCATCACAACACCTGCAGGATATGTCCACATAAGTACCTGAAACATACCCTGAAAGTTTCATTGAAATCGATCGATTTGCAATCAATCGAATTGCAGATGCAAAAACTGGGCGTGGCATAACACAAATCAGACTATAAATCAGAAATTGTTTGTCCAATCATTACAAATCTCACAGGATATGTTTCATAACAATGTTGAACCATGTGTGTAAAACTATTTTGAAATCGCTCAGTAGGGGGCACCACCAGTTCCAAACATGTGCATGGGCCTGGCGCAAATTTGGCCATAAATCAATGACAGTTTGTCATCAAACTTATTTTTAATTAAGCTGTTGTATATCCCCAAAATGTTTTCGAAACTGACCAATAGGGGGTGATGTTTATATTTGTGGTTATATTTGTGAAAACTGAAAAAGGGAGATTTCACTGATTTTTCTCCATCCAGACGACAATAGATCAAAAACCACTATACTTACACTGGTCAAATCTGGACTAGATTATCCCAGAGAGGCTAAAGATTCTTTAAAACACAGTTTCAGATTTGAAACCTTTTTGCAAAAGGGATTGAACAGGCAAATTTTCTAGTTTTTTTTATAACTTGTAACGTGCTAATCAAGTACGACAGACAACCCAGGCGAGTACAGGAAAGCCCAGGAAAGTCCAGACTTGTCATGAAGCTCTGAGAACTGCGCATCAGTTCCTCCCTGTGCAACTGGATCCTGGACTTCCTGATGGGTTGGCATAGAGTACATTACATTAGAGTCATTTAACAGACGCTTTTATCCAAAGCAATTTACAAAGGTGATAGTTGACAATATGTGGGAATTGAACCCACAACACTGAGACTGAGAGTCTCATGCTCTACCGACTGAGTTGTCTCAAAGCCCAGCTGTGGCAGGATTTTAGAGAGGTCATGAACAATGACTTGGACAAGCAGCCTCAGAGAGGTTCTTACAAACCATTTAGAGTCTAAATGGTCTAAATTTTAGACCATTTAGACTCAGGAGGGGAAGGCAGGTCATTAATAAGGCAGTGCTCAGCAGAAACACTAACATTGACTGAGGACATCGTCGAGGGTCTGAACTCCTTGGCAGAAGTCACTGGGCTAGTTAGAAAGCTCCTCAGTGGCTAAAATGCTGAAGGCTCTGGATATTATTGGGATGCCATGGTTGATGCATCTCTCCGATTGGACTGCCAGACAGGGTTGGTGGTCCCATCTTTAAAAGAAGGAACTAGAGGATTTGTTCCAACTATGGAGGAATCACACTAGCCTTACTGGGAAAGCCTACACCAAGGTGCTGGAAATGAGACTTGAGACGGTTCACATTCAGGAGAAACAATGCATTTTTTGTCCTGGTCACAGAACAGTGGACTAGCTTTTACCCTCTCACATATAATCAAGGGATCATGGGAGTTTGTGAATCCTTTCTACATCTGTATGTGCATCTGTCTATATTAGAAAAGGCCTATGACTGTGTTCCACGAGGTATCCTGTGGAAGGCACTGTGGGAGTCTGGGATGCTGGGGCTGCTGCTGCAAATTGTCACTATACACTTGGAGTGAGAACTGTGTTTGAATTATTGGCATTCAAGTCAAGCCCATTCAAGATGGGTGACTGACAAAGATGCACTTTGTCCCCTCTCCTATGATATTCATGGGGTGTGGCAGACTGGGGGGAGGGTGTGGGTGAGGGTGAGGAGTAAGGCTGGCTGCAGGAGAGAGTTGAGTCAGTGGGCTGACTGGATCCAGCAGCGGCTGCAGCCAATTGAGGCCAATTGCAGCCGGGCTCTTTTAACCTGTGTGTGAATGTGTGAGGGCCGGAGTCTGAGCATCTGAGTGAGTGTCTGAGTGAGTCGCCAGTAGATCAAGAGGATTGAGGGTCGGCTGGCTGGATCAGAGAGAGCGAGCTGGATCAGCAGTGGCGACCGACCTGCTCCAGCCGGGGGAAGACCTGGAAGAGCTGTCCAGCTTTGGTGCTCTGCGGGTGACCTGCCGGGGCAGAGGGTGCTAGCTGAGAGAGACGCTAGCACACCTGTTGGCCAATTAACTCTCCTCACCTGCGTTGGTCTCTGTCTGTCGCTCCTCGGTTGTAGCGAGCTGCTACAGGGGGAATTCTACAATGGCTAGAAGACAGACAGACAGACAGACAGACAGACAGACAGACAGGCTGGTACTCACCTCATGCAGGGGGTAGGCAGCAGAAAAGACTTGCTCACTCAGCAGTCTATCTATTCCCACCTCCCCCTTCTTCACTGATCCATATGGTGTCCTCGCTAGGATCTCATACACCTAGTAGGACAGGACACAGCATCACTGCTAGCATGTCGCTAGTAGGATAGGACACAGCATCACTGCTAGCATACAGCTAGTAGGATAGAATTCATTCTTTTCATTCCTTTCAAGCATCCTTACAGTTTGAGGTGGGCTCTACACTGTACACTATGGCGCTGCCTGGATGGGATACAATTCTCACAGTAAATATTTGGGCTTCCCATTCATTTTTGCCAGCCAAATCACCAGCTGATTCATCCACGGTTCTTTTGTTTTGGAATCACGCTTCATGTTACGCTATGTCAGACACTATGTCAGACACTTCATGGAGGACACAAGAACGAGAAAGAGCCAAAGAGTGAGTCAGTGCTCACCAATGGGTCATGTAGCCGTTCTGATTCTTTACGTCAGCTGTTGTGTTATATGTTAGTGTTGTTAATGGAATGTTAAGTATTTCTGTACTGTCAAAGTCAGCTGGCCCCAGAGCTCTTCAAAATTATATGTATTAATCTAAACTCAGCTAAGAAAATTGACTATCTCAATTTAAATGTTTTATTTAGTCAACCAAGGACTTCAGTTCCTAGGTTTAAATGTACCATAATGTTATGTCATTTAGTCAGAGTAAATGTCACCTTCTAAATGGTGGAGATGTGATTTTGGAAGGAAACGCTTTCAGATGTTGTGTCCAACTCACCACCTGGTGTCTCTGAGTCGTCTTGAAGAACGTCTCTTTATTGTCATTGCCCAGAAACCTGTAGACAGGCAACAGAGTATTTCTACACCCACAAAGATTTCTGGTTGCTGGTTCAAATCCGACTAGGTTTCAAGAGAAACTGTTCATATGTATCTAAAGAGGTACACTACGAATCCCCTTGAATACATGAAAAACACACTGCAAAAATATTAATCTTAAGTCATTTACTCTAGTATTGAGTCTTAAAATCTGATTTTAAGTAAAACAAGTGAAAACGTCTGCCATCGGGGTGAGATAATTACACTTCCTAGGCAAATCAACTTGATTTCTTGATTTGATAGTGGAGTGATCGGCCTTATTCTGCCTTCTATCAAACTATTGACACTTGTTTCTAGAAAAGTAATGAAACAAGTGAAACAACTTGGAAATAAATGCTATCTCATGCCATTGGAAGACTTTTTCACTTATTTTAAGAAAAATATGAGACCAAATTATTACAATAGTACCAAACAGGAAGCAGCAAAGATACGGTGTGTTTAGTCCTCAGCATCCTAGCTGATGACATGTAGCCTATATCTACAGAGGAGCTGCTCTGAGTTAATTAACTTTGATCTATGTCCCGAACCGCTAACCTCTCAGTCACAAGCTCCTCTTTAACGTCAAGGATGTTTCAGTTAGTAGACGGATCCTGACGGCAGCACCTCCTCCAGTACAAACACACACATCAAACACAAACCATCCCAAGACAAATAAAGGTTCAACTTCATCTATGTTTATGGAGGAGTGGGCTGGACAAAAAACCAAGATGTTTTGCTGATATTGAATAACTTTATATTTGAATGTTTCCATGCCACAAAATTCAAAATATTCAGTATTCAGTAATTTGCCCCCAAATTGTGTCTGGGTGGAAAAGCATCTGAAAAACACGAGACACAGCAACTCTCCACTGAAACACTGAAACACTGAAACACTGAAACTAATACTAATACTAATACTAATACTAATACTACTAATAATAATAGGTCAATATTAGAGGTGATAGTTGACATTAGGTGGGGATTGAACCCTCAACCCTGAAACTGAGAGTCTCATGCTCTACTGACTACTACTACTACTACTACTACTACTACTACTACTACTACTACTACGGCCTGGACAGCTCATTCAGTAGAGCGTGAGACTCTGTAATGTACTACTACTACTACTGCTAGTACCTCTGCAGCTTGTTGTTTCTGAACTGGCAGGTGTAGTAGTCGGGTGGAGGGTTGGGGACGTCCTGGGCCAGCAGGTTTGGGATGGACAGCTTGTCCAGAAGCTGCTCTGACCAGTTGGTGTTTGGTGTGTTTACCACCTGGAGGAATATTTA
Organism: Hoplostethus mediterraneus; assembly: GCA_034670385.1. Taxonomy (NCBI): domain Eukaryota; kingdom Metazoa; phylum Chordata; class Actinopteri; order Trachichthyiformes; family Trachichthyidae; genus Hoplostethus; species Hoplostethus mediterraneus. The sequence continues at coordinate 1,223,438 of JAXDDW010000110.1, forward strand.
GAAAATACATTATTTACTTTACTTGGTTCTAGTACTACTACTATACTGTACTACATTTCCAATATGTTAGCCATTTAACAGACTCTTATCCAGAGCTCAACAGCAGAATAAGCTTCAGTTTCTCATTCACCAGCATTACAAGCGACCCGAGGAGAGAGAGGAGAGGAGGAGGAGGTCAGTACCTGTAGTGGGGCTCTCAGGCTGATCTCCTCAGCATAGAAACACAGGACGCTCCATGGAGCACTGAGGAGAACATAACAGATCTTCTTCTTGACCTGGAGAACCTCCCTCTAGAGAGGGAGAGAGGGAGAGAGAGAGAGGGATGATGGGATGGATCTATCCATCTCTCTATCTATCTATTTATCTCTTTATCTATCTATCTATCTATCTATCTATCTATCTATCTATCTATCTATCTATCTATCTCTCTATCATCTATCTCTCTCTCTCTCTCTCTCTCTCTCTCTCTCTCTATCTATCCATCAGGTCCCTGTCTGCTCACTGTGTTGCTGGTTGCTGGGCATGTTGCCCAAAGACATTGCCCTGTGTATGACTAGACAGTGAGGGTTTGGTTAGGGTTGGTGTAAGGTGTGTAACGGTGAACAGTGTTTTTCCCACCAGTTCCTGGAGCAGTCCGGTGCCTCGCAGCCTGGACAGGAAGTCCTCCCTCCACTTCCTGTGGGAAGTGTTGGCCTGCTCCTCCCTCTGCTCCTGACTCTCCTCCCAGACCAGCACAAAATCTGTCCAAGCAGCACACAACTTTACAAAATGGCTACTACTACTACTACTACTACTACTACTGCTGCTGCTATTACCACTACTACTACTACTACTACTGCTACTACTGCTGCTGCTATTATCACTACTACTACTACTACTACTACTACTACTACTGCTGCTATTACCACTACTACTACTACTACTACTACTGCTACTACTGCTGCTGCTATTATCACTACTACTACTACTACTACTACTACTACTACTACTACTACTGCTGCTATTACCACTACTACTACTACTACTACTGCTGCTGTTGCTGCTGCTATTACCACTACCACTACTACTACTACTGCTGCTATTACCACTACTACTACTACTACTACTACTACTACTACTACTACTGCTGCTATTACCACTACTACTACTACTACTACTACTACTACTGCTGCTATTACCACTACTACTACTACTACTACTACTACTACTACTACTACTACTACTGCTGCTATTACCACTACTACTACTACTACTACTACTACTACTACTGCTGCTATTACCACTACTACTACTACTACTACTACTACTACTACTACTACTGCTGCTGCTATTACCACTACTACTACTACTACTACTACTACTACTACTGCTATTACCACTACTACTACCACTACTACTACTACTACTACTACTACTGCTGCTATTACCACTACTACTACCACTACTACTACTACTACTACTGCTGCTGCTATTACCACTACTCAAATCAAATCAAATCACATTTATTTGTATAGCCCTTAATCACCGTTACAGTCCCTAAGGGCTTCACAATGCCCAGCATGTGAAAATAATAAATGATTAGTACTGCTGCTACTACTACTACTACTACTACTACTACTACTGCTGCTATTACCACTACTACTACTGCTGCTATTACCACTACTAGCAGTCGTTTTATTAAACATAAAAACACATCTATTTAATGTGAAGGACCCCCCCACCACACACACACACACACACACACACACACACACACACACACACACACACACACACACACACACACACACACACACACACACACACACACACACACACACACATATAGTGCACGTGAAACTGAAACCTGACATTGTAACGGAACAGCGACGCTTCATCTCCTAGTAATAAACTCAAGCTAATATTGACACAGCAGCAAGCAGGTAAATACAGCAGCTACCTACAGGGTCAGGCTAGTCCAGTAGAGTCAGGATAGAGGCGGGCTAGTCCAGTAGAGTCAGGACAGAGGTGGGCTAGTCCAGTAGAGTCAATACTTACCAATACGAGTCACTCCATTGCTGAAGACATTCCGGTCCCTGGGGGGGACTGGAGGATTCTGGGAAATACCAACAGGCCTCAGTTACTGTAATGGTTCCAGTTTTCATCAGTTTGATCTTTGTTGATCATTAAGCTACTGTTCTGTTACTTCCTGCTGCTCTCCGGCACCAGGCTTCCTCTGAGGAGGAAACATGTTCTCAACAACACCAAGTCGATAAGTCCTGCAGTGGTTTTCCTAATGAACCTCTAGACCAGAGAAGCATCCTGACCCTTTGAGGTGGACGGTGTGCTTGACATGGTTCAAGTGGTTTCTGCTGAAATAGACCCAGAGAATGAACAGCCTCTGCTACTGGATTACACATGGAAACATGGATTGAGTGCAGTGCTACTGGTCTGCTGGTCTGCTGGTCTCATGGTCTCTCTGAGTAGCCCCTCCCTCTCTGAGTAGCCCCTCCCTCTCTGAGTAGCTGGGGGATGTTGTGTACTAACCATGTATTGTTTGACACGTTGGACACTGTGAAGCCTTAGAGAGTGTAACGGTGATTAAGGGTCAAAGTTCATATTTCCTCTTGATCTTGGTTTGATTTTTATCATATCATTATTGTTATTAACATTTTATTTGTTAGTTGTTTTTTTGCTTGTTTCTTTTACTGCCTGTTTGTTAACATGAACAAGTTCCTACTTGTATTATTATTACTGCTGATTGTACTGCTGGTCTACATGACTAGATGAGTCTACATGACTAGATGAGTCTAAATGACTCAATGAGTCTACATGACTCGATGAGTGTAAATGACTAGATGAGTCTAAATGACTAGATGAGTCTAAATGACTAGATGAGTCTACATGACTAGATGAGTCTAAATGACTCAATGAGTCTACATGACTCGATGAGTGTAAATGACTAGATGAGTCTACATGACTAGATGAGTCTACATGACTAGATGAGTGTAAATGACTAGATGAGTCTACATGACTAGATGAGAGCCTCCATTGTTCTGAATGAAGCCAAAACATTGAAGACAGATAGCCCAGGCTGGAATCAACTGAGGACACTGTCTGTCAGGTCTATAGACTGCCTGTCTGTCTGGTCTATAGTCTGTCTGTCTGTCTGTCTGTCTGTCTGTCAGGTCTATAGTCTGTCTGTCTGTCTGTCTGTCTGTCTGTCTGTCAGGTCTATAGTCTGTCTGTCTGTCTGTTTGTCTGTTTGTCAGGTCTATAGTCTGTCTGTCTGTCTGTCTGTCTGTCAGGTCTATAGTCTGTCTGTCTGTCTGTCTGTCTGTCTGTCTGTCTGTCAGGTCTATAGATTGCCTGTCTGAATATGTCACCAGCTGATTAGTGAATGTTGAAAAGCCTGGTGCCAGTCTGACGTGCTTCATCACACACCTCCTGCTTCCTGTCTGGCACAGGAAGCAGGAACACACACACAACACACACACTTCTTGTGAGAGTGAAAAGCCTCTGAAACAGCATTTAGACACTCAAACCCCCCAGAATAGTAATAATGACCATCGTCATCATCATTATCAATCCCATCACTGTCATCATCATCAAGTTCAAGTTCAGTTCTTCCCACAGACAACCAGTGTAGTATTGATCAATTCTACAATTAACATGTAATCAATCAAACTGCATCATATCATCATATCAGACTGGACCAGATCCATTCAAAGAAAAGGCCAATATCAGCCTAACACACACACACACACACACACACACACATACACACACACACACACACGCACACACAGAGCACTGTACCTTGGTGATGCTTCCATAGTTATGGTCTGGCTGGGTTGTCATGACGATGAGAGTGATGCTGTCTTCTTTCTTCCTCCCACCTCCTCTTGTACCTCTTCAAAACAGTTATAGACAGATAGATAGAACAATAAAATTTCATCTATATAATTTTAAACAAATAAGGTGTTCCTTATCAGATAGTGCCACTCTGATGTTTTTACATTCTATGATACGCTCACATTTGAGCTATTGCTTAACCAGTTGGTCTATGACAGGCTCAACAATCCTTAAACCAGTCGAACTACTCTATAAAAAAGCTTTGAAAATTCTGGATAAAAAACCTTTCACATATCATCACTGCAATATTTTAACTAAATATAACATGTTAAGTTTTGACAACTTCAGAAAATTCACTTCTGCCTGTTTGATATACAAAATCCTGCATGGCCTAGCGCCACCTCCTCTTAAAACCTTTATCAAATACAGATCAACTATTCATTCGACTCGGTCCACCAGAGCCGTCACGAACGGGGACTGTGAGGTTCCGTTTAGAAAAACCTTGTTTGGTCAAAATGTGCTGTCCGTCAAAGGAAGCTCGGTGTGGAACAGCCTACCTCCTTCTATAAGGGAAAGCTCCAGCCTAGTCACCTTCAAGGGCCATCTGAAGGCGTGGCTTAGACTTAACCAGTTTTGTGACCATGTATAATAGTGCAGTATGCACATACATGTGCCATTTTTATCACTATTAATCTTCTCTTTTTCTCTCCTTTTTCTAATATTGTATTACTAATATTGTATCTCTTGTGATGTGATGTGTGTTTTTTCTGTCATCCTGTGTTTCTTGCCCACAATTACATCAACCTGCCAAGGGACTTCAGATGGAAATTAGCCTTTGGGCTATAATCTGGCATATTTACATGTACTACTGTACTGTTCATCAATATGCATTGTCCCTTTCTTTTATAAATAAATAAAATAAAGATATATGCAGTATATTTGTCGATGTGTTAATAGTGCTGCAGTGTTACGTAGTTCCACTTCTTCTTCTGCAAAGTGTAGTTGTGGAGTACATCATGGTTCCATCCGGGATCCTATTTTATTCTCTATCTACATGCTCCCAGTGGTTCATCAACAGAAGATTTTCTTTGCGATGCAGACGATAGAGTCTTGCTGTCATTAAATGTTGGATGTCTCAAAACCAACATTTTGGCAACCTGGTTACTAATATTAGACCAGCAGCAAGGAAACTGTGCCTCTTCTGTTCTGAATTTTAAGAAGCACATCCAAGAGTTGTTCAGTCTTGTTTCTATCCTCCAAAATTAGATTTTTTCTTTCATTGTCTGACTTGGAGAAAGTTATCCATGCCTTTATCTCAACACACTTTGACTACTGCAGTTCCCTCTATTCTGGCTTCAACTGCAAAGCTCTAGCTTGCTGCAGCCAAGCTCTTAACTAAAACTAGAGAGATCATATTAGTCCCACATTAGCGACCTTGCACTGGCTTCTGGTGAGTTTTAGAATTGATTTTAAGATTTTATCAATTACTTGAAAGAATTAAATGACCTGGCTCATATATTTCTGAACTTCTACCTCCTTGTACCAAAGCGCAGATTAGCGGACACGATGCTTTTGACTGTGTCAAAGTCAGATTCATGGCAAGAGGCTTTCACTATCAAAGCGCTTAAACTTTTCTGTTCTGCATCCTTTTTTCTTCTCACTTTTTCAGCTTTTAAGGGGTTTCTTGTTTTATGATATTTGTTTGTTTGCTTCTTTTGTAGCACTTTGTATATTTATGTACTGTATTTATTTTATTTTATTGTATGTAGTGAAGCACTTTGTCCTTGTGTAAAAAAAGGTGCTATATAATTAAAGTGTATTATTACTATCATTATATGATATATGAACATAATGATACCTATATTTGCTTTTGATTTGCATCTTTGGGGGATTTGGAGATGATTTCCTTGCAGAGGACCTGAGGGAGGCCAGTCTCCTCTGTTTCTATCTACAGGAAGTTTCATTCCTGAATCAAAATACACACAATTTGAAAAATAATATACACCAAATTGTTTTCTAATATCAGAAAAAGTTGTGCTATGCTGCTGGTTAGGGTATCGGCAGGTCTTTAAAAGTTCAATTTAAATTCAATTTAAAACATTAAAAAGTATTAAAATGTCTGAAATACAGTTTGCCATCTAATTGCAGGGTCTCATTTTATTTTGAAGCAAAATGGTGGTACTGACAGATTCTTTACATTCAGTGATATTTAGTCAATGAATTGTGGGACTGGCAGTAGTCCTGGTTTTATTTTCTTATGTTGTATTACATTACTGCACTTCCAGCTGGTCACATCATGCATGTCCACTCCTAGATTAATACAGATGACAAACATGTCATCTGTTTTAATTAATAAACACAGTTAACAATTTATTTCCTGGTGTCCTTTTTCTTATTGGGCCCATTAACTATAGTTAACCTTGTTTAACTGTTCACTTGGAAGCAGCCTGACAGATATTTGACAGATTTTGGTTTCTTCATTTAGGTTTTTAAATTGGTGTTAAACCCAGTTCCTAGTAGCATTCAAAGTCTTACATTTAGCTTTCTGAAACCTGCGGAAACCCTGACGGTTAAAAAAACAGTTCATTCCCAAAACACGACTTATCCTGTTTGGAAAATCATTTCCTGCTGTTTGTGCCTTATGAAAACCCTAACCCTATAATACTATACAAATATCCTAGCAAAACTATATTTAAATTCCTGTAGGAATAGGAGATGAACGAGATGAAAAAAAACACTATGAAGTGGATTTATACTGACGTTACCACAAAAACCATGTGGAATAATTAATAATATAATTAGTAATATTTTAAGAATATTTTAGTGATTTTTGCTTAGGGATCAATTTATGAGATTAGACATCATGTTTTTGAAATGGTGGAAATCTATTTTGGTGCCAAACTCACCATCTATGTATACCCAACTGAACTTTAACTTTAACAATGTTAAAGGTGCAAATGTTTCCTGTGTTCCTTAGTGTTCGTAACCCGACTCACCTGGGTGTCAACGCCGTGGTCGAGATGTGAGGCTTGCTGTGGTAATCCAGACGGACAGCTGAAAGGCTTCAGTAATGTCTGGGCGTCTGCAGCTCCTTCATAAACACACAGACAGCTCCTCCCTCTAACACCTAAACCAATCCCACGAAGACTCTTAGTGGTCAGACTAAGAACAAGGTCTCAGACTAAGGTTCTCAGGTTCTCAGACTAAAGTTCTAAGTACTCAGACTAAGGTTCTCAGTACTCAGACTAAGGTTCTCAGTACTCAGACTAAGGCTTTCAGTACTCAATACTCAGGTTCTCAGTACTCAGACTAAGGCTCTCAGTACTCAGTACTCAGACTAAGGTTCTCAGTACTCAGACTAAGGCTCTCAGTACTCAGTAGTCAGACTAAGGTTCTCAGTAGCCATGATCAAATCTACTCATCACACTAAGATTCTCAGTTGTTAGACTAACACTCAGGAGTCAGACTAAGGGCTCTATTTTCGTGAATCAAGGCCCAGGTCTAAAGTCTAGGGTGCATGGCGTAAGTGGGTGTATCCAGTCCAGTGGTGACCAGCGGTGCAAGGCACAACTGCGGAGCAGTGGATTAAGAGGAATACGTCATCACTAGGTGTGGGGGGGCTGTGAGGGCTGGCTTCAATTCTGGCCAATCAAATCAGCTCATTTCATCCCCTTTAAAAGCAATGTGCTTACACAATGGTGCATTTGTGGTACCGCCATAGAAGCTTCATCCAAGAAGAAACTGATATTCTTCTCCAGGAGGTGCAGAGTTGACATGGTCGCATCTATGGCTCCTCAAATAGACCCCCAAGGGCTGTAAAACTGGCTGGGCTACGAAATTGTTAAAATAGGAATGGGACAACACTTCGCAACATTGACGACACCAAAACATGTTACGTACGATTGTGGGTTTGGGACTTTTTATTTTCCGTTTTTTACTTTGTTCACGACCAAGGTACTTCAGGGACCGACTGCCTGATCTGAACGTCTTCCAGGCTCTTGTCTTACAGAATGGATGAGAGGTAATGGTCAATAATCAATTGACTCATTTTAGTCAAAACAGCATCATCAAGCAAAAAATAAAATAAATGGTTGATGAATAAACATTTGTCCTTCAATTTGTTTACCGTTTTTTAAACGCTTCTGGGCTTTCCCTGGTACCCCTGTATTCAACGTCGCAACGCCCACGTACATAAAACAAATTTGGTGTTGTGAAGGTAACGCGATATGTCGCAAAGTGCTGTTCGAGCCCTTGCATCCCGAGCACTCAAGCATTTACCAGGTGATGTCAGTTAAGTCCGTGAGGGTTCAGGGTTTAGGCCTTAGGGGGGATATTGGGATTGGGCCTGGGATTGAGCCCATATCTCCTCCAGGATGGGACCAACGAAGAAGAAACAATTTCATTTCAATATGACAGGCTGGTTTGTTTCTTCTCCCTGTGTTATATTGATATTGAGGTATCAACCTGTCACCATGGTTCCTGTCTCTGGTTCACATTCACTCAGTTACCAGGTGAAAAGCTGAACTAGTTAGTTGAGTTAACTTATTAAATAGTCCATGAAGGATTTACCTCAACGTGGGAAAATATGACCTTTGGACAGGTCTATGTTCACGTGCACAAAGCCATGAAAATAACACTGTGTGATTGCCAGCTGTTTGTTATTGGCTCTTTGCTCAATATCATTGAACCATTTTCTACATTAGCCAATGGTTGTCCTGTTAATGTATTGTCGCCTCCCACTCAAGGACCTCTTGGCTAGCTGTTCTCTTCCATCACCAAATTGTCACAGTGCACAGCTCCATTGTAGTAGATGATCTCAGGCTGTAGTAGTTGATCTCAGACTGTAGTAGTTGATCTCAGACTGTAGTAGTTTATCTCAGGCTCTAGTAGTTTATCTCAGACTGTAGTAGATGATCTCAGGCTGTAGTAGTTGATCTCAGGTTGTAGTAGTTTATCTCAGACTGTAGTAGTTGATCTCAGGTTGTAGTAGTTTATCAGGCTGTAGTAGTTGATCTCAGGCTGTAGTAGTTTATCAGGCTGTAGTAGTTTATCTCAGGCTGTAGTAGTTGATCTCATGTTGTAGTAGTTTATCTCAGGTTGTAGTAGTTGTAGTAGTATATCTCAGGCTGTATAGTCTGTCTGCAGTCAACAGTCATCTCAACCGGGCAGCGTATACAGGAGGAAATGTTTAAGTTAAGGAGGAGCAGTCTGCCAGCCTCATCTCTGCATCTCTGCTGTGCCCTGCTGGTGTCCAGTAGGTATTACAGAGGCTCCTGGCTGGGATCTGGGCTCCTGAAAACTAGTTTCATCTGTATTTCTGTCTGGGTGATGGACCCCAACATGGATGACATAGTAACATTGACTGAAGAACAGGAACACCTGTATGGCAAGGTGTGGTATTTACCATCACTTAGTGTTTCTAAATTTGATTTTGTAGTTTTTATCATTATAATGGACATAAAGATAAAAATCCCATCAGGGAGCATCAGGACCAATGTTCCCTCTAAGCCAATAGTTTGGTAACCTACGACTAATAATTTATCACATTGACCAAATAATATCTAGTCAGTCCCTATAGCAAGAGAGTTGGGCAGGGTGAGGCAGGGTGACTGCCCCCGAAGCTGTTCTCTGGTCAGACAAGTGAAATAACATCCTGACAGGTCAACGCTGACTGATCACATCTGGTTTTTAATAAAAGGTCCACGTCCACCCAAGGTATCGGTATTGACCTGCTGTATTGACCTGCTGTATTGACTCTGAGCTGCTCTCCGGTGTGGATGGGAACCAGCCAAACTAGAATGTAAATGTAAGAGTATGAACCACTGTATTAAACAGCAACACCGAGAGAAAGAAGACAAACAATAGACCAGTTTCATAATATATTTATAGATATAGATCTTCTTTATTTCAGGTGGAAGTTGTGTTTTTACAGTCTTGTACTACAGAATGTTGTACTGAAGCAACAGAAAGATGTTTTGTTGAGCAGTGATTTCTCAGACCTTTCATTTGTTTCAAGCAAAATAAGATTTTAAGACCAAATACAATGATGAAATTACTTGCCATGATTGACATTGTGGTTGTGGTGAAGTACCCCCCCCCCTCACCCGCCATGTCAAGTATACCTGGGTGCCCAATTTCACCAGAGCAGAAGAACTCAACAGCTGAGAGACTGACTGAAAACAGAGAGAGGAAACAGGCTTCTGAACAACTGACCTGCCAGAGTTGCACTTGGTTTGTCTTCTCAGGCACTTAAACAGCCGTTAAGGGGAACACATCACTTACAAGATAAGATAAACCAAGCGCTCCTCATATTTCCTCTCAAATGTTCAAACTGTATTTGACTGTGATTCTAGGAAAACAGAACACACCACATACACAATCATACAAGAACTGTTGAATTAAATAAGGCAAAGATTACACAGGTCCACAAACGGTGGATGGTGGAAATGGTCTCATATACAGTGGAGGCAAGCCTTCAGTCGCTGCAGGACCGGAGTACTAGTTTGTTATAAAGTACTAGTATGTTATAATCAGTCAGAGACCAGTCCGGTCCCAAAAGTCTGGAATTGTAGGGATGAGTAAGAGGGGGGATGGACAAGCTGCACTGGGATGCCAGAGACTCTTATCTTATGATATTATGATTATTTATATTATTATTATTATTATTATTATTATCTTATTTCTTAGGATTTTGTGAAAATCCAAAACCAGCAGCAAATTACTTGAGCTGTCAGTCCAGATATGCTTTGAAGTAGTATTCCAATAGTGTAGTAGTACTGTCAATCTGGATATGCTTTGTAGTGCTACTGCAGTAGTACTGTAGTAGTACTGTAGTAGTACTGTCATCATGTTGAGCCCATTCTGTGAAGGAGGAAGTGAGTCCCTGTGATTCCAGACTTTAGGACTTTGTACATTTAGCCAGTTTGTCTCCAGGGCTGATCCAGGGTCAGCAGATGAGTTTAAAGATGGCCACCTGCTGGTCTGCAGGTCCAACACAGGAAGACCCAGCCGCCCTGGTGACCAGAGGCTGGGCCGGTAAAACTGGTTGATATCAGTCCTGAAGGCCGCGACCTTTCCCCCCTTCAGTCCCTGTCCCATCCTGTTTAAGCTAGCAGCGCTAAACAGATGCATTCTGGGAGGCGCTGGGTGAGGCTGAAAACCCTGCTAACCTCTCAGCACTGTGGAGCGCTACCCTTAACCCTAACCTAACACTGGGGCCTAGTCACTCAGCCTAGCCTTAACCTAACACCAGGGTCTAGTCTCTAACCCTAGTCCCTCAGCCTAACCTAACACCAGGGCCTAGTCTCTAACCCTAGTCCCTCAGCCTAACCCTAACCTAACCCAGAAGCGTCAGTCTGAACATCTGAACTACAGCTTAACCAGCAGCAGTCAACATACAGAGGTCTGCCACTGCAGTTGTCACGCTCAGCCATGTTGGCTCCACAGTCCATTGCTAGAGCAACTGGTGATCATGTGGTTCAACCTGGACTAACTCTGTCCATGTACTCTGGTCCAGCCATGCCGGTTTCATCTTCCAGATAGACTGAGCGTAGACAGAGAGAGTGATAGAGTGATAGAGTGATAGAGAGACACTTAATGGCATGAGCTAGCTAATTTAAAGGCTTTTATACACTTTCAAGTTTTTATTTATTCCTTGCACTTTTAATCTATATCTATTTCTATAGATATTTAGTTTTTCTTCAGTAAATACATTTAAGGCTATCTTAATCCAGTCCAGTCTGTATGCTAGCATTAGCTTGGTCATCTCCAACACACATTGTATCTAACAATTCAGCACCACATGTGAAATGTGGGGATAACGCGATACAGCAGGGTGGGCTTATGGTTGGAGGGACTGTTACCAAAAGCGTCACAGGTTTGAGCGCCACAACAGCCAACGTGTCCTCGAGCAAGGCACTGAACTGTAAATGTACAGTAAAATGTAAAGTAACTAATATGTAATAGATGGCAGCTTCCTTTATCTGTAATTCTACTTTAATTAGGCATCAATTAAAACAGTAACTGAAGCTGAACCAGCAGGTCTGTGATTGGCCGGACCTGGACTGACTACTTCCTGGTCAGACTGGTGGTGCTCGTTCAGAGGAAACCAGCGGCTCCCTCTTCAGGACGTTAGTGGTGTCTGTTTGTTGTGTATGTATTACAGAGATCAGAGAGCTAGACATTAAACTGCTGCTGTCACACTGGAGGTGATAGGATGACCCCTGACCTCTGACCCCTGACCTACCATCATCAAACCACCAAACCTACCACTCTGACACACTGGACTGACACACATGCTGGGTCCTGATTGGTTGGACAACAGAATGACAAGAAGGATGGGAGTTCAGCTTAGTGGACCAACACTGAAGCCGCAAAGAGCAGCAACACACACACACACGCGCGCACGTGCACGCGCACATGCACACACACACACACACACTCACACACACACACACACACACACACACACCAATAAGCAATAAACATGTCAAATATTTCCACCCCAGCTAACTACTAACTTAATACTAATAACTCAACGAGAACAGAAATATCTTTGGCAGTTTAAATGAACCTCATCTGAACTTTGTCTACTCATAATATACACAATGGCCTTCTAGGAGCTAAACACCAGGAGTGGACAGTGATGTCACTACAAGCCACAGGAGCCCCCCCCCCCCACACACACACACACACAGATCAGAAGCTGTGTAATCACAGGTAACCACAGCCCTAGTTAGTGGTTACTGTGTGCTAACATGTCCAGTAGTTTTAAGAACGATAAAACTAGTTGACTGACTAACTAACTAACTGACTAGTTTATTGGTTTACTGACTAACTGGATTACTGACTGACTGGTTGACTGACTGACTCGCTTATTGGTTTACTGACCGACTGGTTTACTGACTGGTTTATTGGTTTACTGACCGACTGGATTACTGACTGGTTCATTGGTTTATTGACCGACTGGATTACTGACTGACTGACTGACAGAACATGATTTCCAACATGGCTGCCACCTCCAGCCTGCCATAATTTATGATGATGATGAAGCAAAGCTTAATTCTACTTCCTATGAGGTCACAGAGAGAGCCAAGCACTTCCTGTGAGGTCATCACAGTGGTTTCATCAGAGAGAGAGAGACAGACAGACAGACAGACAGACAGACAGACAGACAGACAGACAGACAGACAGACAGACAGACACATTTACCAGGTTCCAGGTTCTGAATTGAGTTCCATACTCAAGACCCTTAACAATGGAAACCCAGTGATAATAAACAACATCCCATAATAATAAACCAGAAGTCATAATCATTCATCATCCTCCTTCATCTTCCTCCTCCTCTTCTTTCATCTTCTTCCTCTTCCTCCTGGTCCTGTCCTCCGTTAAGTCCTCATTAGTCTAATGAGGATCATTTCCACTGTGGCCTCTTGTTTCCATGACAACAACGAAGAAGTGTGCCAGGTTGGCTCGTCCTTAATTAACATATTAATATTAGCTGTATAGAAATTAAATACCCCCCCCCCGTCCCCCCGGTCTCTACCAGACCTCACAGCGCCTCCCGGTGTTCATAGGTGATCCTGCAGGGCAACTGAAGTGCCGGCTGAAGTCCGGTGAGTTGGCCAGGGTGCCGATGACCCGGTAGCGGGGGGGGCTGTGAGGGTCGGTCACCAGACCCTCATGAGCACTCTCTGGTGTCCGGACTGAGCACCACACCTACAGACCACAAGAGTGTGTCAGTAGTGTCTTGAGTGTCTATAATGTTTGTACTGTCTATAGTGTCAGTAGTGTATAAAGTGTCTGTAGTTTCAGTAGTGTCTATAGTGTCAGTAGTGTATATAGTGTCTATAGTGTCAGTAGTGTCTATAGTGTCAGTGGTGTATATAGTGTCTGTAGTTTCAGTAGTGTCTATAGTGTCAGTAGTGTATATAGTCTATAGTGTCAGTAGTGTCTATAGTGTCAGTAGTGTATATAGTGTCTGTAGTTTCAGTAGTGTCTATAGTGTCTATAGTTTCAGTAGTGTCTATAGTGTCAGTAGTGTATATAGTGTCTGTAGTTTCAGTAGTGTCTATAGGGACAGTAGTGTATATAGTGTCTGTAGTTTCAGTAGTGTCTATAGGGTCTATACTGTCTGTAATTTCAGTAGTGTCTATGTTTGTACTGTCTATAGTGTCAGTAGTGTATAAAGTGTCTGTAGTTTCAGTAGTGTCTGTAGTTTCAGTAGTGTCTATAGTGTCAGTATATATAGTGTCTGTAATTTCAGTAGTGTCTATAGTGTCAGTAGTGTATATAGTGTCTGTAGTTTCAGTAGTGTCTATAGTGTCAGTAGTGTATATAGTGTCTGTAGTTTCAGTAGTGTCTATAGTGTCAGTAGTGTATATAGTGTCTGTAGTTTCAGTAGTGTCTATAGTGTCTATAGTTTCAGTAGTGTCTATAGTGTCAGTAGTGTATATAGTGTCTGTAGTTTCAGTAGTGTCTATAGTGTCAGTAGTGTATATAGTGTCTGTAGTTTCAGTAGTGTCTATAGTGTCAGTAGTGTATATAGTGTCTGTAGTTTCAGTAGTGTCTATAGTGTCTATAGTTTCAGTAGTGTCTATAGTGTCAGTAGTGTATATAGTGTCTGTAGTTTCAGTAGTGTCTATAGTGTCAGTAGTGTATATAGTGTCTGTAGTTTCAGTAGTGTCTATAGTGTCTATAGTTTCAGTAGTGTCTATAGTGTCAGTAGTGTATATAGTGTCTGTAGTTTCAGTAGTGTCTATAGTGTCAGTAGTGTATATAGTGTCTGTAGTTTCAGTAGTGTCTATAGTGTCTATAGTTTCAGTAGTGTCTATAGTGTCAGTAGTGTATATAGTGTCTGTAGTTTCAGTAGTGTCTATAGTGTCAGTAGTGTATATAGTGTCTGTAGTGTATGTAGTCTATAGTGTCAGTAGTGTATATAGTGTCTGTAGTTTCAGTAGTGTCTATAGTGTCAGTAGTGTCTATACTTTCAGTAGTGTCTATATGGTCTATACTGTCTGTAGTTTCAGTAGTGTAAATAGTGTCAGTAGTGTAGTGTCTGTAGTTTCAGTAGTGCCTATAGGGTCTATAGTGTCAGTAGTGTCTATAGTGTCAGTAGTGTCTGTTGGAGCCAAAAAAGCTTTGTTATTATTTATGAAAAACTTCCCATTCTTTAAGTTATACGTTGACCTAAGTCATGAGAAACCTTTATTTTGAAAATTGGTCCCGCCCAACAAGAGGGCATATGAGGAAGTGACTTTTTGTTTGTAGCTTGATGAGTCCTGACACACATGGGTGCGACACAGTTTTTCAACCGCTTTGAAATCGCTTTTTGCGTCGTATCTCTTTCTTATGATTTGGTTTGATACTTTGTCTTTGTATTTGGAATGCACTTTCATTCATGAAAAGCCTGGCACTATGACGACAACAGAGAAGTGAGCGACGAACAGGTGCGTTGAAACTAACCCATTCATGCCAGGACGGTGGCTAAATTGAATTTGTTAGATAGCCATCACAGTGTCTTTAGTGTCAGTAGTGTCAGTAGTGTCAGTAGTGTCTAGTGTCTATAGTGTGTCTATAGCATCAATTGTCTGCCTGTACTGACTGTAGTGTCAGTACTACTAGTGTCTATACTGTCTGTAGTGTCAATAGTACTAGTGTCTATACTGTCTGTAGCATCAATAGTACTAGTGTCTATACTGTCTGTAGTGTCAATAGTATTAGTGTCTATACTGTCTGTAGTATCAATAATACTCGTGTCTATACTGTCTGTAGTATCAATAGTACTAGTGTCTATACTGTCTGTAGTGTCAGTAAGGCCCTCCCACCTGGGCAAATCCCACGAAGAAGAGCTGGTCATTAGTCAGGTTGACGGCAGGAAGTCTCTTCTCCTCTCCGTTCCTCTGAACCCAAGACCTGTAGGCCTGCAGCAGGTAGAGATATTACTCACTATGGTAGAGTGTGGTATTAGTCACTGGTATAGTGTGGTAGTATGATTTGTAATGGTGTGGTGTAGTATGGTATGATGTGGTGGTGTGGTGTGGTGTGGTGTGGTATGGTATGGTGGTATGGTGATGTGGTATGGTATGGTATAGTATGGCATTGTGTGGTATGGTATGGTATGGTGGTGTGGTATGGTATGGTATGGCATTGTGTGGTATGGTATGGTATGGTGGTGTGGTATGGTATGGCATGGTGTGGTATGGTGTGGTATGGTATGGTGGTGTGGTATGGTGTGGTATGGTGTGGTATGGTATGGTGGTATGGTATGGTATGGCATTGTGTGGTATGGTGTGGTATGGTATGGTGGTATGGTATGGCATTGTGTGGTATGGTATGGTATGGCATTGTGTGGTATGGTATGGTGTGGTATGGTATGGTATGGTATGGTATGGCATTGTGTGGTATGGTGTGGTATGGTATGGTATGGTATGGTATAGTATGGTATGGTATGGTATGGTATGGTATGGTGGTGTGGTATGGTATGGTATGGTATGGTGGTGTGGTGTGGTATGGTATGGTGTGGTATGGTATGGTATGGTGGTGTGGTATGGTATGGTATGGTGTGGTATGGTATGGTATGGTGGTATGGTATGATATGGTATGGTATGGTATGGTGGTGTGGTATGGTATGGTGTGGTATGGTATGGTGGTATGGTATGGTATGGCATTTTGTGGTATGGTGTGGTATGGTATGGTATGGTATGGTGGTGTGGTATGGTATGGTGTGGTATGGTGTGGTATGGTATGGTATGGTATGGTATGGTGTGGTATGGTGTGGTATGGTATGGTGTGGTATGGTATGGTATGGTATGGTGTGGTATGGTGTGGTATGGTGTGGTATGGTATGGTGTGGCCCAGCCAAGTTTGGTACAATTGGCTACAGTGTGTTACTAACATGATAGGCAGCCTTCAGGCCTCCATTGTCGGCGATGTTCTCTCCCAGTGTCTGTTTGCCGTTGACATGTTCTCCATTGACGGTGTACTGGCTGTACTGCTCTACCATACACTCAGTCCTCTGCCGAAACGCCTCTACTGATGAGTTCTGCCACCATGGCCTCAGGTTGCCCTCTTTATCATACTCCCGTCCTGACAGAGCGACAGACAGACAGACAGAGAGACAGACAGAGAGAGAGACAGACAGACAGACAGAGAGACAGACAGAGAGAGACAGACAGACAGACAGACAGACAGACAGACAGACAGACAGACAGACAGAAGAGTCAATCAAACAATCAATCAAGTTTATTAAAACAGTCCAATGCTCAGTCCCAGTCCAGCAGGGCAGAGCCTGTTGGTCCGGATGCTTCTGTACCGTTTGCCAGATGGGTTAGGGTTAGGGTCTTGTAGGTAGGGTCCTGTAACTGCAGTTCTATGAATCCTTTCTGACCTGAACACTGAATATCGATACTAGCAATGTCATGTGACCTAGGATGACGTCAGCAGTACTTCCCTGTTTCCCCTACATGAGTTTTCCTGTACAGGGTGCCAATCTGAACTCACCCTGGTCGTCGAAGGCGTGGGTGAGCTCATGACCCATCACCACCCCGATCCCTCCAAAGTTCAGGGCCCTGCACACACACACACACACCACACACACACACACACACACACACACACACAGTGTGTGTTAGAGTCTACAGACCAAAAACTAGGACAGACAGGTTACTCCTCACTGAGCCACTCCTCACTGAGTTACTCCTCACTCAGTAACTCCTCACTGAGCCACTCCTCACTGAGTTACTCCTCACTCAGTAACTCCTCACTCAGTAACTCCTCAGTGAGCCACTCCTCACTGAGCCACTCCTCACTGAGTTACTCCTCACTGAGTTACTCCTCACTCAGTAACTCCTCACTGAGCCACTCCTCACTGAGTTACTCCTCACTCAGTAACTCCTCACTGAGCCACTCCTCACTGAGCCACTCCTCACTGAGCCACTCCTCACTGAGTTACTCCTCACTGAGTTACTCCTCACTCAGTAACTCCTCACTGAGTTACTCCTCACTCAGTAACTCCTCACTCGTCACATTTTATTGATTTTCTCTGTAACTTAAATTGCAGCGGTTATCAAAATCCCCCCCGATTGGTTTTCCTCATACGTAGTGGTCATCCTATCACACTGATTCCAAAGTAATCCCACTACTATGATTTTCTCCAGTGAAAGTACGACATCAACGTTGTTTGGTTTCCTGATCGATCACAGAGAAGAACCTGATTGATCCTGATTTTAGAAGAGAGGAGGTGAGTAGAGTAACTGATAGTACCTGCCAAGGAGGAATACGTAAAGTAATAGTGGTACTTCTGAAATAACTACAGTAGTATATTACTTTTAAAAAGGTAGATAGACAGGTAGATAGACAGACAGACAGACAGACAGACAGACAGACAGACAGGCAGGTAGACAGACTTGGGGTGGTCGTGGGCATAGAACGGTGCCTGCAGGATCCCGGCTGGGAAGACGATGCCGTTCTTAGTGGGCATGTAGTAGGCATTAACTGTAGGAGGAGTCATACTCCATCTGGAGGAGGAGAGGAGAGGAGGGGAGGAGGGGAGAGGAGAGGAGGGGAGAGGAGGGGAGGAGGGGAGAGGAGAGGAGGGGAGGAGGGGAGGGGAGAGGAGAAGAGAGGAGAAGAGAAGAGAGGAGAGGAGGAAAGAGGAGGAGAGGACAGGAGAGGAGAGGAGAAGAGAGGAGAAGAGAGGAGATGAGGAGGGTTAAAACTACATTACTATCAATAATAATAAAAATAACATTTCACATTTAATACCCTGATTACCTAATTCCTGTTCATCACGACGTCTACAAAGAGAAACTTCACCGAGCTGAGAAATGCCAGACAATAATTTTTCTCCAATATCATTAATAACAACATCAATAATGCTAACGCTAACAGACAAACCCACCTGAACTTCCCCCTGAACTCTCCACCCAGAAATGACTTTGCATTATTTTTTCAATGATCAAATTGAAACCATCAGAAAAGCCTTTAATACTTTAATACTTCCATAACTCTCAAAGATACGAGGCCATCAGTGAGTGAGTATACTAGGGGTATACGAATGAGTATACTAGGAACAGTTTAATACTAGGAACAGTTTAATACTAGGAACAGTTTAATACTAAGAAGAGTTTAATACTAGGAACAGTTTAATACTAAGAACAGTTAAATAATAGGAACAGTTTAATACTAAGAACAGTTTAATACTAGGAACAGTTTAATACTAAGAACAGTTTAATGTGTTGACTACAAATCTCTTCAGGAAACGGTGAGTCAACGCAGGCCGTCCACCTGCTGCTGCCTGGCGACAGACATACTGCTAGTTACTAGTTAACGGCTCTCTCTTATCAGACATACTGCTAGTTACTAGTTAACAGTTCTCTCTTATCAGGAACCTTCCAGAGGCCTTCATTAGTCATCAGTCATTAAACCTAGATGCTTCTGTAATGAACAACTACAGACCAATATCAAATCTACCTTTTATAGGTACGATGATTGAGAAAGTTGTCTTCTTCCCATGTGTGTAAGTGTGTAAGTGTGTGTAAGTGTGTGTGTGTCTATATGTGTGCGTGTAAGTGTGTAAGTGTGTGTGCGTGTGTGTGTGTGTGTGTGTCTTACTGGTCTTTGTTAGGAGTCTTCCTGAGCTGGTCTGCCATGACTCTGGCTGAGAAATTGTAGAAGTTCAACATGTTCTGGAAGAAGCTGTCATCTGACACCTCGTACTGGAATATAATATAATATAATATAATATAATATAATATAATATAATATAATATAATATAATATAGTACAATTTAATATAATATAATACAATACAATATAATATAATATAATATAATATAGTACAATATAATATAATATAATATAATTTAGTACAATATAATATAATATAATGTAATATAATATAGTACAATACAATACAGTATAATAAAATATAATATAATATAGTACAATACAATACTGTATAATATGATATAATACAGTATAATGTAAATTAATATAAATTAGTAAAATCAACGTAAAAACAAAAGGAGTCTTGTTTCCGATAATATATAAAAAATGGAAATCTGCATTATAAATTGAGGCTCTAATCTCAAAGATTATTATATAATAATCCTTCATCTGAAATCTACTGAAGTGATTCTAATCAGACCAACCAGGACTACACAACACTACATGAGTAGAATAGAATAGAATAAAGTGACAGAGACAGACAGTAAAGTACATTCCATCACTATTATTATTAATAATAATAATAATAATAATAATAAGATAATAAGTAATCAATTGTTTTGATAAACTGGATTATTATTTATTGTTTCAATTTCATTTTAATCTGAAGGCTGGCTGTCTCACTCACAGAGACCATCTACTGCCTGTCTCACTCTCATAGTCTGC
This sequence comes from Hoplostethus mediterraneus, assembly GCA_034670385.1. NCBI lineage: Eukaryota > Metazoa > Chordata > Actinopteri > Trachichthyiformes > Trachichthyidae > Hoplostethus > Hoplostethus mediterraneus. The sequence goes on from JAXDDW010000110.1 coordinate 1,243,664, forward strand.
CTGTCTCACTCTCATAGAATCTCCACTGTCTCACTCACATAGACCATCTACTGTCTCTTTCATCGTCTTTACTGCGTGTCTCACTCTCATAGTCTCTACTGCCTGTCTCACTCTCATAGTCTCTCACTCTCATAGTCTCTACTGCCTGTCACTCTCATAGTCTCTACTGCCTGTCTCACTCTCATAGTCTCTACTGCCTGTCACTCTCATAGTCTCTACTGCCTGTCTCACTCTCATAGTCTCTACTGCCTGTCTCACTCTCATAGTCTCTACTGCCTGTCTCACTCTCATAGTCTCTACTGCCTGTCTCAGTCTCATAGTCTCTACTGCCTGTTACACTCTCATAGTCTGCCTGTCTCACTCTGATAGAATCTCCACTGTCTCACTCACATAGACCATCTACTGTCTCTTTCATCGTCTTTACTGCCTGTCTCACTCTCATAGAGTTTCTACTGCTTGTCTCACTCACATAGACCATCTACTGTCTGTCTGCAGATAGATGACTGATGATGTCACTCACCCCGTCATAGACATCGTCCAGCTCCTTGGGATCCAGGATGAATTCTGGGAAACCAATCATATCGTAGATAGCATCCGCCTAGAAGGGAGAGACAGACAGGCAGACCAATCAGCATCTCAGCTTTCATTATATCTGTCTGTCTACCTGTCTGTCTATCTGTATTTCTGTATATCTACCTTGTCTTTAGCAGCTGTCTGTCTGTTTACCTTGTCTTTGGCTGTCTGTCTGTCTGCCTGTCTGTCTGTCAGTCTACCTGTCTGTTTACCTAATCTTTAGCACCCTGTCTTTCTGTCTGTCTACCTTGTCTTTAGCAGCCAGTCTGTCTGTCTGTCTGTCTGTCTGTCTGTCTGTCTGCCTTGTCTTTAGCAGCATGTCTGTCTGTTTGTCTGCCTCTCTGTCTGTCTGTCTACCTTGTCTTTAGCAGCCTGTCTGTCTGTCTACCTTGTCTTTAGCAGCCTGTCTGTCTATCTACCTTGTCTTTAGCAGCCTGTCTGTCTGTCTGTCTACCTTGTCTTTAGCAACCTGTCTGTCTGTCTGTGTGTCTGTCTACCTTGTCTTTAGCAGCCTGTCTGTCTGTCTACCTTGTCTTTAGCAGCCTGTCTGTCTGTCTGTCTACCTTGTCTTTAGCAGCCTGTCTTGTCTGTTGGTCCATCCAGCTCAGTCGATCCAGAGCGTTTTTAAATGCCGAGCGGATCTCATTAATCATCTCCTCAGCCTAAAAGAGAGACAAGTAGAGAAGCAGACAGGCAGACAGAGAAAGGTAGAGACAGAGAGACAGACAGATAGAGAAATGGAAAATGGTGTGTTATGTCAATAACATGCTAACTAAACTGTTTGAGCATCTCCTAGCTGTGCTTACTGAACTAAACTAGTCTCAAGTATAGGTCATAATATTAGTTCTGGGTTACCTACTTGCTATTAAGTACTATTCTTTCATCACCACCTGATCTGAGCCTTCACACAGAATATTAATCCTCTAGTTCAGTTTAAACTGAACTAGAGGATTAATATTCTGTATTCAATTTGAGAATAGGTAATTTTAATATTCCTGGTTTACTTACTATCTCATTGCTATATAACTAAAACAAACTACAAACTAAACTAAACTAGATAAGCATAATATTATGTCCTGGGTTACTTACTATCTCCTTGCTGTGTTTGTCGAAGGTGGCCTTAACGAAGAGCGCTCCCAGAGCGAAGCCCAGCGTGTCATCAGTGTTCCCAATGCAGGTCTGCCAGCGGGGGGTGCAGGACTGGAACCAACAAAACCAGTTACAACCAGTCAACCAGTGTGAACCACTAACAACCAGCTAGAAACACTAGCAGTTAGAACCAGTGCCAAACAGCTGTATAACTGGTGCCAGTTATACTTACAAGCAGTTAGAACCAGTTAGAGCCAGTTTGAAGCAGCTAGACCTATGAGCGGTTAGAACCAGTTAGAGCCAGTTGGAACCAGCTAGACCTATGAGCAGTTAGAACCAGTTAGAGCCAGTTGGAACCAACTTGACCAACTACAAGCAGTTAGAGTGGAAGCGTTCATGTGTTTGACTCTGACGAACTGCAACAGATATTGCTCGCTACTAGTTGATTGTAGTAATCTGAATATAACCAATAATTTGTTTTTATTACCTTGGCCTTCCAACATCTATGGATCTGCTACCACTGGGAGGCTGATGTAAACGATTTTACCCAGATGGCAGCTCATAATTACAATCAATAAAATATAACATGAAACCTGGCATTAGAACTAATTACAACCAGTTACAACCAATTAGTACCAGGTGGTGCCATGACCATCAGACTGGTTAGAACCAGTCAGAACTAGAACCAGTTTGTATTCAATTAACCAGTTAGCAGGACTAAGCACTGACGTCGCCAGGGACTGAGTCTGGAGAGCTGGCAAAGGTGACTGGGTGAGATGGCAAGATTTCATGTTTCAATAATTTGTGCCATAATCCAGGGTGAGCCTTCACACATTACATTACATTACATTACAGTCATTTAGCAGACGCTTTTATCCAAAGCGACTTACAATAAGTGCATTCAACAAAGGTAGGTAAGGAAACTACTAGTCAGAAGCCCAATTCAGAAAGAACGATGTACTAACCCACAAATGGTGACTACATCAGGACATCAGGCTATGCTGTCATAAATCTACTGGACCACCAAAGAGAACCACTCACTGGCCACATAATCTAAATGTTACTGGACCACCAGACAGCACCGCTCACTAGCCGCCTGATCTAAATGTTACTGGACCACCAGACAGCACCACTCACTATCCGCCTGATCTAAATGTTACCGGGGCGGCTGTGGCTTGGATCGGAGGTTCGATCCCCGTCTCCTCCAGTCTGCATGTTGAAGTGTCCTTGGGCAAGACGCTGAGACCCAAATTGCTCCCGATGGTCAGGAAACACCTTGCATGGTAGCTCACTGCCATCGGTGTGTGAGTGTGTGAGAGGCAGATGCTGTAAAGCGCTTTGGATAAAAGCACTATATGAATGCAGCCATTTACCATTTATTTTACCATTTAGTTGGGTTCTTGGTAGAAATAAACTAATTTAGGGATAAAAACTCAATCTACCATTCCCAGCTCCACACAACATCCTGACGCCATCACAGATGGTTTGTGGCTCTGGGAAGATTGAGGAATCTTTTTAATAAAAACTTTGGAACATTTCAAAGTGGTAATAATAATTATAATAATAATAATTGGTAATAATAATAGTTCAAATTCAATCAAATTCTAATTTTATTTGTCACATACACAATATACAGAGTAAAATGCGCAGTGTGATGGCCTCAGGGTTGGCCCTATCTTGTCTGTCCTTGGGTGTGTTTTTTCCCTTGGTTCCAGGAAGTTGATGGGTGGAGCTGAGACCTGGTTAGAGATGTAATATGATAAAAAAGGCCTTCAAGATCCTCTCTCGCTCTCTCCGACCCATGGCTGACTGACCGGCATTTGTTTGTATTTTGTGTTACATAGATATGCACCCACTCATGCACACACTCATCACCACTCACACAGACATTACATACACATTGATTTGCTGACAGACATACCTCATTGTATTGTTTAGTTTCATTTACTTAATTAAAACATTAGCCTTTAAAGATTATGTGTGGTCTCCCTCTTTGTCACATACTTCTGAGCCAGGTTGTGACAAAATGGATTTGTCCGTTTGGTAAGTTTTCTAATGTTGAGTTAGAAGCTTGTTTGTATTCTACTGTTTGGTTGGAACTAGTACTATTTGTCACCCCTATTTTACACTAGTCTGAGATGTAATCTGAGATCTAGACTAATCTGCACTAGTAAAGGTTTGGAGCTTGCCTTTAGGGGAGAATAGAGTGAATTAGTCTCAGGTCTAGCTATACATGACTTGAGTTGGTAGTCTGGGTATTATTGTAAAGCTGCTAAGTACTTGTGGAAGAATTTATGTACCCTTATATATCTTATGATTATGTATCTTATCCCTCTGTGTATTCCTGCTTACGTTGTATCTTAAGATTGACGCTGCACACTTGGTGTGGCGTCAAGATGTCGTGGTAATGACACTGGTCCCGAGGTGAAAAGCACGTACTGTCGGCCAAAGGTCAGAATAAGCATAAACCATCTCTTAAGGATAGCAACTGGAGCCCGGGAGTGCAGGCCAGAGGTCAGACTGTGTAGATGGCTCACTTTAGGGCCCCAATCTGCCTCTACCCAGAATGTTCCCAAATATGTACGCCTTGTACCATAATAACCACATGGCCTTGCTGATTGTGTAAAAGCTACGCCATCACCTGTTCCTCCCCCTTATTAGGTAATACTTTGCTAGTGTGTTAGAACCTACCCTCCTGTTTTTGTTTTCCTTATGCTTTATAAAATCTGCCTAGAGGCTCCTCTGGCAGAGATCCGCATACCATACCCATGTGTGTGTATCTCTCCTGAGCTATTGTATTGTATTGTACTGCTAATAAATGTGCTCATGTGATTCATGATTGATTCAAAGGACTTCTGTCTAGATCTGAATTTATTCAACAGTACTGGTTTTGGGAGGCCTCATAGTCTAGACTTTTGGCTAGTGGTTGTGATGGAGATCACTTTGTCTGTGTATGCATAGGTTTGGTTAAGGTTCTTGCATTGTTTTGCTTTGGTCAGTTGTGCATATTGTTAAGGCTAGAGCTTTAGTGCTGTCTTGTGTAGGGATGGAGACAGTTTGGGAAATTTAGGGCGATGGTGACAGTGTTGATTGATTGGGGTGTATATGTTAGAATTGGAGCTTTCCCTGGTAGGATGAAGGAACGTTTCTCCTTTGGGATTCGTTCATAAAATCTTGGTAGTGTTGCAGTGAAAACGGTTAGAGCAGTTGTCTCGGGGGCACATCCCTGGACTCGAGGGGGATCGCTGTTTGTGCAGTTGTCTTTCTCGCTCTGGTGGTTTTTAGTGCATAAATACCCGCTGTAAGTAACTGCATGAAGACTAGCGTCAAGATTAAAGTTTCTGGGTAGGTAGTTAGTGGGAGGGCACTAACTTGTATAGCACCTCAAGGATCAATACTATCTTATGGCTACTGTTGCTAGCTTTGTTCAGTCCATCTGAGGAACTTTTGAATAGTTGTACAAAAGAGCAACTTTTGAAGCTCATTGAGCATTATGATGTCGATGTTGGAGAAAAACGGTTAAAAAAGGAAATTAAAGGGTTATTGAGGGCTGCTTTAATGGAAAATGGTGTTTTGCTGGCTACATTGCAGAGTCCAAGTGACAGTGTTGGTGAGTCTGTGGTTTCTCCTACAGTAGCTTTAACCTTTGAGCAGCTAAAAGAGCTGTTGCTGTTACAAATGGAAAGGGATAAGTTGGGCATAGAAAAGGAACGGCTAAGGCAGTCTTTGGCAAAAGGAAAATTGGAGTTGCAGCAGTACCGGTTAAATCTAATTAATGCAGGTAAGCTGTCGGGTAATGCTGATATGCAGTGTTCAGATGAGTCTGTAGCATCCGTGTCAGAGTTTGAAAACTTGTGATGTGGTGGTGGGTAACTTGTGTCTAGTACCGAAGTTTGATGAGAGAGACCCAGACACCTTTCTCTCCCTTTTTGAACGTGTCACCAATGTGAGAGGTTGGCCTGACACTGACCGTGTAGTTATGTTGCAATTGGTATTGACAGGAAAGGCCCAAGAAGCTTATTCAGCGCTTAGTACAGTTGAGAGCCAGAAATATTCTAATGTTAAAGATGCAGTTTTGAAAGCTTATGAGTTGGTACCAGAGGCCTATCGGCAAGGTTTCAGAACCTGGAGGAAGTCTGATAAGCAGTCACATGTTGAGTTTGCAAGGGACTTAACTAAACATTTCAACAGGTGGTGTTCTGCGTTGGACATTACTACTTTCAAAGATCTGTGTGATCTGATGCTGCTAGAGCAGTTTAAAGATTGTATTCCACCTGAAGTTGCCACTCATACTGCTGAACGTGGAGTAGGAACTGTCTCTGAAGCTGCTACTCTGGCAGATGAATATGCGCTGGCACATAGAGGAAAATGTAGAAAATGTAGAAAAACATCTGTAAAACAAACGTGTTACAGATAATGCTACCGCTAAAGCTGTTGGTCACTCCGCTAAATTTTCTTGGTCTGAGTCTGCAAAGATGAATCATGGTCCGCGTTCGGTTGGTTTTGGTCAAGTTTGTAATTATTGCCATGATAGGGGACATTGGAAAGCAGAGTGTCCTGTACAGAACAGCAGGGTAAATCGCACAGGTGGTAAACATGTTAAACCAGCCGCTCTCAGTGCTCCAGTTAGGAAAGGTCCAGTTGTTGAGAAATATTCTGGTTTTGAAGCTTTTGTGTCAGATGGGTTTGTATCTCTCACTGGTAGTGATATTAAAGTGCCTGTGAAAATTCTACGAGATACAGGAGCAAAGGATTCATTTATTCTAGCGTCTGTGATGCCCTTTTCTCAGAATTCGGATACTGGTGATTGTGTGCTGGTGCGGGGAATGGGTTTAACCACTCTGTGTGTTCCTTTGCACAAAGCCAGGCTGTCTTGTGGCCTGGTGGATGGTGATGTCCACATTGGGGTTTGGCCTGCCTTGCCTATAGATGGGGTAGATGTGATTCTGGGGAATGATTTGGCTGGCAATCGTGTCTTTGCTGATGGCTTGCCACCTTACACCTTTGTTAAAGGAACCAGATGATTGTAAACAGGCGTTCGTTCGATGTTTTCACAGCTTGTGCTGTGACACGAGCAATGACTAGAACTAAGTTGGATTCTTCAGTTCAGAAGGAAGAGTGTGATTTGGAAATTGATTTGCATGTCATTCAGATCATTCAGAGTGACCAAGGATCAAACTTTTCATCACATTTGTTAAATGCTTAGAGTACCTATTCCGGCTAAAAAACATAAAACAAGCAATTTAATAATGATAAAATGATAAAATGAAGATTAGTAGTACACAAAAATTGACTGTATACATAGTGCAATAGGTAAGTGCAGTGTGTGTGTGTGTGCGCGTATGTGTGTCTTCCTCATCCTCTGTATTTGCCCTCAGGCATCGATACCGCCTTCCTGAGGGTAACAGAGAAGAGTCTGTTGAGGTGGCTGGGCTCTTTGAGGATCTTGTTGGCTTTGGACCTGCACCGCTTGGTGTAGATGTCCTGCAGGTTGGGGAGGGTGGTTCTGATGGTTTGCTCAGCTGAGCGGACCACCCTCCTAAGGGCCAGGTAGTCCTTCTTGGTGCTGCTGCCCATCCAGGTGGTGATGGTCCCCGACAGGATGCTCTCTATGGTACAGGTGTAGAAGTTCCTGAGCACCCTGGGGGGGAGCTTGAAGTCCCGCAGATGTCTGAGATGGTAGAGACGCTGTCGGGCCTTCTTCACCAGGGAGTTTATGTGGCAGGACTGTGTTAAGTCCTGTGTAATGTGGACCCCGAGATATTGCTGTCCACCCTCTCCACCTGAGCCCCGCTGATGCTGAGTGGATGGTAATCCCTCTGCTGCGTCCTTCTGAAGTCCACAATCAGTTCCTTGGATTTGCTGACGTTCAGCAGAAGATTGTTCTCCTGGCACCAGGTCTCAAGGTGGTTGATCTCCATCAGGTAGGCTGTCTCGTCGTTATTGGAGTCCAGGCCCACCACGGCTGTGTCATCAGCAAACTTGACAATGATGTTAGTGTTTGAAGTGGCCGTGCAGTCGTAGGTGTATAGTGAGTACAGCAGAGGGCTCAGCACGCAGCCTTGAGGGACTCCGGTGTTGAAGGTGAGGAGGGATGAGACATGGTGGCCCACATATACTACCTGTGGTCTGCTGGTCAGGAAGTTAAAGACCCAGTTGCACAGGGAGGGGTGTAGACCTAAGTCTCTCAGCTTGGTAGCCAGTCTGGAGGGGATTATTGTGTTAAATGCTGAACTGTAATCGACAAACAGCATTCTAACATAATTCCCCCTCCTGGTGTCAAGGTGGGCTAGGGCTGTGTGAAGTATGTAGGCTATGGCATTGTCCGTGGATCTATTAGGACGGTATGCAAATTGCAGGGGGTCTAAGGTAGCAGGCAGGGAGGATGTGATGAAGCTTTTGATCAGTCTCTCAAAACACTTCATCACCACAGATGTAAGGGCTATGGGGCGATAGTCATTTAAACAGCTAGGCCTGGGCTTTTTAGGGACAGGGACTATAATTGACTGTTTAAAGCAAGTGGGGATAATAGACTGTGAGAGGTTGAATATTACCGTGAACACAGGCGCTAGTTGGTCAGGACAGGCTTTTAGGACGCGTCCGGCTGCCTTCCTGGTGTTTACACTCTTGAATGACCTCCTCACGTCGTGCTCCGTCACAGTGAACGCCCCCTCCTCTCTGCCGAGAGATATGCTAGCTTGTCGGCTATCAGCCTCGAAGCGCGCATAAAAGTTATTCAGTTCATCGGCCAGAGAGATGTCAGTATTCACCATGGGTGTGGGTGTTTTATAGTCCGTGATGTTCCGTAGTCCCTGCCACAAGGTGTTATGCTGCTGAAGTTGTAGTTCCAGCTTCTCCCCATAGCGTTGTTTTGCCTCCTTTACTGCTCTACGGACGTTATATGAGGCAGCTTTATATTCGTCCATGTTTCCGGTTTCAAGCCCCATGTTATAGGTAGCAGTGCGGGACTTCAGAACGTCACAAATAGTTTTATCTACCCACGGCTTCTGATTGGGAAATGTCCTGATCGTAATTTTCGGGACTATGTTGTCAGCTAATTCCCAAATAAATCCCACGACCGCTTCCGTAAACACGTTGATGTCATCAGAGCTGCGCTGGAACACGTCCCGAGCTGTCTGTGTTTCCAGGGCGACCTGGAGGTCAGCCTCTGATTGGTCAGTCCATCGCGTCACTAGTCGTTATAGTAGTAGTACTAGAAAATCAATCACTAGAAATCAACACTTGACCCCTCTGAGGTCAAGAACTACAGACCGGTTTCCCTTCTACCCTTCCTATCTAAAACCCTTGAACGTGCTGTCTTCAATCAACTGTCCTTGTACCTCTACCAGAGCAACCCCTTGGATCCCGACCAGTCTGGGTCACTCGACCAACACTGTCCTCCTTGCTGTGACTGAGTTGCTCCATGCCGCTAGTGATCTCTCTCTCCTGTCCTGATACTCCTGGACCTGTCTGCAGCGTTTGACATGGTGATCCACCAGATCCTCCTCTCCACCCTTAAGGGGATGGGTGTCTCAGGCTCTGCAATCTCCCTGTTTGCATCCTACCTGGCGGGTCGCTCCTACCAGGTGATGCTGAGAGGGTCTGTGTCAGAACCACGCAGGCTCTACAACATCAGGAGGATCCGCCCTTTCCTCACTGACAAGGCAGTGCAGGTGCTCATCCAGGCTCTTGTCATCTCCCGCCTGGACTACTGCAACTCCCTCATTGCTGGTGCCCCGGCATCTGCCATCAGACCTCTGGAGCTTGTTCAGAAAGCTGCAGCTCGTCTGGTGTTCAACCGCCCCAAGTTCTCCCATACAACTACCCTTCTCTGTTCTCTACAGTGGCTCCCTGTAGCAGCTCATCCAGTTCAAGACCCTGGTGCTAGCCTATAGGGCAGTGAAAGGAACAGCTCCTTCTTACCGCCAGGCTATGGTCAAGCCTTCCACCCCCGCCCGACCACTTCGCTCTGTTGCCTCGAGGCGACTGCTTGCCCCGTCGCTGATCTACCCGGTCACAGCTTTTCTCTGTTCTGGCCCCACAGTGGTGGAATGAACTTCCCACTGATGTCAGGACAGCAGACTCGCCCATCTTTCACCATTGGCTGAAAACCCACCTCTTCAAGAAACACTGCCCTGACCATTCCTCTTCAAGAAACACTACCCTGACCCTTCCTCTTCTAGAAACACTACCCTGACCCTTCCTCTTCAGGAAACACAACCCTGACCCTTCCTCTTCTAGAAACACTACCCTGACCCTTCCTCTTCTAGAAACACTACCCTGACCCTTCCTCTTCAAGAGACACTACCCTGACCCTTCCTCTTCAAGAAACACTACCCTGACCCTTCCTCTTCAAGAAACACTACCCTGACCCTTCCTCTTCTAGAAACACTACCCTGACCCTTCCTCTTCAAGAGACACTACCCTGACCCTTCCTCTTCAAGAAACACTACCCTGACGCTTCCTCTTCAAGAGACAATACCCTGACCCTTCCTCTTCAAGAAACACTACCCTGACCCTTCCTCTTAGCGTTGCGTATTTGTTGTCAATTATTTGTCTGAGCTCTTGTTTATTTGAGACACTTATTTGTCGTAGCTCTTGTTTATTTGATTTTCTTATTTGTCTCATTTGTTTAAGAAAAGGTAGGTTGCTAACTTATTGCACTCTTACCTTAGCACTAGTTATGCTCCTAGTTGCTTGTTCAGGAGGGAAATGCACTTACGATTTCTGGTGACAAGTAGTTCTCTTGCCTACCTATGTTGAATGCACTTATTGTAAGTCGATTTGGATAAAAGAATCTGCTAAATGACTGTAATGTGGTAGCAGTAGTAGTAGCGGTAATAGTAGCAGTAGTAGTAGCAGTAGTAGTATTAGTAGCAGTAGTACTAGTAGCAGTAGTAGTATCAGTAGCAATACTAGTAGTAATAGTAGCAGTACTAGTAGTAATAGTTGTAGTAGTTGTAATAATAGAAGTACTAGTAGTAATAGTAATAGTAGTACCTTCTTGGTCCCATACAGACTCTCCAGTAGTTTGTCCTGGGCGTTCTCGAAGCGTTGATCTAGACTGGCCACGCCCTTCTGGACCAATGTCCACATCATGTAGTTATTCAACAGACTGGAGAGAGACAGACAGTCAGTTAGACTGGAGATAGAGGGACAGACTGGAGAGAAAGAGTGATTGTGTGTGTGTGTGTGTGTGTGTGTGTGTGTGTGTGTGTGTGTGTATGTGTGTGTGTGCTAACCTGCGGTCTGTCTTGTTGATGAGGTCAGAGACCTGCTGTAGATACTCTCTGGCGTAGAGGACGACAGGTTCACTGTCGTTCAGCTCCAGAGGAGACAGAGAGGATGACAGGTAGTCCAACCAGTCCACCGCCGGAGCCAACAGCTGCAACAACAACAATAATAAAACAACAATAAGAAGAATATTGATAACAACAATAATAATAAGAATGATCAGAATCACAATCATGTGAGGCAAAATAAGAATTACCAATTAATTTAAATTGAAAAATGCAGAATTGGCCATCACAAATTAGTTTAAGGATTGTGAACGTGGTTAAGTAACGCAAATGGAGTGTGTACAAATATTAAAATATATTTGTAAAAATGTGTAAAAGTGTGTATCTGTAGAACAGTCATTCATCCGAGTGCACACTGATGGGACACGTAGGTGCACGTCAACACACTCAAGCCTCATTATTCCCAGACAAGTTTCTGTTTGCACTGTAATGGAAAATTAATTTCTCCCAATTCAGTTCGTGTTCACCGCATCAAGGAAATTACAGGCCTATCACTGTCTGCCTGCCTGTCTGTGTTCCAGTGTTGGCAGCCCCCTCCAGTGCAGTAATCCTCAGTGCGGGAGCAGACTGCACCACCCAGGGGGGAGATGCCGAGATCAAAAACTAATCCCTACTGTCTGGTTCAAAACCTCACAGCATCAGAAGGTCGGGCATCCTGGTGGCTAGTTGACATGTATAGTTACTGACTATATAGATGACATGTATAGTTACTGACTACATAGATGATGTATAGTTACTGTCTATATAGATGACATGTATAGTTACTGACTACATAGATGATGTATAGTTACTGTCTATATAGATGACATGTATAGTTACTGACTACATAGATGATATATAGTTACTGACTATATAGATGACATGTATAGTTACTGACTATATAGATGATGTATAGTTACTGACTATATAGATGATGTATAGTTAGACTATATAGATGACATGTATAGTTACTGACTATATAGATGACATGTATAGTTACTGACTACATAGATGATGTATAGTTACTGTCTATATACACTGCTCAAACAAATAAAGGGAACACTTAAACAACATATCCTAGATCTCGATGAATGAAATATTCCAGTTGAAAATCTTTATTCATTACATAGTGGAATGCGTTGAGAACAAAATAACATAAGAATGATCAATGGAAATCGAAATCATTAACCCATGGAGGTCTGGATTCAGAATCAGACTCAAAATAAAAGTGGAAAAATCAGATCACAGGCTGATCCAACTTCTGTGGAAATTCCTCAAGACAATTCAAAATGAGGCTCAGTAGGGTGTGTGGCCTCCATGTGCCTGTATGCACTCCCTATAACATCTGGGCATGCTCCTGATGAGACGACGGATGTTCTCCTGAGGGATCTCCTCCCAGACCTGGATCAGGGCATCAGTCAACTCCTGGACAGTCTGTGGTGCGACGTGGCATCGGTGGATGGAACGAGACATGATGTCCCAGAGGTGCTCGATTGGATTCAGGTCTGGGGAACGGGCAGGCCAGTCCATAGCATCAATGCCTTCGTCATGCAGGAACTGCTGACACACTCCAGCCACATGAGGCCGAGCATTGTCATGCATGAGAAGGAACCCAGGGCCCACTGCACCAGCATATGGTCTGACAATGGGTCTGAGGATCTCATCCCGGTACCTAATGGCAGTCATGGTACCTCTGGCTAGCACATGGAGGTCTGTGCGGCCCTCCAAGGATATGCCTCCCCAGACCATCACTGACCCACTGCCAAACCGGTCATGCTGGAGGATGTTGCAGGCAGCAGAACGTTCTCCACGGCGTCTCCAGACTCTGTCACGTCTGTCACATGTGCTCAGTGTGAACCTGCTCTCATCCGTGAAGAGCACAGGGTGCCAATGGCGAATCTGCCAATCCTGGTGTTCTCTGGCAAATGCCAATCGGGCTGCACGGTGTTGCGCTATGAGCACAGGCCGCACTTGTAGACGTCGGGCCCTCATACCACCCTCATGGAGTCTGTTTCTCACAGTTTGAGCAGAAACATGCACATTAGTGGCCTGCTGGAGGTCGTTTTGTAGGGCTCTGGCAGTGCTCCTCCTGTTCCTCCTTGCACAAAGGACAAGATAGCGGTCCTGCTGCTGGGTTGTTGTCCTCCTACGGCCCCCTCCACGTCTCCTGGTGTACTGGCCTGTCTCCTGGTATCTCCTCCATGCTCTTGACACTGTGCTGGGAGACACAGCAAACCTTCTTGCCACAGCGCGCATTGATGTGCCATCCTGGATGAGCTGCACTACCTGAGCAACTTCTGTGGGTTGCAGACACCGCCTCATGCTACCTCTAGTGGTGAGGGCACTGGCAAAATGCAAAAGTAACCAAAAATCAGCCAGAAAGGATGAGGACAGGGAAATGGTCTGTGGCCACCACCTGCAGAACCATTCCTTTATAGGGGTTGTCTTGCAAATTGCCTGTCATTTCCACCTGTTGTCTGTTCCATTTGCACAACAGCAGGTGAAGTTGATTCACAATCAGTGTTGCTTCCTAACTGGACAGGTTGATATCCCAGAAGTGTGATTGACTTGGAGTTACATTGTAATGATTATGTGTTCCCTTTATTTTTTTGAGCAGTGTAGATGATGTATAGTTACTGACTATATAGATGATGTATAGTTACTGACTATATAGATGACATGTATAGTTACTGACTATATAGATGACATGTATAGTTACTGACTACATAGATGATGTATAGTTACTGTCTATATAGATGATGGTTAGTTACTGACTATATAGATGATGTATAGTTACTGACTATATAGATGACATGTATAGTTACTGACTATATAGATGATATAGTTACTGACTATATAGATGATGTATAGTTACTGACTATATAGATGATGTATAGTTACTGACTATATAGATGATGTATAGTTACTGACTATATAGATGACATGTATAGTTACTGACTATATAGATGATGTATAGTTACTGACTATATAGATGACATGTATAGTTACTGTCTATATAGATGACATGTATAGTTACTGTCTATATAGATGATGTATAGTTACTGACTTACAGTATGCCCGCTGTTGGCAGTGGAGGGCCGGGCTTGGAGAAGCTGACTTGCCGGCACGCCGTTAAATTGGCCCCGGCGACCAGATGCTCGGTGGAGGAGTGTGGTTTAGCGGTGGGAGAGGTGGTAGGACATGGAAGTATAAAATCAGCTTCCAGAATGAACAATGCTGTGGTTCTGTTCTTAGACAGCATCGATAAGGCGAACTCGGTGATTGAAAGAGGAGTGGTGGTGAACGGCACGTTTACCCCCGTACTGCCGCTGGCCAGCCCGGCGAAGCGGGTCGTAATTTCCAATGTTCCCCCGTTCATACGGAACGAGACGCTGGAGCGGGAGCTGGCCAGGCATGGTAAACTAGTTTCACCAATGCTGAGCGATCATGAAGAGCATGCAGAGGTAGCGCAGGCCTTCTTTGAGGGTCTTCCGAGGGTCAGTGAGGCCTCTAATGCAGAGTTGGAGGCTCAGCTGTCCCTTGAGGAACTGCATGCTGCCCTGCAGAGCATGGAGAGTGGAAAGGCACCAGGTATGGATGGTCTACCAGTAGACTTTTACAAGTCTTTCTGGACAGTGGTCTGCGACGACCTACTGGCGGTTCTGAGAGATTGTCTAGAGACGGGGCGGTTGCCACTGAATTGCAGGAGGGCTGTCCTCACCCTCCTGCCTAAGAAAGGTGACCTGCAGGACATTAAGAACTGGCGGCCAGTGTCTCTGCTCTACACCAACTATAAGATATTCTCTAAGGTGCTAGCCACTAGACTGAGAGATGTGATGAAGGAGGTTATCCATGTTGACCAGACCTACTGTGTGCCTGGCAGGTTGATCACTAACAATGTTACTCTAATTCAGGATGTTTTGGACGTCTCTAGTTCATTGGGTATTGAAACTGGTCTGATTTCTATAGATCAGGAAAAGGCTTTTGACCGGGTTGAACACCAGTATCTGTGGCAAGCCTTAGAGGCTTTTGGGTTCAGCCCTGGTTTCATAGCTAAGATCCAGGTTCTGTACAGTGACATTGAGAGTGTACTTAAGGTCAACGGTGGTTTAAGTGCTCCTTTTAAAGTCCACAGGGGAATTCGACAGGGTTGCTCAATATCTGGCATGCTATACTTCATAGCTATTGAACCTCTGCTGCATAAGCTGAGGGAGGAGCTGTCAGGAGTGAGCTTGCCTGGCTGCACAGTGAAACTCTCTGCCTATGCTGATGATGTTATTGTCATGGTTAGGGAACAGAGAGACACAGACGTGCTAGAAAAAAATGTAAAAAGCTTTGGTCTAATATCATCAGCAAGGGTTAACTGGAAAAAAAAGTGAGGCTACAATGGTTGGAGAAGGGCTCAGTGGCAAACTCGATCTACCTGGAGGACTGATTTGGAAAAGGGGAGGTTTGAAATACTTGGGGGTGTTTGTGGGAAATCAGTCCTTCATAGACAAGAACTGGGAAATGTGCTAGAAAGGGTTGAGGGAAGGTTCAGGAAATGGGCATGGATCTGGCCTAAGATGTCCTACAGAGGCCGGATGCTCATAATTAACAACCTGGTCTCCTCTACTTTGTGGCATCGGTTGGCCTGTGTGGACCCTCCAACTAACTAACTGCTGGCAAGGGTTCAGGCCGTGCTGGTAGACTTCTTCTGGGACAAGCTGCATTGGGTCCCACAGAACATGCTGTACCTACCGAAGGAGGAAGGAGGCCAAGGACTCGTCCACCTGGCCAGCAGGGGTGCAGCCTTCTGCCTCCAGTTCATACAGAGACTACTTACAGGACCAAAGGACTTGTGTGGAGACCAGTGGCCAGTGCAATACTGCAACGGTTTGGTGGACTGGGTCTGACTTTGTCATTGTTTTTAATGGACAGCAAGCTTTTTAACCTCACTGGATTACCTGTTTTTTATCGTGGCCTTTTTAGAGTGTGGGGCATGGTGAAAAAGGAGAGAGTGGATGGTGCCCTTTCACTGAACTGGCTTTTAAAAGAACCAGTGGTGTTTGGAGATCGCTTGGTCACATCCGGTGGTGGAGGCCCCACAGTTCTGAAACTTTTGTGCAGGGCTAAGGTCGTCATGCTGGGACGTGTGGTGGACCTGGCTGGGCCTAACCTGGACAACGCAGCAGCTTTAGCGGATCTCCTGGGGGTGAGATCCACACGTCCGGTGAGTCAGCTGCTTGGAGGGTGGAAGCATCAGCTGACGGATAGGGAATGTTCTTTTAATGGCATACTGCAGTGGTTTTAAATGTCCGGTAAACAGTGATCTATTTCCCAGTTTATGAATTTTACCAGATTTTAACAATTGCACAGGTCCTCTTTTAAAAACGTGTATTTTAGGCAACACAGTTTTAGAGGATTTTAAAGGAAAAAGTATGTACCATATGTATGTGAAACTGCTAAACAGGACCAAACTGAATGGTAGGACGGACACACCCTGGAGAGCCCATTTATACAAACCACTGTTGATCAAAAGAGCTGGTGATCGCAATGGAGGGTCCTACACGGTATAGTTGCTGTCAATGCTTTTATTTCTGTTTTAAACCCCAATGTGAACGATGCCTGTCCTTTTTACACACTCAGGGAAACAGTGTTTCACTGTTTTACAGAATGTTTTAGACTAGCACCCCTGTTCCTTCTTTTAGAGAAACTGTTCAAGCGGATGGGGGAGGCTTTTACTAAACAGACTTTTATCCTGGGTTTTAAATACAGCAAACATTTAGGTATGTAAGTGTCAAATTCTGAACCTCATTGCAGGACAAGCAAAAATGGCAATTTACGTGAGCCGAAAAAAGAAAGTGGAAGAAGCTGTAGATGTTGAGGCAGATTTGCTGTTTTTAAGGATGCTGAAGGCCAGAATCAAAGTAGACTTCTTCTACTACCTGTCTATGAAAGACATGGACACATTCAGGATCACCTGGTGCTATGGAGGAGTGTTGTGTTCAGCTGAGGAGGGGGAGCTCATCTATGGTGCTGACATGGTTTAAACCAAATATCTGTTTATTTATTTGCCGGTTTTAGGTTTTGTTGTGGTGTTTGTATATGTTATGTACATGTTATGTACAGTGACAATCAAATGTATGTTTGTATTTGATAATTTGACAACCTGACCCAAATAAAGGGATGTTAAATCTCTCTCTCTCTCTCTCTTTCTGAGATAGAGGTGCCTAGCAACAGCTCCTGGTTACAGTCACCATGGCAACCCCAGAGGCACTAGCAACCCAGGATGAAGATGATAATGCAAAAATAAACATATAAAATAATGTAACTGGAACATGTGTGTGCTTGCTTAATTCGTTTGAAAGATAATTTTGTAAGTGAAGTTTTTCAGTTTGAAGTGAAATCAACATAATACAAAATGGTTTAAAACAATTCTTATGTCTCTAGTAATAGTGGATCAACAAAGTTTAAAGATGAGTAGAATGTTCAAAACTCAAAATGTGTTAAAATGACAATTCTAGGATTGTGAAACAGCATTGATGTGTCTAGGTTGAAACGTTAACCTGGAGAGACTGTTGAGAACTGTTAAAAAAGAGCAAATCTCTTGATGCATATATATATATATCGATATAATATAATAATAATAATAATATACAAATTTGGTTTAAAAACCCATATTGCATGCAAAAAAAAGTTAGAATACAATGTTTATCCCAGCATCAGAACATTTGATGTGTTTCTTGTTGAAATTTAGTCATTGGTACATTTTATTTACATTTTATTTATTCCGACGCCAGCAGAGGCAGGCAGCCACGCAGCAGATCTCTCTCTACTTCTGTTGTTTTTTAGTTATCTTCTGTGTTGCAGTTTCCCCACGGTGAGTAGGTGATTACCAGTGGTTGCTATGGTGTTAATAGGAGGTTGTCATGTGCTGACTATTGATTATGACTCTTGCCAAAGTGATACAAAGCAGTTGCTAGGCGATTAGTGATGTTACTAGGGTGGTTGCTGGGTATTTACCAGTGGTTGTTAGGGTGTTACGAGGTGGTTATTAGGTGATTAACATTGAGTGGTACAGTGTGGCTAGGTGGTTGCTAGGCGGTTGCTATGGTGTTACAATTGGTTACTAGGTGATTACTACTGGTTGCAAAGATGATTCTATGTGGTTGCTAGGGTGTTCTTAGTGGTTACCATAGACATATATACACTATATTGCCAAAAGTATTGGCTCACCTGCCTTGACTCGCATATGAACTTAAGTGACATCCCATTCTTAATCCATAGGGTTTAATATGACGTCGGTCCACCCTTTGCAGCTATAACAGCTTCAACTCTTCTGGGAAGGTTTTCCACAAGGTTTAGGAGTGTGTTTATGGGAATTTTTGACCATTCTTCCAGAAGCGCATTTGTGAGGTCACACACTGATGTTGGACGAGAAGGCCTGGCTCTCAGTCTCCGCTCTAATTCATCCCAAAGGTGTTCTATCGGGTTGAGGTCAGGACTCTGTGCAGGCCAGTCAAGTTCATCCACACCAAACTCTCCCATCCATGTCTTTATGGACCTTGCTTTGTGCACTGGTGCACAGTCATGTTGGAACAGGAAGGGGCCATCCCCAAACTGTTCCCACAAAGTTGGGAGCATGGAATTGTCTAAAATCACTTGGTATGCTGAAGCATTCAGAGTTCCTTTCACTGGAACTAAGGGGCCAAGCCCAGCTCCTGAAAAACAACCCCACACCATAATCCCCCCTCCACCAAACTTTACACTTGGCACAATGCAGTCAGACAAGTACCGTTCTCCTGGCAACCGCCAAACCCAGACTCGTCCATCAGATCGCCAGATGGTGAAGCGCGATTCGTCACTCCAGAGAACGCGTCTCCACTGCTCTAGAGTCCAGTGGCGGCGTGCTTTACACCACTGCATCTGACGCTTTGCATTGCACTTGGTGATGTATGGCTTGGATGCAGCTGCTCGGCCATGGAAACCCATTCCATGAAGCTCTCTACGCACTGTTCTTGAGCTAATCTGAAGGCCACATGAAGTTTGGAGGTCTGTAGCGATTGACTCTGCAGAAAGTTGGCGACCTCTGCGCACTATGTGCCTCAGCATCCACTGACCCCGCTCCGTCATTTTACGTGGCCTACCACTTTGTGGCTGAGTTGCTGTCGTTCCCAATCGCTTCCACTTTGTTGTAATACCACTGACAGTTGACTGTGGAATATTTAGGAGCGAGGAAATTTCACGACTGGACTTGTTGCACAGGTGGCATCCTATCACAGTACCACGCTGGAATTCACTGAGCTCCTGAGAGCGACCCATTCTTTCACAAATGTTTGTAGAAACAGTCTGCATGCCTTGGTGCTTGATTTTATACACCCGTGGCCATGGAAGTGATTGGAACACCTGATTTCAATTATTTGGATGGGTGAGTGAATACTTTTGGCAATATAGTGTATATAGACGGCGCATTGACTGCTTCTGGCCATTGCTACGACACGTAAACGTCGCCGCCATATTGGTCCGGGGAAGACTGGCCTGTAAACAAATACAAGTAAACGGGGAGCTGCGTTTTTTCTGGATGAAAAGGATTCCTCAACTGATTTCAGTGAGTCCTTTTTTATATTCAAGGGTTTATGATCTACATGGAGTAGAAAAAAAAGTTTTGCCCATTTGATGCACCCTTTTTGACACCCCCACACACACATACATATACACAGCATACTTCTACTTTGCAACTTTGTTGTTCATCAACCCTCCGAAGCCACCTGGGAATCGACATCTACGGCGACGCCAAGCAAAGGAAACAGGTGTGTTTGTTGTGCACAGTGGTGCGTTGAAGCTAAACTTCACTCCTGCTAGGGCAGTGGCTAAAAGTGTTTTTTAAAGCCACTACAGTAGTAGTAGCAGAAGGGTGGGGGTTTGAACCTGGGTCTCTAACCAGCAGAACAACAGAGGAAAGTTTCCGCTGTTTAATGTCGCATGCTGAAA
The DNA here is from genome assembly GCA_034670385.1 of Hoplostethus mediterraneus. Taxonomy (NCBI): domain Eukaryota; kingdom Metazoa; phylum Chordata; class Actinopteri; order Trachichthyiformes; family Trachichthyidae; genus Hoplostethus; species Hoplostethus mediterraneus. The sequence continues at coordinate 1,263,577 of JAXDDW010000110.1, forward strand.
AGTATAAAACTCCAATATTAATTATGATATATAATAAACATTTCCTTATTTGTTTATGTGGTTATGGCAAGCACACACACACACACACACACACACACACACACACACACACACACACACACACACACACACACACACACACACACACACACACAAACTTACAGTCGATGTACTCAAGTAAACTTAAACACACACCTTCATCTCCACACACACAAACATACCTGCAGTTCTGCTATGGTGATCTTGTGGTAGATCTTCTCCTCATCGCGGCGTTGGTCCTGCGGTACGGTGATGGTGGCCAGCGCCGTTTCAAACTCCAGGATCTGCTGCATCTGCTGCAGTGTGGAGCTCCTCTCACCGCCCAGCAGCAGACCCAGTTCCACCATGTAGTCCAGGTAGGCTGCCAGCACCTGGAAACAGCAGCAATAACCAGTAATACTAGTCTTCTACTGGTGGCCACTGGGAACTGACCAGTGAACAACAAATCACTACCACAGAAACAGGAGTTGAATGGTGCTTTATATGAAGCAGCTCCTGTATCAGCTGATGATATTCACTCATGGTGAGGTCAAAAAGCAAAGCAAAAGCAAGCGTTGACTCCATGACTCTACCAACTGATACCAGACCAGTTCATCCCTCTGAGACCAGCTGGTTTGTTTGCAGAGCAACGCTAGGTGCAACCTGTCTCTTGTTTTACAGGCATTTTAAGACGCAGCATCTGTACCCACTCTTAGTCATTCAAAGCTTCCAGTTGTCATGACAACACTGACTGATGAGAGGAACTTCCTGTCCCACACATCCTCACCTTCTCATTGGCCGTCTTGTTGAGGTAATAGTCCCGGGACGGCAAGAACAGCCCTGATTGGTCAACCTAGAGGAGGAGATCAACCCAGAGGTTAGCAAAGAAAAGCCACAGACCTGCTGACCTTCTGACCCTCTGCCCTTCTGACCTCCTGACCCTCTAACCTGCTGACCTTCTGACCTTCTGACTCTCTAACCTGCTGACCTTCTGACCTTCTGACCCTCTAACCTTCTGACCTGCTGACCTCCTGATTCTCTGACCTTCTGCCTTCCACTGGACCCAGAACTAAACCTTGTGTTAACAAACTATTCCTGTTGGGTTCTGCAGAGAATAAGCAGAACAAAATTCTACAGTCGCTCTGGATGGAAAACAGCTGGATATCCCCCACAGCCAGGTCTAGTTCTGGTTCAGAGCCTGGTCTGGTTCTGGTCTGTTTATGGTCTGGATCAGGTTCTGGTCTGGTTCAGATTCTGGGTTTCGTTTGATCAGGTCTGATCTAATCTGGTTCTGATTCTGGTCTGGGCAGGTCTGTTTCTGGTTTGGTCTGGATCAGCTCTTGTTCAGGTCTAGTTCTAGTCTACCTGAATGACGTTGCTGTTGGAGTTCTTGGGGTCGGCGCTGACGCCCACTGTGAAGAAGGGCTGGGCACGATATGGACCAGAAACCACCTTCAGCACCTCCATGAAGTTCTCCTTCTCCCAGGGACCGGTCAGGTTCCACCCCCCAATCTACAGGCAGACAGACAAACAGACAGACAGACAGGTAGGTAGACAGGTAAGTAGACAAGCAGGTAGACATAGATAGACAGGTAAACAGACAGACAGGCAGTCTTGTCAAAGCTCAGTAAAAACAGCAAAACTCCTTCAGATCCTCCATGAAGTCGTCATGGTCTAACCATACTAGGAAACTCCACCAGTCTAATACCAGTAACAGTGACCGGTAAGTTAGTCACCAGGTGTATGAGTGGTTTACATGGTAATGACGTGTATGAGTGGTTACCTTGGTGATGAGGTCCATAAGAGGCTGAGCTCCTAGCTCTTCTATCCTCTGCTGGTTGAGGCAGGACAGGTAGTAGGCCTGAGTCTTCCTCTCTGCCTCGCTGCTTCCGTTAAATGTCCCGTTCTCTTTAAACACACCAAAGGTTGTCTATGTTTACAAGATAACCCACTCTGCAGTAAATAAAAAAACGTGTAGTCTGTCAAAGTAGGTGTTAACCCTCACAGCTGTTACCACAGCAATCAATGTGGTCCAGACCTGAACTAAAACCTAGTCATTTGGTCCAAATAAACCTGAGATGTTTTTATAAATCTACAGAATACCATATCTCATTATCATGTCTCCATATCTCTGTCCACACTGGTGGATTAATCGATGACCTTCTTCGATAAGTGATGAGCTCAATTAATAGAAATATGGAATATGGAAAGACCCGGCAGCCTTACCTTCTGCTTCCCTGGAGCCAAAGGCTGAAACATTAACAAGCAAGTCCCAGCCATGTTGGCACACATGACACTACACTCAGTCAGAAACACTTTTAGGACTTGGAGACTATCGTTTCACCATCGAGAGCCTTGGCAACCAATGGCGACAGCTCACAGGGCCCAAACACTTCTGAGCTGATACTGGTTTGGTCTGGTTTTTATTGACAGCTTCAAGCTGGACGGATGCCTACAAGTAGGATGTACTGCAAACAAATCACAGGGGTACTATTGTTCTTACTAAATCACAGTGGTACTATTACTATTACTATTCTACTATTACTATTCTACTCTACTCTTACTATTCGACAGACAGTAACTGCCCGCCCTCCGCAGAGACATTTCCTATCCCTGTTGTCCACTGCAATGCTACCCACTTCTATTTTACTCATGAATTCTCTGAACTCCTGTCAGTATGTTAGCATGATAAAGTCTCCTTATCCATCTCGTCAGTCTGCCTGTCTGTCTGCCTGTCTCCCTACCCAGCAGGTGTTTGAGCATGGCCTGGTTCTGTTCCCAGATGCTGTTGAAGGTGGACCAGCGGGAGCGTCCGTCGGGCAGGGGGTTTTTCCTCATCCAGCCTCCGCAGGCAAACTGGTAGAAGTCATGGCAGGGATCAGCACTGCGGTCCATCGCCTCCACCATCTGACTGGCCACCGTAATGCAGGCCTCCGACAGGCACAGGCCCCGCCCACCATCTGCAATGCACCATGGGACAAAGCTACTTTCTATGAAATGGATAGCTTGAATAGGGAACAGATAGCAGTAGTATAGCACAGTAGTAGTAGTTGTTGTAATAACAGTACTAGCAGGTGGTAGTAGTAAGAGTAGTGGAAGGAAAAGAAAACAAATTACAATACATTTGCCTGTGTAAATATTAAAATATGAAATCAATAACCATTTAAACAATTTATAATCAAAACAATGACAATCTTCATGCAAATGAAGCATGGCAACAATGGAGACAAAGAGGGCCGTTCTTACACCCGCCTCTGTATACACTAGGGCAGGGGTGGGCAATCATGTGCCATGGAGGGCCGAGAGTATGCAGGTTTTCACTCCAACCCAAGAATACAGCAGGTGATTTCACTGATTAACACCTTCAACCAGAGAGGAGGGACTAATCAGTGAAATCACCTGGTGTATTCTTTGGTTGGAGTGAAAACTTGCATACTCTCAGCCCTCCATGGCACATGATTGCCCACCCCTGCACTAGGGCAACGGCAATAACACCAAAACACCACATGGGGCATCAGAGTGCAGTAGCAAAGAGGATGTACCATGCACTAGTAGTAGTAGTAGTAGTAGTAGTAGTAGTAGGAGGAGGAGGAGGAGTAGTAGCGTACTGCAGTGGTAACCATGGTAACAGTGCATAGTGATAAGTGAAGAGATTAAAACAAAGAAAAATAAATGTGTGTACCGCTGTGGTAGCCCAGTCCCAGGACCAGCAGACAGGCCAGCAGGGCTAGCAGGGCGGCCAGCAGCAGGACAGACAGCAGAACCTCCAGCTGGGTTCTCCGGCCCAGAACATCCACTCCTCCCTTCCTGAATCCAACCTGACAGAGAGAGAGAGACATGTTACCTGTCTGTCTGTCTGGTGACCTGTCTAGTCTAACGATTCATTAACTAACTTGACCATTGCTC